>OZ023324.1:2279115-2351101 GCA_964007375.1 Ophion obscuratus
AACCTTATTGTCTAAAACACGATCCTAAATGTTTTTAAACATTCTTTACAAAGTATTTTTTAATTTCAAAATGTAGCTTTTTGGCATAATGGCGGAGGTATGGTACGGTCTTCGAAATTGCATTTTCAAAACTGGGGTTACGCATAGCTAAAACCCTGTTCGACCGATTCCGATGAAATTTGGTATAAATATTCATAATCTTAGTTTCTAAAACATGATCCTAAATGATTTTGAAAACTTAAAAAAAACGTTATTTTTTATTGCAAAATGTAGCCATTTTTTCGGAAATTTTAATTTCTTTGTTTCAAAGCGCATTATTTCATGAAATTTTGAACATTTCTCACTTTTTCTTGGTTCATATTCTACGTATGAGTGTTAATGAAAGAAAAATATTTGTTTGTTTTTTTTTCGATTAATTCCACCGACGCTACGTGTCACGCCGTCTGACCACATCCGCCGGAACCCGTTTAGAAGGCCGTGCCATACCTCCGCCATTCTTAATGCTTAATAAAATAGAAAAATACCATGTAACAGCCAAAACTTGTAATAAAAAATACCCCAAGTCTCGAAAATGGCGAAGAAATATTGTCTTAAAAAAAAATCCTGAAAAATCAGCATTTTTTTTCGTCGCTTAAAGATATCTCTAAACTACACCCCAATATTCCTAGACGGGGGATTTTTTTCCTATCTTTATTAGAAACGTTAACTTTAACGGAGAGAAATTTCGCAAGTATCGAAAAAAATGATAAGAAGATCGAGGCCACTCATCCAAAATTCTCACCTCCTTTCCCGCATCTCGGAAAACATCTCCCAACGTCATCTGGTCATTGCTAATATTTTCTCCCGATCGCGGGGCTAGAGGAGACCGGAAAAAACTTTTTTAATCAAAGCCTCGTCTCGCGGATTCAGGGATGGTGGGGCAGGCCTCGCTCGATATAAAAGCTCGAAGCTCTTTGAATTCCGGGACTGTCGCGCTTGCGGAAAAAAGTATTGCAACATTCTATCATCTCGACGTCGGATTATCGGATCGGATGCGACGAGAACGATTAATCCTCGACCAACAGCTTCGAAATGGAGAAAAAAAGAATGCCAAGCCCGGACACAATGAGGATGCAAATTCATTGGAGCTTTATTTCTTTCGTCTATAGGATATTCATTCAGCCTCCCTCGTCTATCCTCTAACTATATATAATGATATTAATACCTATAATAAATTACTATGTGTATCAATATTTAAAACTCATAGCAAATTGTGAGTACGAAATTATTAGTTGAGTTTGAAAATGCATAATGCATGCTCGGCAAATAAAACATGGAAAATGTATGATTAAAAAACGAAGAATGTGAAATATAAATAATTATATAAATAATAAAGACAATATTAATATTATTAAAATATTACATTTTTTGTTTAAATATCATTAATAATATAATAGAAAAAATAATATATTTATTATGATGAGCTTGAAAATGAAGAACGTACAAATTATCAATTGATCTTAAAAATGGAAAATGTACGGGAAATCTTCGAGAGAAATTCCGGAATAAAAACGTACGTATACACTAACCTAGACATATCAATGACAATTCCGTGCCAATAAGTCGTAAATATTTGAAAATAATATTAATAATAATCATAATATAAAAAATAAGAAATAGAGCTTGAAAATAAAAAACGTACAAATGATTAAACGATCGTGAAAATGGCAAATATACACTACACCAAAAAATTAAAGGAATATAAACATTCTTCAATTTTTTGTAGTTTTTTTTGCAGCACTTTATCTATGTGAAAAACGATCTTAGCGAGATGAAAAAACAAGGATTTTGAAGCTTCAAGTTTTTAATTTCGAGATCTTTCAGCAGAACATTTTGGTGAGTTCAATTATAGTTCGCAAAGGCCGAATCGTGTAAAAAATGAGTCAGGAATGTTTACTGAAATGATTTACAGAGTAAAAAAAAATCTTTTTTTTAAGTTTCGATTTTTTGTCTTGAAGTTAACAAGCAATTGGTGCAAAGTTGTGAAAAAAGTCGACGAAAATTGGTCTTTTCATTTTAATGATGATTACACGATGTTTAGGAAGAATACACTTGTTCCTTTAATTGTTTTGTAAAACTTTGATCGATCGGTCCGGAAAAACGGTTCGATGGAACAATTTAAAAATTTGCAGGGCTATTGGGGGTATATTAAGCTGAAAAAAACCTAGCGATATTAGTATTTCCATCAATATTTGTAAAGTAGTGGTAGATTTACTGAAAAACCATAAAAAATCATTTTTTTTGTACGTTTTTCGAATTAATGTTAACCGTGAAAAAAACGTGTTTTCTCGAAAATAAAAAAGGTTCTTGTCGGAAATTTATTCAAGTTTTCAAAGCTGCCCTTGGATTCCCTGTGCGATCATTGTTTGCTGAGATATCGACGATCAAAATAGACAAAAGAATATTGTTTTATTGAAAGTGGAAATAAAAATCCCGAGCCCGTGGACCCTTAAAAAAAACAAAAAATTTGGAAAACCCTTTTCTCCCTCTATTTCTTATGATTGCGCAATAACCGTAGCTCAAAAAATGTTATGCTAAACGATTTCGAAACTAGAAACTTGAAGCTTCAAAATGCTTTTTTTTTTCAAATCTCAATACGCCTATTGTTTCCCATAGATACAGTGCATCAAAAAACACTAAAAAGTTGAAGAATGTTCTGTAACTTTAAGAGGGAGTATGTGGCTTCCCTCACTAACGATCCTTTCATGATCATACGTTTTTTCCCGAATTCATTTTCTTCACTTGGCCAACAATATTTTCCTTAAACCAATATACTGTGACCCAAACAATCCCAACAAATCCAACCAATTGTCTTAAGGGGTTAGGCCACAGTAACGGGTATAAAATCATGTGCGAATTTAACCATTTTTTTCGTATGAAAAAGTGATTCACTCATAAAATTAATTACACATCTATTTAGTATGAATATCAAGCTGTTAGAAAAAATATTATATTTTTTTTTCGATGTACAAAATAGCCGACTACTAATATTTTCTTTTTTTTAAGCGCTCCGCGGCGTGACATTTAGCATTGACAATTTTTTACTTAGAACAAAAAACAAAAATTATCGTCAAACTACGTTAGAATACCTAGAGGAGTACGTAAGGAATTTAAAAAATATTGTTTTATTCAAAAGTTGTAGGTACTTGAACTTATGAAATGAATTTTCAGTAAAAAATTTCGTTATAAAACTGCTCATAAAATAAAAAGTGAAATAAAAAGTTTTCGATTAATCAGAAATGCCTTACGTACTTCTCTGCGAAATGCAATTAGGAACATAACTTTTAAATTTGAAGTGAATCGAGTGAAAATTGGCCAATTGGAAAAAAAGTTTCGAGCTGTTTCGAGAAGTTTCGAGTAGTCGGCCATTCTGTACATCGAAAAAAAAATATATATTTTCTAACAGCTCATATTCATACTGAATAGATGTGTAATTAATTTTATGAGTGAATCACTTTTTCATACGAAAAAAATTGTTAACGCCAGGGGTTTCAGCGTGGGAAACACTTTTTTGTGATTTTTTCGTCTATATGGATGGAATAAATTTATTGAAACTTTTTGTACATTATTAAGTCTCATTTCAAGAACATTCCATGAAATTTGTACGCGAAAATATCCACAAACAAGCCGGTGACAAAACTTTTCCAAGAACGCCTTTGGAAAAACACGATTTGCGGTGTTCACTGTATCTCAGCTAGAAATTATCTGATATCAAGTACCATTAAAATTTAGTCAAAGTATCATCAAATCCTCCCCCCAACGGTCTTTGATAATTTTTTTTTTCATTTCTAAATTTTTGGTGGTCATGTAAAGTGAAAAGTGCTATTTTTCACGAAAAATTCCGCCATTTTGGGGGTGAAAAGGCCCCTCAATGTAAAAAAAATCTCAAACTATCCGTTGGGGGGAGGTATTTTATATGTAGAAAGTGTGTAACAACTTTGAAATAAATCGGCCATGTGGTTTCCAAATGGCAGTGAACACGGACTTTGAAAAAGTGGTTTCGAAAAAAACCGCGGAACCGGCTTGTTTGTGGATATTTTCGCGTACAAATTTCACAGAATGTTCTTAAAATGACACTCAACAATGTACAAAAGGTTTCAATAATTTTGCTCTATCCATACAGATGAAAAAAAAATCGCAAAAAAGTGTTTTTTTTTCACGCTGAAACCCCTACCCTCCCCTTAAATTCGCACATGATTTAAGCCTAAATTCGCACATGATTGTAGCCTAAAGCCTCAATTTTTCGGAGTAGTGTACGTAAAATCTTCGACACAAATTCCAAAATAAAAACGTACGTCCCATGTAGAGGTTGCCATGAGTTGCCCAATGTTACGATCAGGCCAATATTGGGACCATCGTATGAGCCAACAAAAGAGATATAATATTGGCCCATTACTGTTCCGCTCTAAACTGAAAACTGGCACAATATCGGCCCATCCCTAAAGCCTGTCCTGGCCCATCTTTAAAAATTAATAAACAGTCGTGATAGTTAAACTAAATTTCACAATTTAAAAAATGGAGACACTAAAATACTGACAATTCCATTGACCCAATATTGTTCCGTTATAAATTGAAAACCGGCACAATATCGGCCCATCGTTTAAAACCAATAAATAGCCGTGATGGTTGAACTATATTTGCCAATTTAAAAACTGGTAATGCTAAAATGCAAGCAATTACATTGGCCCATTATTGTCCCGTTATAAATTGAAAACTGGCACAATATCGGCCCATTACTAAAGATTATCCTGGCCCATCTTTCAAAACCAATAAACAGCTGTGATAGTTAAACTAAATTTGCCAATCCTAAAGCTGGCAATCCTAAAATACTGGCTATTACATTGGCTCATTATTGTCTCGTTGTAAATTGAAAACCGACACAATATCGGCCCATAGTTAAAACCTATCACGGCCCATCTTTTAAATTCATTAAACAGTCATGATAGATAAACAATATTTGCCAATTTTTAAACTGGTGATGCTGAAGTACTGTCAATTACATTTGCCGGTTATTGTTCCGTTATAAATTGAGAACTGGCACAATATCAGCCCATTACTAAAACCTATCCGGGCTCATCTGTTGAAACCAATAAACAGCCGTGATAGTTCATCGAAATTTGCCAATTTTAAAACTGGCAATGCTAAAATACTGGAAATTACATTTAATTAATCTAAGCCCTTTATTGGCTAAGTGGGTCAGACCATACCTTCTTTTATTTTATTTAAGCCTTGGGTTATTCATTATCTGTATATTGTGCCAGAATAGGCAAACAACTGGCACGTCATATATTAATCGTCTATATTTTGTAGTTCAGTTTTTGTAATCAAGTCTTGGCCTATTATTGGCATTTGTAAATAACCAACATAAGTAAGTAAAATATGCCAATTTTAAAACGTGTCATATACGCAAATCACAATTTATTTCAAGGTTGTTCCATGAAATATGTATCCATAAGGACCAATCTCGGGCCAATTTTGGCCCGATATAGGTTGAATATTTATCACGCACCCAAACAAACCCAAACAAACTCACGACCCAATATTCTAGATAGACTAACTTCTAGATAGACCAACTGTCAAGGTCCATCATAGAGCCAGTGGTCAATTTCTACACAGGCTATTTAAGAGGGCCCACATAGGGCCAAGTGCAATCACCAACATTGGCGCTACAATGAATTAAATCATTGGCCCAATAATTGTTGGCTCTGTTGGCCGATATCGGGCCGTTCTTATCATTTCTACAAAGGCACCTCATTGGTAAATACTCACGGCCCAATATTCTAGAAAGGCTAACTGTGAAGGCCCGTCCCAGGTCCAACGGTCGATCTTTACATGGGGTATCGACTATCCTGGACGCCCCACATTCATCACCCGTGTATCCAACTCATAAAAAGCAGGCCCACTCAATGAAAAAGAAAAAAAAACCTCGGTACCAAGACGATTCGATAGCAGCGGCAGGTGAGTCCAAAAGGGGGAGAGCCTCCGTATCTCTGCTATCGGGTAAATAACATAAATCTCTGGCCATATCAGTGACAATTCCGCGCTGATAAGCCGTAAATATTCCATCATGGATTTTGACGAAAGAGTAGCAGACAGATATGTGCAGTGGGGCATTTCTAAGCTCGCACGAACGCCTGTGCACACACGGCGGATGATTAATCCCAGTGGATGAACCGGAGTTCGGTCGTCCACGGGAATTCGAGAGAACGAGCACGATCTACGAGACAGAGGAGGGGGGTGGTTGGTTGAAGTTGGATTGAAGAGACCTCCGTTGGCTTCCAGCTCCAGACACCCCTCCTGTAAAGCAAACGAAGCGCGTTTGTCGTGCCTGTCCTGTTCACGAGCGTCTCCGGATACTTCGTGTTCAACCCTTCCTCCCTCTCGCTCCTCCCCCTCCCCTTTACATCCCCTGAGCTCGGTTTCCGACGGTCGCGTTTGGATGGGTAGCCCGGGTGTATACAGCCTTAGACATCTATGCACCATTCTGACAAGGGCGCGGATCACGTCGGGTACAGCGAGGGTGGTTTTAGCATCGCATCAGCAGGGGTTGTGCTCGTCAATGTAGCCCTGCAGGTACAACCGGAAGCGAGACCTGCGACCACCATGATCAGCAGCGTCTTCAGCGCCAGTCGCTTTTTCCAATGCTCTCAGGTCGCAGCCTCAATTAGGAGGTCCGAAAAATCGTTGTTTTTTTTTATTGCTCAACCCTCCTCGGTCACCGTAGGTTAATTTTACCCAGACCGAACTTTGGGTCTAAATATCTATGGGTCGTAGCTTCAATTAAGGAGAGATATACACCTAGATGGTCGAGGGCGAGGATTCAGAAGCTACGAACATTCTGTCGACCGTAGAAGACCTACTATGGGCCTGGTATCGATTATTCCATGTAAGTTGACAAATTTCATGATTTATTCGTTCCCAAATTTTCAAACGCGTTTTTCCTCAAAACCACGTTTTTTAAATCGGTAGCCAAAATTTCTCGAAAACCAATAAACCGATAGCCTTGAGGTTTTTTATGGTTATTTTATACACCATTATCTAGTACTTGTCATAGGATTTTTTTGTTCCGTTACTTAGTTTTTGTTTTATAGGCAATATAATAACTAATTTTTGGCCCAATAATCACTATTTATGTTAAAACGTCCGCCATTTTGGCATAAATCGATATTTTCAAAATCGGCTACGACAAGTACTAAATTATAGTATCTAATTTAATAATCTTTTTTGGTTTTTTTTAGAAGATTTTTGCCGAAACGCCAGTGGGTACCGTATATGCAGATTTTTTACGACGCTCCAATGATCATACAATATCCTTGAATATTTTTGATATTTTTTAAATAAAGAAAATTAAACATGGTTTTGTTTTCTCCCAAAACATAGGAATATCTTTACAACTTTTCCACGTCAGACAAATATTTACAACGGTACTCTAGAGTAAATTTTAATAAGATGCCCCCAACGAAAAAAAAAAATTTTCCTTCGACTGAGCAGTACATTGATGGCGCGATGGAATGCTTTACAGGAAACCAAATTTTTTTTCTCGGAAAAATGGATTTTTTTTCAGAGTTCTGGTTGCCTCCGCAAGAGTTCTGTTACGTATCTTTACAACTTTACCTCATCAGGAAATATTTACACTGGTACACTCGAGTAAATTTTGTGAAGTTCCCCCTTCCCAGCCCCTAACGAAAAAAAATCGTCACTAACACCAGAACTATCAATATAAACTACATAGAAATCCAGAACTATGTGAGAGGTAACCAGAAATGATTTTTTTCCTTCGATTGAGCAGTAGATTGATGACGCGATGAAATGCTTTGAGTGAAAACAATTTTTTTTTTCGGAAAAATGAATTTTATTTCGGAGTTCTGGTTGCCCCCGCAAGAGTTCTGTTGAATATCTTTAAAACTTTTACTCATCAGACAAATATTTACAACGGTACACTAGAGTAAATTTTGATATGTTGCCCCCCAACGAAAAAAAAACCGTTAGTCATGCCTGAGCTATCAATAAAAAATACATAGAACTCCAGAACTACGTGAGAGGCAACCAGAACTGATTTTTTTCCTTCGACTGAGCAGTAGATTGATGGCGCGATGGAATGCTTTAGATGAAACCAGATTTTTTCTCGGAAAAATGGATTTTTTTTCGCAGTTCTGGTTGCCTTCGCAAAGGTTCTGTTAAGTATCTTTTCAACTTTTGGTCATCAGACAAATATTTACACCTGTACACTCGAGTAAATGTTGTAAAGTTGCCCCCCCCCGCCCCCTAACGAAAAAAATCGGTACTAATACCAGAACTATCAATATAAACTACATAGAAATCCAGAAATATGTGACAGGTATCCAGAACTGATTTTTCTTCCATCGATTGAGCAGTAGATTGATGACGCGATGAAATGCTTTGAGTGAAAGCAAATTTTTTTTTCGGAAAAATGAATTTGAATTCATAAAAGTGGATTTAATTGGTATCAAAATATTGTGCTTTTTATATGCTCCATTTAAAATTTTTATGTGCTCTATTTAAAATTTTTCTGCTCTTGTCGTTTAGCGGGAAATATGAAAACAAAAGTGCTCTGTTGGCTTACCATCAAGCTAGCAGAGAACTTAATGATCTTCGCCATATCTAAGAATGAAACTACGTGATATTTATGTGCTTTTTATGTGCTTTGCGAATATCGAACAGCCAAACCCCTATTTTTCTTTTTTCGGCCGATATAGACCCTTAAAAGATCCTCCAATAAGAGCATATACCATTTTTTTCGATATTCTGATATGAAAATACATCATATTTATGTGCTTTTTATGTGCGCTACGAATATCCAAGAGCCAAACCCCTAAAACGCAAATTTCTCCCAAAACCACCTCTACAAGACCCAAGCTACCCGCAAATACGAGTATTGGTTGTTTTTTCGATATCGCAAAATCAAAGCAGTCCACATTTATGTGCTTTTTATGTGTTCGACGAATATCCACGAGCCAACCCGCTAAAACGAAATTTCCTCGCAAAACCACCTCTGCAAGACGCAAACGACCCGACTATACAAGTATTGGCTATTTTTTCGATAGCGCAAAATCAAAGTAGTCCACATTTATGTGCTTTTTATGTACTCTACGAATATCCCAGAGCCAAACCGCTAAAACGAATATTTCTTCCAAAACCACCTCTACAAGACCCAAACTACCCGCCAATACTCGTTCGTATATTACGCCAATACCCGCCGATATTCATAGAGTACATAAAAAGCACATAAATGTGGACTACTTTGATTTAGCGATATCGAAAAAATAGCCAATACTCGTATTGGCGGGTAGTTTAGTTCTTGTAGAGGTGGTTTTGGGAGAAATTCTTATTTTAGCGGTTTGGCTCATGGATATTCGTAGAGCACATAAAAAGCACATAAATGTGGACTGCTTTGATTTTGCGACATCGAAAAAATAACCAATACTTCTATTGACGGGTAGCTTGGGTCTTGTAGGGGTGGTTTAGTGACAAATGTGCGTTTTAGCGGTTTGGTTCTTGGATATTCGTACAGCACATAAAAAGCACATAAATGTGGACTACTTAAATTTAGAAATATCGCAAAAATAGCCAACACTCGTATTGGCGAATAGTTTGGGTCTTGTAGAGGTGGTTTTGGGAGAAAGTCTTGTTTTAGCGGTTTGGCTCATGGATATTCGTAGAGCACATAAAAAGCACATAAATGTGGACTGCTTTGATTTTGCGATATCGAAAAAATAACCAATACTCGTATTGGCAGGTAGCTTGGGTCTTGTAAGGGTAGTTTTGGGAGAAATTTGCATTTTAGCGGTTTGGCTCTTGGATATTCATAGAGCACACTACTTTCATTTAGCAATATCGAAAAAATAGCCAATACTCGTATTTGCGGGTAACTTGGGTCTTGTAGGGATGGTTTCGAGAGAAATTTTCATTTCAGCGCTTTGGCTTATAGATATTTGTAGATCACATAAAAGTACATAAATGTGGACTACTTTGATTTTGCGATATCGAAAAAATAACTATTACTCGTATTGGCTGGTAGCTTGGGTCTTGTAGGGGTGGTTTTGGGAGAAGTTATCGTTTTAGCGGTTTGGCTCTTGAATATTCGTAGAGCACATAAAAAGCAGATAAATATGATGTATTTTCTTATCAGAATATCAAAAAAAATGGTATATGCTCTTATTGGAGGGTCTTTTAAGGGTCTAATATCGGCCGAAAAAAGAAAAATAGGGGTTTGGCTGTTCGATATTCGCAAAGCACATAAAAAGCACATAAATATCACGTAGTTTCATTCTTAAATATGGCAAAGATCATTAAGTGCTCTGCTAGCTTGATGGTAAGTCAACAGAGCACTTTTGTTTTCTAATTTCCCGCTAAACAACAAGAGCACAACAATTTTTAATGGAGCACAAAATTAGCACATAAAAAGAACAAAATTTTGATACCAATTAAATCCACTTTGGGGACTTTGCTCCGCTAGCTTTATGGAGGTAAGGTCGTCCATCCAGGAGGCAAAGGTTCGAAGTGCCACTATGCTGCTATTTTTTCCCTAGAAGTACCGTGTCTCACGGCTATCCTGTTCCAATTTTACTTGAAAATATCGAAAATTCAGAAACATATCATTTTTTTGTGAAAATGTTTTTTTTTGCCAAATTGACCTATTCACGATTTTTTTAAAGCATGTTGTCATTTGAATTTTAACATATCGACTTGTCGTGCATGTTCTATAATGTTCAAAGTATTTTTTAGTATTTTTTAGATCCCGATCGGAATGATAGTTTTCAGACAGCAACCATTTGGAACTTGGCCGGGTGAATTTTACTCAGTGTGACCACGGAAGGTTAAATCGATAGATAAACTATCCAAGTATATATTTACAAAGTTACAGAGGCTCATTGTAAATATTTGCGAAGATACAAGGCCAAAAGCAGATAAACGATTGAAATTTGATATTGATATTTCCTCCTATTGGCAACTTTGAAGCGCTCTTTCTCCAGTTTTCATTTTCACGACTTTTCGAAATTGGCGGGCGTAATAGCGAGAAAACTGAACGACCTATTGAATCAAAACAAACTTTATTTTTTTCAGTATGAAAATCTCTTCTGAGTGAACCAATAAGTTGTTGAGAAAGTATTTTCCAATCATTTTTATAGCACGTTATAGTGTTTTTTTTGACAGATTTGTTTTAAAACCTGAAAAAAGTTACAATTTCACGATTTTTTCAGCTTTCTTTTAGTTCACCCAGAAGAAAAATATATGACAATTGAAAATTCTATTGGGTTTTTCGTTTCGGTCAAGAATTACGACCTGCATCGTTCCCGCCGATTGGGGACTGCAGTGGCAAGACGCACATGTAATATGCTGATTAATCCGCAGTCATTTATAGTTTAATGTTAAAATTTTTTTTTTCTATATTTGTCGATTAGTTTTGAAGAATAATACCAAAGAATTTACAACATCACCAAATTAAGCACCACCCTACTATTCACCAGCCATCAATTCCTTCCTCCCAAACTGGAAGAGCCCAGCCTCTCCCATCCGATTTGGGCCTCGACTCACATTCATCGTCCGGTTCGGAAGATGGTCGAGAGCCCGGGCAAAATTCAACAGAGTGAAAGCGTGGCTTAAAAAAATAAATTACGATCACCAGAAGCGACATATCAGGGCTACCGAAATTGAATCCTCGAATAAGCGGATCACTGCAGTCTTCGGGACAAGTTAGTAGAAAACTGATTGTGTGGCCTTGTTTATTTTTTTTTCGTTCTTTTTTTTCTTATATTTTATTTCGCGCAGCTTTTTCCTGGAGAGCTTGCGAGAGAGAAAAAAAGGACGAAAGGGCTTGGAAAAAACAGGAAGTTATCCGAGCCGAGGTATGGAAGAGTATGTGGGAGCTTGCAATTCGCCGGACAAGCTGGAACTCAACGCGATAGATCTGGGTATTACCTTCCCTACACCCCCGCACGGGCGAGCAGCATCAGTAATCCTCGATTTGCAGCCCTGAATGACTGTCTATTTTATATATATAAATATATATATGTGTGTGTGTGTGTGTGTGTGTGTGTGTGTGTGTGTGTGTGTGTGTGTGTGTGTGTGTGTGTGTGTGTGTGTGTGTGCGTGTGTATACAGGGTGTCCCAGAAGTAACGTACGCCCTACTAGCATCTGGTAGGAAAATAAATTCTGAGACGAAAAGTCCTCAGTCATTTTTTGATCGGACGCATAGATAATTAATTATGAATCAGAATAAACAGCCAATCAGGTGCGCGCTACAGCGGAAAGGCGGAGTGGAGGGGAGGGATAGGGGAATGCGTTGGAATTGCGTCCGCCTAAAAATGTGTGCGGAGGGAAAATTCCGAAAGCAAGTGTGCAAGTGTGTGCTAGTGTGTGCAAGTGTGTGCAAGTGTGTGCAAGTGTGTGCAAGTGTGTGCAAGTGTGTGCAAGGGTGTGCAAGTGTGTGCAAGTGTGTTTAAGTGTGTGCAAGTGTGTGTAAGTGTGTTTAAGTGTCTGCAAGTGTTTTTAAGTGCAAGTGTGCGCTCACTTGCACACGCTTAAACACACTTGCACACACTTGCACCAGTGTGTGCAAGTGTGTTTAAGTGTCTGCAAGTGTGTTTAAGTGTGTGCAAGGGTGTGCAAGTGTGTGCAAGTGTGTTTAAGTGTGTGCAAGTGTGTTTAAGTGTGTGCATGTGTGCATGTGTGTTTAATCGTATGCAAGTGGTGCAAGTGTAAGAAAGTGTGTGAAAGTGTGTGCAAGTTTGTGCAAGTGTGTGCAAGTGTGTGCAAGTATGTGCAAGTGTGTGCAAGCGTGTGCAAGTGTGTTTAAGTGTGTGCAAGTGTGTGCAAGTGTGTGCAAGTATTTGCAAGTGTGTGCAAGTGTGTTTAAGGGTGTGCAAGTGTGTGCAAGTGTGTTAAAGTGTCTGCAAGTGTGTTTAAGTGCAAGTGTGCGCACACATGCACACACTTAAACACACTTGCAGACACTTAAACACACTTGCACACACTTGCACACCCTTGCACACACTTGAACACACTTGCACACACTTTCACACACTTAAACACACTTGCTTAAACTTGCACACACTTGCACACACTTTAACATACTTGCAGACACTTAAACACACTTGCACACACTTGCACACACTTAAACACACTTGCACACACTTGCACATACTTGCACACACTTGCACACATTTTCACAGGCTTAAACACACTTGCTTACAGTTGCACACACTTGCACACACTTAAACACACGTGCACACACTTGCACACACTTAAACACACTTGCACACACTTGCACACACTTAAACACACTTGCACACACTTGCACACACTTTCACACACTTAAACACACTTGCTTACACTTGCACACACTTGCACACACTTAAACACACATGCACACATGCACACACTTGCACATACTTAAACACATTTGCACACACTTAAACACACTTGCACACACTTAAACACACTTGCACACACTTAAACACACTTGCACACACTTGCACACATGCTTTCGGAATTGTCCTTCCGCACACATTTTCAAGTGCACGCGATTACAAAGCATTCCCCTATCCCTCCCCTCCACTCTGCCTTTCTGCTGTAGCGTGCACCTGATTGGCTATTTATTTTAATTCATAATTAATTATCTATGCGTCTGATCAGAAAATAACTGAGGACTTTTCGTCTCAGAATTTGTTTTCCTACCAGGTGCTAGAAGGGCGTACATTACTTCTGGGACACCCTATATATTTACATATACATAATGGAGTAAAATCACTGGCTGACCCGAACGAACCCTCACCCCTTGCGTTCTCCCCAAAATCCTCCACACTGCACGATTTTATTGTATTATATCCTGTAGGAATTTCTATCGAGCAGCTCGGACAAAATTGGACAATTTTTCCTGCAAAATGTCTGAAGCGATAGGACGAAGGGAGCACGAGGAAAAAAATTGATGAACGCCTAAAAAGGAAGAGGTTATTCTGTCTTTGCGATCGTAGAGATCGATACGGGGGTGGAAGGGCGGGGAGGTGTCTTTATGCAAATGTCAGGGAAGAAGGACGAGCTGTTTTGTGCGCGACGGGGTAGAGAGGCCAAGAGGGCCAGTCAAATGAAGTCTCCCGGAACCTCGAATGTTAATATTCCGGGCGGGATAAGGGTGGGAGGGGTAAGATTGGGAGCAGGAGAACAGGGGCAGAGAGTCTTAATAGGGGTGATTACCGGCACCGATAAGCATCAGCGCAATTGTTGGCCTCCCGGAGAATGGATTACCACCGGGTCCTCTTGTACGTGCACCGGCTTTTCCACTAACGCCCTAACCTTTCTCCCTTAAGGGCGAGCTTATTCTTGAATTTTGGTAGGAAAAAAATGTTTCCGAAATCTTGGTTGTTCTACTCGAAGAAATAATTATTGCGCTCAAAGTAGAACGAATTTGAAGAAAAGTATTTTTAAGGGGGCCACCACTGTGACGGGTAAAAATCGATTTTTGTCATCTTAAAATGTACATTAGAGTGGCCTAAATTTGAGCGCTATTTTTTTTCTTTTTCTCATCATCCAATTATCTTCTTTAAACAGGAAAAAGAATTGTCATGAAATCTGCGAGCCGTCAAAAAATATTTAGAGGTCGCTCAAGACTCGCAAAAATTCAAATTTTTTATTAAAAAATCGATTTTTTTTTTCGTTTACTTCTCACCCATGAATTTTACGCTTTATAATTTTTAAATTAACCTCGCAAAGGTTCCAGCCGATCGATGAATATTTAGGGGTCGCTCAAGAGCTTCGAAATTTCCAATTCTCGCCATTTTTTTTATTCATCTCAATCTTTTTTCTTTAGAGACAGATTTTTCAAAGTTACCTCACACTACTAACCCAAGAATTATAATCTTTATTCTCAAAAAATAAGATTGTAATTCTTATTTTATATAATATTATATAATTTAATATTATTTTATATAATTATAGAGCTCTTGTCCGTAAACTAAATTATAAGTCCCCCGTTTTATCGGGTTAGAATGTGAGGTAAATTTAAAAAATCAGTTTCTAAAGAAAAAAAAGGATTAATTGTTTCGAAAATTTTGCAAAGTGTCAAATTTAGGAGTGAGAAGAGAGAAAAATCGCGACAATTGGAAATTTCGAAGCTCTTGAGGGACCACTAAATATCATCGGCCGGCGAGATCTTTCGCGAGCTTAATTTAAAAATTATAAAGCGTACAATTCATGGGTGAAAAGTAAAGGAAAAAAAAAATCATTTTTTTTTCATGGAAACTTGCATTTTTGGAGGCTTGAGCTTTTTTGGAGGCTAGATGTTTTTTGACCGCTCGCAAATTTTGCGACAATTTTTTTCTTTAAAGAAGATAATTGGAGGGTGAGAAAAAGGAAAAAAAGAGCTCAAATTTGGGCCACCTTAGTATTTATATATCAAGAATGTGGGAGAAAATGTTAAAGTTAAAATATTGAAAATTGAGTAAGTTACCGACTATTTAGTGAGAGCAGGCAGGAGAGCAGCAAAACTTGAAATCGCGATTTTCTCGAAACGACTATTCTCGACCTTGCCGAAATCATAACCCTAGCCATTATTGTCCGATTTTCAATTTTAAAAAATCAAAATTTCCGTAATTCCGTATTTTTCAAGCCTCGGAATATAAGTAAAAATTTTGCCAAAATTACACTTTTTTGAACACCCGCCAATTGGACGAATTTTTTTTTCGAACAATGGCTACACACTTTTTATATACAGGCTCCATCATACCTCAACAACGTTGTTGATTTTTATTAATTTTTCTTCATGCAAATTTACACAAACCAGATTCAATGTGTGCTCAGTAAAAAAAATATTTTTTCCAGATCCAAAATAAATAATCTAGTGGACGAAAAAAAATCGAAAATAATATAAATATAAACCACCTTTTCGGCCCGTTACAGTCTTCCCTTAAAGGACGTAAAAAAACACGAGTATTTTGCAGGTCGTGTGGAGATTTATAAAGAGGAAGAATAAAAAGCAGAAAAAAACTTCATAAACGTATGAAAATGGAGCTGCGCATAAAGCTCCTTGATAGCTTTTGTCACGAATATCGTCGTCTGCTTTTTTTTTCTTTCTTTCCTTCAGCGTGCGTTAAATTTAATTCATCGCTCCGTCAACTGTCCTCTTGTGTATCGCTCGTAAAATCCTTTATTCTCCAAATTTACACGCACACGCACACATCTAGCGGAAGTTCGCTCAACATATGTGCAATACGACGACCATTTAATTGATATATATATATATATATATATATATATATATATATATATATGGCACATTCCACGCCATTTCGCCTAGCCTGTGATCGCGACCATTTTTTATTTTACTGATTTTTTTATAAGGCTGCACCCCATGAAAGGAATATACCCACCAATTTTCAGATTTTTATCTCTTTTCTTTTAGGAGTTATAATGATTTTAAAAAAAATCGATTTCGGAAGTTTGGGAAACGTTCAAATGCGGATAACTCCAGAACTAATTAAGATATCGACAAATTCCGATTCATAACTGTTTTTCATTTTGAAGCATACTTTCGTTAAAAAATAGGAAAAAAATTATAAATGATTAATTTCAATTTTTTTTTCGTTTCTAAAGTGAAAACTATTTTTTTAAAATAAATACTTTTTTTTATTATTTTCAATAGTATAATAATTCTCTAAAATAGAGTGATCCACCTTATGATTTTTAAGACTAGTTGCATCGTGGGCCCATTTTTCCTTCTATTTTTTTCGAATTGATCATATTTTTTTAGATTTTCATTACTTTAATGTCCAATAATGATATTAATGATTTAGTGATTTCCAATTCGGCTTCGACGGGCCTGAAATGGTTTATTTTATATTTATGTTGAATTTAAGGGAAAAAAAATGGTTTTATTCGAAATATTTTTTTTTTCTTTCATTTCAACACAAATAAAAAATAAACCGATCATTTACACCCTGTACATTTCCACGTATATATATATATATATATATATATATATATATATATATATATATATATATATATATATATATATATATATATATATATATATGTATATATGTATGTATGTATGTATGTATATATGTATGTATGTATATATGTATGTATGTGTACGACGTGACAAAACGTGGGAGGCAGTGACAGCCCCATATGTGCACCCCCAACTCTCTCAGGTCCATGTGGCAGTGAGGCTTGCGTTTCAATTCACGTGGGAATTAGCACGCATTAAAAAGGGACTCGGACAGCGGTAAATCCGTAATTAGACAATGCGGATGAGCAATGACAACAAAATGGATGCCAAAAAGTCCGCGTGTGTTCACAAGTACTCAACGCAACACAAAATACATCCGCAACTGGCCAAGAAATTCAAACTGGCGAATTAATGTTTTTTTCGATGCCAAGAGAACGTTTTGTGGCTTAAAAAAGATATTAAAAAGTCGTCAAGGTCGTGGAGGAAATTTCTTCGCGTATTGAGGCCACTGGACATCAAGATTTGGTGGTCCAATGTGCTTGATACACGCAAAAAGTATTATCATGTATATAAATATATGTGAACATGTATTAATACGCGAAGGAATTTTAACAAGTATATATAAAGATTTATGTGTGTCTCTGACGAGGGTAATAGTCGAGGAATTTTTTCGAAGGGCCTTGAATTATTCATGCAGCCTTGGCCGAAATTAATTTTAGGCACACTCATTGCAATTTTACTATTTAAAATACTTTTCCAGTATATTTTGATATGTATATATATATATATATATATATATATATATATATGTACATATGGAGACTTACGTAAAAATATTCCTGTATATAGGATGACAATTTTACGATACCCATGTGTTTCTTTAAAGCTCTGGTGGAGAGATTTTACAACCGAGAAAAATATTATATTTGATGGCTTTTGGCCATGATGGCTCTTCGGAAAAAAAAATAAAGTCTATTCCTATAATGAGTCGTATTTGCCAGAAAAAATTGATCATTTGCAAAAAATCAGAATTAGGTTTTCACTACAGCAAAATGAAGATAATTAAATTCCGAATACGAAACACTCGGGAATTTGTTTTTTATTGTACTGAATATCATTTTTCCACTCTAAGGCATTCTAGTCTAGAAAATTAGAAAAAAAAACGAATTTTCTGGCATGTTCTTAAAGGACTCTCAAGAATGTGCCGTAAAAAAAACTTTTGAAATTTCCAATATTTACGCCAATAAGCGAGACCGGAGGAGGATCGACCGGTCGGAGTTAAGGACTTCAGAAGCGTCTGAGAAAGCTCGAATTTCTTGCAGGGAAGAACGAGCTTCGTAAAATCATCATTTCGAAGTCGAGAAAGGCACACTTTGCGAAGCAGAAATGGCCGATTAATGTAACGTAAGTGTAACAGACCAATGGAAAACTTATTATATAGTTGCAGTTGTCTGAAATTATACTCAAAACTTTAAACATGTTTTTCTCGAAACCACTTTTTTTAACCTGGTTGACATAAAATTTCGAGTTCTATCCAACCGATCGACTTAAAATTTGGTATGTACCTTCAGTATATATCCCTCCATCGTTCCTACTTCGGGCATTACGAAGTTATTATGATTATTAGAAAAAATTGAAACTTTTTAAAAATTAAAAATAAAATGTAATTGAAAAAAAAAATTGAAATTAAAACTTTGAAAAAAGGGGCGAAAAATTAACCTTTTTTCAGACAGTCGCCATTGAATATTTTTTATCTTTGCTACCCGCCATAATGACATTCTTATTGATGAAGAAAATTGGTTCGATTTCTGTTTCAGATCAATGGGAGCTATGGAATCATGTCAACCACCTTACCTCGTTTTTTACGTCCATATTTAGAAGCCCATAAGTTTTTCAATTTTCATTTTTTTGGCACATTTTTTCTGTAAGTTCTCGAAACTCCAATAAATAGACTGAAAAAAATGTATACTTGAAATTTTTTTTTTTTTTTTTTTTTTTTTTTTTTCAAATTAAAATAAAAACCCTACATGTATGCCTATAGACGACGAGAAAATCGATTTCTTTTAATTTTTTTCTTTAAACGATAGAATTATATATGTCGGATATTTTCCTAAAATTTCAAAGCAAAATTCGAACAATCTCAATCGTTACAGCCCGTCAACGCTGTGCTTTACCACTCGGATTCGGAGCGGTAGAAGCGTGAGCGCAGAAGGGTGGGCAGAGATGGACAAAAAGTAATTAAATTAACAACTAACAATTACAATTACTACGATAATTGGTAATTTAATTACCAATTATTGGTAGTTTAATTCAAATTCTATGTAAACTTCGAACACGTTTTCTCAAAACTGCATTTTCGAAATTGGCGTGCAGAATTACTCAAAAATGATTAAGCCGATTAAGTTGAAACTTGGTAGAAATATTGATGATATTGCTACTTGCTGCTTAACGAGAATTGTTTTTCAAAATTTAAAAAAAAACTACTTTTTTATCCAAATTTTACAGAAATTTTGTGTGAAATGTTGACTTTTTTTCATAAATGCGTGCCATGGTGTTAAATTTTCATTTTTTTTTTTTTTTTTTCATTTTAATTACTGTCAAATAGAAACTACACACGTCCTAACTGAAAAAAAATTAAATAGACTGCACGCCGCTATCAACTTCGACAGGGCTGAAACGGTTTATTTTTTATTTGTGCGAAATTTAACGAAAAAAAAATTATTTTGAACTAAAAAAAATGTCGTTAAATTGAGCACAAATAAAAAATAAATCGTTTCGGGCCTGTCGAAGCCGAATTGGAAGTTACAAAATCATTAATAGCATTATTGGTCAGTGAAATGATGGAAAATTTTCTTAAAAAAATATGATCAATTCGAACAAAAATCGAAGGAATAATGGGCCCACGATGGGACTACTCTTAAAGCTCATATAATGGGTCACTCTATTTTAGAGAATTAAAAAAAATGGCGATTAGCTTTAAAAAAATAGTTTTCCCTTTAGAAGCAAAAAAAACGTTGACATTGATAATTGATAATTTTGTCATATTTTTTAACGAAAGTATGCTTCAAAATGAAAACAAATTATGTAATGACATTTATCGATATCTCTATTGGTTCGGGAGTTATCAGTGTTCAAACGTTTCCAAAACTTCCGAAGTCCATATTTTTTGAAAAATTCTAACTCCTAAAAGAGAAGAGATAAAAATGTTAAAATTGGTATAAATATTCCTTTCATGGGCTACAATTTTACAAAAAAAAAACCAGGAAACCAAAAAATGGTAGGAGTCGCGGGCGAGGCGAAATGGCTTAGAATTTCCCATCTCCAGTTTGATAAATGTAGAATAATTATTTCTCACTATAAATGTCTAACCCGCCTTAAGGCCTCAGGACACTCTTCAATCGAATATTAATTTATAAAATTTAAAAAAATAAAAATAGCTCTTACTTCACGGTGTTTAGGAATCCCATAATATAAAAAATACCAAAAATCCGTTTTTCGTATTCACAATGCGGGGAAATTCTTAAAAATAAAATAACGAGTGTTTTTCCTCGAGAAAAAAAATATTTTTGCATATTTTGCCCTGAAACGGACGTTTGACTTGCTCAATAAAGTCTGAATTTTTTTTTCTGGAAGGCCAGAAAAAGACGCACATTTTCATTTTTTTATGAATGTAAATACGTCAAATCCTGCCAAAGATACAGCCATTTGAATGAATTTTTTTTTTTAAATGACAAACAACGATAAAAAACGTGAGAAATTTATAAAAAATGTCGACACTGTGAATATTTTTTCAATAAAGTAACTCGATTTTTCAAAATTATATGTCGATTTTCTTTTACTGGCTGAAGTGACGTGGAATGCCTCAAATATATTTTCCAACAGCTTGATATTCGTACTAAATAGACGTGTCATTAACGGCGGGGTAAAGTTAATTCGGCGAAAAAAAGGCATGTTTTTAAGAATTTTTTTGGCGTAACGAATAGTGTTCGTTTATTGAAAAATGTACATATAATAAAGTAACATTTGAACAACATTCTCCTAAATTTGCATTGCAAAATATTCAAAATTGAGCGAGTGAAAATTAAACCCCGGAGGCGCCTCGAAAAAAAGTTAGTTTGCGGTGTGCACCATAACTCGCAACAGAATCATTTGAAACAAAAAAATCAAAATGCATTTGTTGAAGGAGATGTTTCTCGAGGTAATGACGGGAGGATTTTTTTTTTTCGATTTTTCGATTTTTCGTAGCACTTGGGAGCCAAAAACCCGATTTTCGCTAAAAAAAATCGGCTAATTTGTTGTTGAAAAATTAGTAATTATTAAAAAAAAAACAAAAAAGCTCTCAACAATACCTGGTGAATTATGTGAAGAAGTACTGTGCAAAATTTCAAAGCGATTGGTCCAGTAGATTTTGAGTTATCGTGCACACGGACTTCAAATATGACAAGTCTCAGAAAAACGGTTTGAAAAACGCAGAAGAGAAGAGAACGGCATGGAGCAATAGACGCTCAAATACTCATAACTTCGTCAATTTTACTCCGATCGACTTGAAATTTTAACACAATATTCTTGATATATTATGCATTCATTTAAAAATTGTTTTCAAAAAATGAAAAAAAAAAAATTTAAATACTTTACCCCGCCCTTAATTTGAAGAGTGACTCACTTTTTTCACCGTCATTGTGGCCTAAGGCCTTGAGATGCACCTTTCATGATTATTTTCTCGATTACGGGATTCGAAAAAAAAGTTTTTCGATCCGTACGATCGTGCCTTATGGCCGTTCCGTTCTCATTTTCCGTGCGCACACCCACGCAAAAAATTTCGATACGTTGGCAAGGTATAGCGATACCACTTGTATATAGACTTTCCGTATCCAATAAATATGATTGAGTTATACGGGCGCGTAAGGTTTCGCGCCATAACGACGAGGGGTCGAACGAGAAGAAGAAGGAACGAGGGCGAAATTTTCTCTCGTTTTCCACGATGAAACACGCAGTTGCCTCGCTCGAGCTACAACCGCAGGACCCTCCCGCCCCTTGCTCCGTAATTATCAATCTTATATCGTGCGAATTATGGGCCGCGCCCGTACAGCAATCGATGGAACGACCACCGGGGGCTGAGAGTCTTCCGGTTGTAGAAATTTATTTGATTCGTGTACGAGGTTCGACTCGGGCGTGGAGACACGATTTTTCGACATTGGCCCAATTTACTTCGAAATTCGACGCTCATTTCAGCGGCCATATATATAACGAGGGTCGAATTGGGGGGGGGGATGGGAGGGGGGGTTGTAGGACGAGAAAATGCTCGCGGGTTATTTCAACCCCTGTGCCCGACACTCTTGCGTCCGCCATTTTTCACCAGTCGAGCGACAAAAAAAAATACGACGTTTTATTGCCTTCTTGCGGGGATTTTCTTTTTCCTCCGCTCTCACGTTTGACAGAGAGTAGCGGCTGTTTGATTTGTCGGGACGGAAATACTTCTTCCCTCGGCTCTTAAGAGCCGGGGAAATACTAGTATTTTTCAAGACGGATTTTGCCCATTCAAAAAAATCTATTTCGTATCCCGAAGAAGAATGTTCCCCGATGAAGTATATTTTGGAAAATATATTGAGGCCTTAGGCCACTCTGAAGGCCGAAAAAATAAACTTTTTGGGTATTTTTTTTTTTCAGAAAAATTACGAAATAAATCGAGATAACAAAAAAGTGTGTTCATCATACATATCAGTGACTGTATACAATAATTTTTTTGGAGCGATTAATTTCAAAATGGCGGCTGTGCAGCGTTTATCTTAAAACTGCATTTTTCATGGTGGCCGGAAACGAAACTCAGACAATTTTCAACCGATTCACTCGAATTGTTGAATATATCTTGAAAAATGCATTGTCTATGGGAGTATGTCGGATTTTTTTTCATATTGCATAGTTCATTTGTTATTTACGATTTTGGGCACCTTTTTGAAAAGTGCAAAATTTGCCTAAAACATCGTCAGATAATTGTTGATAACAAATAAACCATGCAATATAAAAAAACCCTACGTACTTCCATAGACAATGTATTTTACAAGAACATTTCAACAACATTTCAAGTGAATCGGTCGAAAATTGTCTGAGTTATGTTTCCGGCCAACATTTTGAAATTAATCGCTTCAAAAAAATTATTGTACACAGTCACTGATATGTATGATAAACACCGTTTTTTGTAATCTCGATTTATTTCGTAGTTTTTCTGAAAAAAAATCAAAAAGCCTATTTTTCGGCGCCTAACCCCTTAAGGCACCACACCACCTTAAGTGGCCTACCCCCTTAAGGCACCACACCACCTTAAGTGGCCTAACCCTTTAAGGCACCACACCACCTTAAGTGGCCTAACCCCTTAAGGCACCACACCACGGTAAAAAAAATGTTGTCATTTTTTGTTCACGTTCTCAACGATACATTTATTAACAATGCTCTTACCAATTGTTTTAAAGAAATTTGCAAAATTGGCGGAGATACGTGCGTTTCATTGTAGATTGAACGCGTTTTTCTCGAAAGTACGTTTTTCAACCTGATTGACAACATATTAAAAAAGCTATTCATCCGATTTGCATGCGCCAAGTCTTAAACTGTTTGAAAATCCAGTCTCTATGTCACCACGTAGGAATTTTTTTACAAAGGGCCCTTTTCTATTTTTTTTTTTTTTTTTTTTTTTTTTTATGAACTATGAAAATTTTCCATGAAAATCGGAAATAAAATTCGCTGTCCCGCCATTTTTTTTTTTTTTTTAATATCAAAATTCCCCTACGTGATGCTGTAAACCTATATGTCTAGTTTCTAAATATATTTTTATTTTATTTTTCCGACGAGTTTTTTCGATAGATACATTTTTGCATTTATTATTTATCTTTTTATGCGAAAAGAAACGCGAAAATTCGATTTTTTTTTAATTGCCGCCATTTTCCGAAATTTGTACTAAACGAAAAACCCATCCGTCATTCCATGACCAAAGGGTCACAGATTGATAATATGCTTTGAATTTGTGTTTCAGATCAGCAAAGAGGGGGCAGTGATGTCAGCCGTTTACCTCCCGCGATTTGAGGACCTGTTTTCACGGAGCTGCAATGGCCGCCATTTTGGTTTTTTTTTAATTTTTTAACGTTCTGTATATCATGAATAAAAGCAAGAAAAAAACCGCACTCAAAAAGCTTTACTCGTTTCCTTTAAAAAAAATAAAATGTAAACACCTGAAATATGACACTCCAAGGACAAAGTCTCCCTTAATCGCTGTCAACCGCCGAGCAGCAATTTCGTCGTCCTCTTGCAAGGCACATCCCTCAGGTGACACCCTTCGATTTTGTTGAAATTTGTATATGTTATAAAGCGCCGAAAAGTAACCGATACGTATTTTTTTTGTCGGCGGAAAAACGGTTTTAACGGTTGAAAGGCACCTTCAAAAATGGGGATGTTTTTCGTTTTTCGTCGATAACGTTTTAGCGGTACGAGATATTAAAAAATTTCAAATTGCAATAATGTTTATTTTTGTGTGCACTATACATTGGACATGAGAACGATAAAGTTATCGACGAAAAACGAAAAACACCCCTATTTTCGAGGGTTCGTTTCACCCCTTAAAACCGTTTGTCCGCCGATAAAAAAAATACGTATCGCTTACTTTTCGGTGCATTATAACATATCCAAATTTCAACAAAATCGAAGGGTGTCGCCTGAGGGACGTTCCTCGTTGGAGGTGGCGTACACTGCACACTATACTTTAGATCCGAGTACAAAAAATTGTATACAATCTTCAGTATGTATACATTGACTACGAGTATTAATAAAAAAAATTCCATTCATCATTTGCTTGAAAATAATTACGAAAAACCCACCCTCGTACCGCGCACGAACCGTGGTGCCTTAATGCGGATATACAAAAAGGGGGAATCGGTAACTCATCGACATGACATTTACGATGTCCACTTTTGTCACCGTTATTTCAGTCCATTGTTCATGGACGCAGTTCTTGATCGAAATTATCATCATTGGGGGTTGTTGGGGTGACCGGCAGCCATTTGAGTGCTCGCGCGGACCTGTTTAGCCGGATAAAAATAACCCCGAGAGGGTGAACTGACCTGGCGGGGCCGGCTGAGTCGACTGATTTGTGGGGAGTGTGGAAAATGTCAAGTGTCGCTGGCACGACATCTTCGTCGTCAGGGATCATCCCAAGCCAGAAAGGTACAAAAAGCTCGCCTGTATCAACGTCCGATAAAATGAACGTCAAACTCCTGAGCTCTGAAACGGACCCTGACTCACTTGGGAGCCCGAGGAACGCATTTAGCAATTGTTGAAAACGGTAGCCTCTCCGGCGGTAAATTTACAATCAGAGGAAAATGAAAAGCTCCGGTATGCGGTAATTTGGCTAACAGTAGGAGCGACAAAAGGACGCAGGAAATGTCCACGCACGAACCTCCAGTTGGTACGTTTAATTGGATGCATTTCAAAAGAGGAGGCAGAGAGAGAGAGAGGAAGTTGGCGCGCTCGAGGGTAAAATGGAATAGAGAGGAGAAACGAGCTGTACAGGGTACACGGTACATGAAGTTCGAATTGATATCCATCCAGTGGATATATAGAGACGAGGTGCACATACATCGTCGAGCACAATGGCCCGTGGACCACATCTCTCGCCTCGGCAAATGATCACGAAACGTTCGCCAGTTGAAATTTTCAGCGAGAAAGCTCCATGGAGAAAGCTCCATGGAGAAAGCTCCCTCCACCGTTACATTTCTCGGATGTGTTGGTGTACGGTAGGCCTGCCGGGTGTACGGATGCATTATCAGCGCTCATCCATATTCCTACCCCAACGGCACCAACTTTGGCCATCAAGCTCGAAATGGATCAACCATTGGCCAATTTGAAAGAATCGGCCAGCAGCCGCGGGGCGGCAAAATTCTTTGTGACGAAAAATGGCACCCTTGGCACTTGGTCAGGGGGTGTTTTATAAGAGTGTCGCTGGCAGATTCGAACGGCATCAACTTTGGCCATCAAGGGGCTGTACCAGTTTGAACGCTGAACATTTGGGTAATTTTCGGGAATTTTTTGGAAGAAAAGTACTTAATCAAATGTTTCGGAAAATTAAGAATATATTTGGCTATATTTGATCTATATTGCATAATTTTTTCATAGCAAAATATTGAGATCCAAGCGACTTATGTGCTGCCTTCGGAGGCGCCGAAAAAAAAGCTCCTCCACTGGTGACGTGATTCCGGCCGATTGAGTAGCTGAAACCGGCAAAGGAAAAAATGTCGTTCAACTGGAAGGTGTTTCCTGTACAATGACGTAGGATTTGCGAAAAATATCAAAATCTAACAAAATGGCGTAGTTACGAAAAAAGTCGGTTTTCTTGCCTATAAAATGGTCGTTTTTTTCAATGCCAAATCGTCAATTTTCATCCAATCAAAAATATCCTACGCCATTGTAGAGTAGGGTAAGTCCGGGGTAGTTGGCCACCGTTTTTTTTTTTCAAGGAACTGTCAAAATAAAAGTACAGACGTTTCTTAACCTATCTTCATTTGTAATCAAACTTTGAACATTTAACTTTAAGATAATTTACGAAATTAAAGCAAACTCGTATCAGATCAATCTTAAAATTACTATTTTTTTCGAAAATCACGACTGGCCATCACTCCCGGAGTATCCGGGTGTGATTGCCATAGGATCTTTAAAACTAATAAACCGATTCTCTTGAAATTTGAACCTCATATTGCAAACATAATTCGCAACAAGATGACCCTCGATGGTTTTAAAATTTTGATTTTTACGCTTTTTTTGCGAAAAACTGCGAACAAGCGCGTTTTTTTTTCTTTTTTCATCTGCCATTTTTTTTATTTTTTAATAAAACTTTATATCCGAGGGTAATTTTGTAGCTGGTATCATACTAAATCTAATGGACTTTGATTTTTTTTTCAGACAAGCCGTTGCCGGGTTGAGATGGATCTACTTAGCCCACCTATTTTTCAGGCATTACGTTAAACTATAGTTTTTGTACTTAAAAATGAATAAAAATGAATTAATTTTTTTTACATGTCTTCCAAGACTTCATTTATCAAGCCCAATAACTTTTATATTCAAATCCTTTATAAAATCCTCCAAAAAAAATCGCGAAAATAGCCTTTTTCGTGGCTCCAAAGTGGACTGGCCCCTTAACGATCGATTTTTGCAAGATAAAATGATTAGTGATACAGCCTTGAAATTTTTACAGGATATTCTTGAAAGTATAAACTATCGAAAAAGGAAAAAAACGTCGATTTTTTTAAGGCGTCACACTGGTACAGTCCCTTAAAAAATCGACGGATAAAGTTCCGAAAAGCCCATACCGCTTTTTTCCTTGAAATTTTGTATACTTATGTATTTTGACTCGCTGAACACGAAAATGACAATTAAAATTAGCGCAAATTTGATTTTCAAGATAAAATCTGAAAAAAAAACGTTTTTTGTAGTTTTTTTATTGTATTTTAACAAATGTTTATCGTAGAGGAAAATGTCTTCTACGAAAGTTGTAGCCCGTTAAAAGACTAATAATTTATGTTCTATACAAATTTTGTCTTGAGGGGTTACCCTCACTTGCGATTTTGAAAAAATCGATAATTTTTTTATTGCATTTTTTTTGAAGTATAAGTATCTGAGAATATGTCCTGGAAATTTCAAGTCGATCCGAACAAAATTGACTGAGATATGAGCGTTGAAAGAGAAGAATCCGTTGTGTAAACGACCGCGTTTACGAAACTTTAAACGCGTTTTTCTCAAAATGGCATTTCTGAAGTCGGTGACCAAGGTTACTCGAACACTAATGAACCGATCTTCTTGAAATTTTGCAGGCTTATTTAATACATAAAAATGTAGTCTTTAATCGTTCGATTTTTTTCGTTAAAATCGAATCATTAACTGTCAGCCATTTTGTGAAAGATGGATATTTTTTTAAATCCTTCGATTAAAGACTAGTTTATACTTATATTTGACTAAATCAATCCGCATTTTTTTTTTCAGATGATCCACTTCGCCGCAAACCATGTATATAAAAACATTATTTCATTGACGGCCATTTGCCACTAAACAATGTAATATTTTTCAATAAAAAAATTACTGAAAGTTCTTCAAGATGTGTTCTTTAAGATGGTATATTGATCGATTAAAAAAGTTTTGTAGTTTTCTTTTAAAAAAATTCATGAAAAAGGCCTTTTTTTACGCTACAAGTGGGGGTAACGCCTTAAATCATTGTTTTCCAAGAAAATGGGACGATACTCCAATTAGTATATTGTGCTAAACTCCATTAGTTTCGATATTATCTACTTGCGCACTTTACTGGATATACGCCCAAATAAACCCAAATAAAACAAACACAAACAGCAATGAAAACAAACCCAAACAAACTCGGGTATGTTGAATTGTGAGGTGTGTAGTTCACTGGGGTGGGCGCAGAGCACCTCGGATGGGTGTGTGGAATCGCGGGGTGCGTAGAACACTGTGGTGGGCGGAGGACACCTCGGATGGGTACGTGGAATCGCGGGGTGCGTAGAACACTGTGGTGGGTTTGTTGGGCACCTTGGATGGGTGCGTGGAATCGTGGGGTTCCTAGAACACTGGGGTGGGTAGCGGGCTACCTCGGATGGGTACGTGGAATCGCGGGGTGCGCAGAACACTGTGGTGGGTTTGTTGGGCACCTCGGATGGGTGCGTGGAATCGTGAAATTCGTAGAACACTGGGGTGAGCGGCGGACATCTCGGATGGGTGCGTGGAATCGTGGGGTGCGTAGAACACTGGGGTAGGTTTGTTGGGCACCTTGGATAACATCGAAACTAATAGAGTTTAGCAAAATATACTTATTGGAGTATTATCCCATTTTCTTGGAAAATAATTATGTAAGACAAAATTTGTATAGAACATAAATTATCAGTCTTTTCGTGGGCTACAACTTTCGTACAAGATATTTTTCTCTACGATCAACATTTGTTGAAATAAAAAAACTACAAAAATCCGTTTTTTCTTTTTCACTTTTTTTTTCTTGAAAATCAATTTTGCGCCAATTTTAATACATAAGTATATACATAAGTATAGAAAATTTCAAAGCACAAAGTGGTATGGGCTTTTCGGAACTACACCCGAATTGACCAGCAGCCTCGGGGTGGCAAATTCGATGTGACGAAAAATGGCACCCTTGGCAGTTGGTTAAGGGGCCTTTTTTATAGGAGTGTCGCCAGCGGTTGTTACCAACGGGGCAGGGTAGTCGAGCTTTCGAACAGAGAATGCTCGGACCCTCGTGACGTCGTTGGGAAGCCCGGACAATGGTACCTCGCTTCCGTCCGTTTTCTTACTCTCTCTCTCTCTCTCTCTCTCTCTCTCTCTCTCTCTCTCTCTCTCTCTCTCTCTCTCTCTCTCGCCGCTGTACGTGTACAGACGTTATTAATCATCTGCTCTCCAGCCTCGGGGTGGGGGGGGGGGGGGGCAAAATATACACCTATATTCCACCTTCGATAAATTCACGTTACTGCCGCTACATTGTTCACCAAAGAATAATACTGTTTGCCAGCAATCTCCTCGGCTCGTATACTCGATCGTTATTAGCTCGCACGCATTAAAAAAAAAGCCAACTCATCTCGCGATTACATCGAGGAAATTAATATCCTTTTTTTTCAATGCAGGAATATTATTCAAGCGGAGTTTTCTCCGGAATATTTTGCGTTTTTTGTCGTTAGAAAGGAAAACTACCCCACACGGAAATAAAATAAATGTCAAAATATATTTCAGATATATATATTATCCATCTTAGATATAGATTAGATATATGCAATATACACGGGAAATGCATTAAAAATATATTCGCGATATCAAAGTTTTCGGCCAAAATAGATCATCGGAATGTATATAAAAATATGTATGTTGGATAGGCGGTTACGTATATTCAAACTATATTGAAAATATACTTACAATGTCCTCAAATTACCCTCTAAATATACTACAAATGTATTTTAACTGTATTCGACTTATAATTGAAATATACTTTAAATGTATTTAAACTACATCTAAAATATACACGATATATGTTCATACTCCGTTTAAAATATACTTGAAATATGTTCATACTACATTTCAAATATTATTGAAATATATTCAACGTGAATTTAAGATATACTTGAAATATATTTGAACTATACTTGAAATATTCTTAAAACTTTTGTTATGACGTTATTCACATCACTGCATCCTTTTACGATATTTTCGCTTGTCATTAATTACGATTATGGTGTTTGCGGTTCGAATATATTAATGGTTCAAATTTAAATGATATCAGACGCTTACGAAGGTGGTTTCGAACCCGGGACCTCTGAGTGATGAGCTGGGACGTTCCCCACTGAGCTAGTTCTACTTGTTAAGGGAGACTTTGTCCTTGGAGTGCCATATTTCAGGTGTTTACATTTTATTTTTTTTAAAGGAAACGAGTAAAGCTTTTTGAGTGCAGATTTTTTCTTGCTTTTATTCATGATATACAGAACGTTAAAAAAAATGTTCTTGGAAAAAAAACCAAAATGGCGGCCGTTGCAGCTCCGCGAAAACAGGTCCTGAAATCGCGGGAGGTAAACGGCTGACATCACTGCCCCCTCTTTGTTGATCTGAAACACAAATTCAAAGCATATTATCAATCTGTGACCCTTTGGTCATGGAATGACGGATGGGTTTTTCGTTTATTACAAATTTCGAAAAATGGCGCCAATTAAAAAAAAATCGAATTTTCGCGTTTTTTTCGCATAAAAAGATAAATAATAAATGCAAAAATGTACCTATCGAAAAAACGATCCGTCATTCCGTGAAGGAATATTTTCTGAGTATGCTCTCCAAATTTCAGGTCGACATGTTAATTACAGCGGTCAGGAGAATGTCAGCCATTTTTAAAAACGTGTTTTCGAGAAAAACGCGTTTAAAGTTTTGTAATGTGTTTACACAAATGTGTGTTATAATTACCGCTAATCGGCAATGCCTGGTCCATAGAGGCATCCCTCCTCTTCTTCTAGCTGCTCATGTTGAGTCGCTAACATTTCCCGCTGGGCACAAAGGACAAAGTCTCTCTTAAATGAACTTTCGTATCGTCTGCATATCGTACAATACACAATGGTAGTTTATTGAGAAATGTGTGGATTTACAAGAGTGACTAACATTATCGGATCAATTACTTAATTGCGTTCGCATAGAGAGCTATAATTGAATATAATTACATAACCTTCAATTTTTTGACCGATCATTCATTCCGGCTAGTGCAGGTAGGTCTTGGCGAGATACCGACTTGAAGATATTTTTCATTTGCAACGTCATCTGTTACTCAAGTTGCTTAACCGACCATATTTAAAATATATAAAACATCCATTCAGTTTGTATATTTGATATATTTAAGACGTATCTTAAATGGATTTATATTTATATATCGTATAGGTTTTAGTCTTACCCGAAAATATAATTGGCATATCCAACTTTTCGAACCAATTATGTTTAATACATGTTTTATATATTTTTCGATATATTTTTTATATATTTTATTTTCATATCGTTTGCAGCTCGACAGGAAAAAAAATATTTCCAAAAACGAATATGCAGCGAAATGCTGATTAAAATTTCATTGTAACGAAGGCTATTTTCGAATAATTCGAGTCCGGAATGAGGTAAAAGTTTAATCAAAAAATAAAAATAAAGAGGAAAGCGAGCTCGAGTACATACATCATTAGCACGCTCGGGGGATTTTTTTCTCTCCCGTTTTTCCTCCCGAGCTTGCACTCGCGAAGGTTCGAACCCTTCCATCGTTAACCGACGTGTGTAACGCGAGAGCGTGTACATAACCTCATTGACCAGCGAGACGAAAAATTTTATCTCGCCTATTTATTGAATCTCGAAATAAATCTCTATCGTGATTAGTCCATTCGTGCGTGATACACATCCACTGTAATAACGTACCTCCCAAGATCCGGATTACGACGAGAATTCCATTTCCAACCAATAATCCCCTCCCCAACCGACCCTCGCTCGGTCTCTCGTCCCGCGATATTAAACAATCGAATTATCGGAATGAAGGCAATGCCGTTCCGGACAACATTACCCCATGAGTGTCCGACCAAAAAAACATTTCAAATCCTAGATTATGAAAAATAATCGCAATCTCATTATTTTATTAAGAGATCGTGAAGGATTCGGTTTTGGTCCGTTAATTATTTTATTATCATTAAATTCATTATTTTTATTATCATTGATTTTTTTATTTTATTCTTTTTATTATCATATTTTTATTATCATTAAATTGGAAATTGAAAAATTAAATGTGAATTAAAACAAAGTTATAATGAAAAAAAAATGGAAAATATGTTAATTTAAGGGTAACGGGTAATAAAATAATGTGTGAATTTAACAATTTTTTTCGTATGAAAAAGTGATTTACTCATAAAATTGATTGCACATCTATTCAGTATGAATATCAAGCCATTAGAATTTTTTTTTTCGATGTACCAAATGGCCGACTACTAATATTTCCTTTTGTTATCTTTTTTTTAGGCGCTCCGCGGTATGACATTTAGCATCCACAATTTTTTACCTAGAATAAAAGACAAAAATTCTCGTCAATCTACATTAGAATATCTAGAGAAGTACGTAAGGAATTTAAAAAATATTGTTTTATTCAAAAGTTGTAGGTATTTGAACTTAAGAAATGAATTTTCAGTGAAAAATTTCGTTATGACTGCTCATGAACTGCTCATAAGATGAAAAGTTTTCGATTAATCAGAAATTGTGTACGTACTTCTCTGCGAAATGCAATTAGGAACATAACTTTTAAATTTGAAGTAAATCGAGTGAAAATACATCGAAGAAAAAAAAATTCTAACAGCTTCATATTCATACTAAATAGATGTGTAATTAATTTTATGAGCGAATCACTTTTTCATACGAAAAAAAAATTGTTAAATTCGCACGTGATTTTATACCCGTTACTGTGGCCTAACCCCTTAAGAAAATTATTGTTTGAATTTGTTCGGGTTCGTTTGGGTTTGTTTGGATTACGCTATATTAATTTAAGGAAATTATTGTTGGCCAAGTGAAGAAAATGAATTCGGGGAAAAACGTATAGCGATGAAAGGATCATTAGTGAGCGAAGCCATCGCGAGAATAGTTGATGATTTCCGCGAATTAATTTATCCTGACCATCTGTGATACCGGTCGACCCCGCAGCAATATGAATCCGCGTACGAGGGAATGGAGCGAGTTGGATTTGGGGGCGGGGCAGGGGGGAGGGGGGGCGTTAGATTTCGTTTGTGCGAGGGACGTGTGCGTCACCGGTGGAGAATATCTGCGGTCGTGTCACGTACATTTTCATGCGGAGAAGCCACAATTCTCTGCCAACTATGTATGTATGAACGATTGATAACGCCGGGCTCGTTGAGGCCTCCTGGCACGATGCAATTAATGACGAGAGAGCGGGAGAGAGAGTCGACGAGCCGCGTTGCGACGGTCAGCTCACCAACGACAAAGGCGCGGCAAACCAGCGGGGCACGAAGAGGAATGAATGATTCGACCATTCGGTACGCAGCGATTGCACCAAATTTTGACAAGCCTCACAAATTTCACTCAACATGATCGATCCAACTGACATTACTTTACTATTCGTATTGTCGACGTTGAAAAGTATGGACATTGAAGCCTCGTCGAAAACCGTGAACAAAAGTGTCGTGTTAATTTTGAATGGCCCTGTAGAATTTATTGGGAAATTCGTAACTCGAACGGGTATCGAGATAAAAATTCGAAAAAAATACCGATTGATCTTTCAATACTCAGGTATCCGACAAAAAATCAGCCCGCAAATCGGTAGGTTCAAAGGTCGTGAAAAAAATTAATCAGTACCCGATGTAACGCAGCTCGCGATGTTAAAATTCTTGCACTGGGAATTCGTGTCCCAGTTGACAGTCTCGAATGTTCGAGGGTACAAAAGGATGACGGGATTAAAGGAGAGAATGCAATTAAACGTTTTTCAGATACGAGGCCGCAAAAGTTAAAAGGGACGAAGGGAAAGGCCAAAGAAGGCATCGTCGGGTCTCGTGTGAGCCCTCGTGCCAACAGATCGATACAATTGCCTATACACACACAACGTGCATGCAGTGGTAGTCGAAGCTCCTCTTTTCGCCGGCTCGTACGACGTATCGTTCAGCTTCGCTTTTTTCTCTCCCTTTTTTTTTAATTATACGCTGACATTTGCAAAGTTGAAGCGTTGTATGTGCTGGGCATGGTGATGCGACCTGCATCGAGCAAAGTCTCGGCAAAGCCCTCTGTGTACCCTTTTTCTCCTACCCCTCGTATTTACTCTCGAGCGCTTGTGATCTTTTTTCTCATCCCCTCGTGGACAACGACAAAAGGGGTTGAAACGAAGCGGATGACCTCGAAGATTCTAAAAGCACTCGGCGCTTCCGTAATTTTTCGTTGTATAATCGATAAGCATTCTATTCAAATATTTTCAAAAAATCGAAATTTTTTTTCACCAACTTTGTGGATTGTTGGAACGTTCCTGTGGGAAATGTTTCGACGGTCTATTGAGTTTTGACGTTTGCCATTTTTTTTTTCGTGGCTCATCACATTAACAGGCCATGCCTAGTGTAACAAACTTTGAAAACGTAATTTCGAGAGAAAAAAGGCGTTTGAAGTTTCGAACGACGCTCCGAGCATTCCGACGGGCGTCAACATAACAGCCTATAAATCTGTCATTTTTTGTTCCATCACCTTGATTTTTTCAGAGAACATTCATAACATGATGTACGGTCGAAGTATATTGGTTTTGAAAAAAGTGATTTTTCGACTTTTACCACCAAGCAAAACCTTTTAAACCGCAAAACATGCGGGTTGTGGCCCTTTTACATTTTTTCCTCCCTCTATCTCCGTCTAGTCGTTATTCGAGGCACAGGAAACCGGACAAAATCGAGATAAGCCTTTCCAGTTCGTAGAGTGACTCTCTCTCTCTCTCTCTCTCTCTTTCTCTCTCTCCCCCCTCTCTCGCTCGCTCTCTTAAGTCAAATGGGATCAGTCTAATCCTAGTATCTGATCGATGAATTCATCCCCGTGCTCCACCTAGCCACGTGCCAACGTCACTCTCCATTCGATAGCGTGCCCTCCCTCTTTCTCCTCGCACGAAGCTTGATATTTTTATAACGTCATAGAAAATTGCCCCTCACGGAGTGAATCAACCTGACAGAGTTGTTTCGTTGTAGACACTCGACGTACAGCAGTGAATGGAAGAAAAAAGAATCACGAGTTGCCACTCTGAGGTGAAAAATGTCCATCATTCGTCCACGTTATTGAAGACATCCGTCAATGTGGTATCGGTTTTTCCATTCCTCGCTATCCACGTCCCTTTCGGAGCAATATTCGTATGTACAACGGCCGGATAATCCGTAGATTGCGACGTCATTCCAAAGTTGTCGTTGATCGTCATCCGATAATTACTACATGAAACGTTGGATGAAGACACGTCCTGATGATCGCTGTTGAAGACTGTCCCAGCAACACTTCCTCAACAAAGCAAGTACATTTCCGATATTCCTTTCAACGTGATTTCAATTGCGGAAATTGCCTCGAAATATATTTCAACGTTGTACATCGGCGGCCCGTGCAGCGGCGCTCAAAATGGAAGATCCATTGTTCCTTTTTGCACTGCCGTCAGTGCGCTTGGCAAGTGAATCTCGAGACTCTCCGACGTCTCCCTCTGTGTCCGTCGCGTAAAGAGAAACCACGAGAAGCAATGGGAAAACAATGGACCAGGAGACAAAGGGCGTGTAACCGAGCTCGTAAAATCTATGCGCGCAACAAAACGAAGAGAAAGGAGTGCGATAATAGGGGGGCCCCCTACTCCCCCGGAATAAAAAACAATTTAATAAAGAAGTAATGGAAACCGTGTAACCGAGCTCGTAAAATATATGCGCGCGGCAAAAGAAAACGAAGAGAAAGAAGTGCAAAATAGGGTGACCCCCTACTCTCCCCGGAAGGAAAAACTATTTCATACAAAAGTAGCAAACACCGTGTAACCGGGCTCGTCAAATCTATGCGCGCAAAAAAAAAAGAAGGCGAAGAGAAAGAAGTGCAAAAATAGGGGGCCCCTCTGCTCTCCCGGGAGCAAAAAAACAATTTAATGAAGAAATAATGAAAACTGTGTAACCGAGCTCATAAAATATATGCACGCGACAAAAGAAAAGGAAGAGAAAGAAGTGCAAAATAGGGAACCACCCTGCTCTCCCGGAAGGAAAAACAGTTTAATAAAAACCGTGTAACCGAGCACGTAAAATCTATACGCGTAAAAGAAGAGGAAGGAGTGCAAAAATAGGGGCCCCCCTGCTCCGCCGGGAAAGAAAAACAGTTTAATATAGAAGTATTAAAAACCATGTAACCGAGCTCATTAAATCTATACGCGCAAAAAAAGAAGACGAAGAGAAACAAGTGCAAACATAAGGGGGGCTACTCTCCCTCCCCCGGAAGAAAAGACAGTTTAATAAAAAAGTCATAAAAATCTTGTAACCCAGCTCGTAAAATAGATGCGTGCGACAAAAAAAACGAAAAGAAGGAAGTATAAAAATAGGGGGGGCCCCCGCTGCCCGGAAGGAAAAACTGGTTAATAAAAATGTAATAAAAACCGTGTAAACGAGCTCGTAAAATCTATGCTCGCAAAAGAAGAGGAAGGAGTGGAAAAATAGGGCCCCCCCTGCTCTGCCGGGAAAGAAAAACAGTTTTCTACAGAAGTAATAAAAACCATGTAACCGAACTCGTTAAATCTATACGCGTAAAAAACGAAGACGAAGAGAAAGAAGTGCAAACATAGGGGGGGGGCTACTCCCGCTCCCCCGTAAGAAAAAGCAGTTTAATAAGAAAGTAATAAAAATCTTGTAACCGAGCTCGTAAAATATATGCGCACGACAAAAGAAAACGAAGAGAAGGAAGTGCAAAAATAGGGGGGGCCCTGCTTCCCCGGAAGGAAAAACTGTTTAATGAAAATGTAATAAAAACCGTGTAAACGAGCTCGTAAAATCTATGCACGCAAAAGAAGAGGAAGGAGTGGAAAAATAGGCCCCCCCCCCTGTTCTGCCGGGAAAGAAAAACAGTTTAACACAGAAGTAATAAAAACCATGTAACCGAGCTCGTTAAATCTATACACGCAAAAAAAGAAGACGAAGAGAAAGAAGTGGAACCATAAGGGGGGCAACACCCCCTCCCCCGGAAGAAAAAACAGTTTAATAAAAAAGTAATGAAAATCTTGTAACCGAGCTCGTAAAGTACAAAAGAAAACGAAGAGAAGGAAGTGCAAAAATAGGGGGGCCCCCTCCTGCTCCGCCGAGAAAGAAAAACAGTATAATACAGAAGTAATAAAAACCATGTAACTGAGCTCGTTAAATCTATACGCGCAAAAAAAGAAGACGAAGAGAAAGAAGTGCATGAATAGAGGAGGGGACTACTCCCCCTCGCCCGGAAGAAAAAACAGTTTAATAAAAAAGTAATGAAAAGGATGGTTGAGAGCGACGATTTGACGCAGAATAATTCACTTGAATATTGTGACGCAAGTGCCGCGGCTGAAGCTCACCGGGGGGGGGGGGGGGGGGGGGGATGTTTCGAAAATGTTTTTTCGTGAAAAGCTTCACGCGTTCCATTCAATTCGCTCGGCAATATTATCTCCTTCTCTAGACACGGAGACATGGAAAAACATCGTTCATCGTTTCACTCGAGTCTCGCGCGAACGAACGTTTATTATCACCCCCCCCCCTCTCCCCAACCCGTTCATCCCCCAACCCCTATCTACGCTGAAGACTTTCTCAAGGTAGCGTTAAATTCACTGAATCACACGGTAGACAGAAACTGGCTCAAACACCCCCACGGTATTTTACTTTTTTTTTTTCGACGCAGAAAAAATTGTCACTCGATCTTTTCTCGTCTGCGATCGCGATACGAGCGTAATGGAGAGATAGCTAATAAAGAAGAGGGAAGCGTATACAGAGACGGAGGGCGAGTGCATGAGACTCTCGTTCCTTTTCCGATTGAAAAGACACCAGTTTACGGGAAGATCGATGACGTTTTCGCAGCTCCCTATCTCACTGGGCCAGTCTGTTTTTACGCTCCCTTCTTCGCCCTTTCTCCATTTCAACTCACAGTGAAAGAAACTACGTTCGTTCTCATCCAGACACACGTGTGTACACATAAATATTTTATTCCCACCCCCAACAATCCCAGCCCCTGTTATTCCCTTTTTTTCTCGTTTCTCGTAGCTGTTTGTGCGCGCGTGAAACTTTCGCGACGTTTCTGTGTGTCTTGACACTGACACGAAAGAATGAGACGACGCTGTGATAAATTGCTTTATTAACTGTATGACTTGGCGTTTTTTTCCCCCAAGATGATTCATAATGTGCAATTATTTACGCGGGCTATCGTCGAAATCGCGATAAATAAATATACGTGTCGTGACAGAGGAAAACGACTCGCGAAGATCGACTGCCATGGGACAATGTTTTATCGATTAAATGAGGAAGAAAAATGAGTGAAAAAAAGAGGAAGTTTCGGGAATTTTTTTTCTGCTTCAATGTGTGCAGGTGATTATTGTTACTTCAAAAAATATCGTTTTACACTGGCTGAAAAACGTCCTTTGTGGTAACCACTGCCGGTCGGAAACAAATCAGCCGAAAAAAAACGAAGACATTTAGTATTTTTAACTTTCTTATAATTAAAAAAAAATTAAGCTTTCATCTGTACAGGCTCCTCCCCCCTTCATACATTCCCCACCATATTCCACTTTATATCCCCTCGAAGGCATTTAGTTTTTGCATGAATGTATCTAGTTCTTAGACGAGGGGTTTAATAAAATATTTATTTTTTTAAATGGTGGCAGGCATCGATTTTTGGCACCAAAATCTTCTATTTTCGTTAATCAAAGAAAACTACGCATAAAAAAAAATCTTTCGTACAAGTACTGCTTGTTCATATATAAGAGAAGCTTGCACAATTTTACGTTGATCGGTGCAGTGGTTTTTGAGATATCGTCGTCACTGATCTTCAACAGTCGTCTTGAGAAAAATGTGTTTAAAGTTCGCGGGTTCGCGGGACCTTCCTATAAACGCCCATAACCCCCTTAATTTCGAACGGATCAGATTGAAATGTTCAGAGAATATTTTTAACATGCTATATTTTGAGAATCCATAAAACAAGTCGATATTTTCAAAAATGTTAACTACGTGTAATCTCTTGGAAGTTCGCGAGCCCATAACTCCCTCAATTTCAAACGGATCGACTTGAAATTTTCAGAGAATATTTTTGACGTGTCATATTTTGAGAATCCATCAAAAGCCGAAAAATCGATATTTCCAAAAATTTCAACTACGTGTAAGCCCTTGAAAGTTCGCGAGCCGATAACTCCCTCAATTTTGAACGGATCGACTTGAAATTTTCAGAGAATTTATTTAACATGTGATATTTTGAGATTCCATGAAAAGCCAAAAATCGATATTTCCAAAAATGTCAACTACGTGTAAGCCCTTAAAAGTTCGCGAGCCCATAACTCCCTCAATTTAAAACGGATCGACTTGAAATTTTCAGAGAATATTTTTAACGTGTCATATTTTGAGAGTCCATCGAAAGCCAATAATCGATATTTCCAAAAATTCTAACTACGTGTAAGCCCTTAAAAGTTCGTGAGCCCATAGCTCCCTCAATTTTGAACGGATCGACTTGAAATTTTCAGAGAATTTATTTAACATGTGATATTTTGAGATTCCATGAAAAGCCAAAAATCGATATTTCCAAAAATGTCAACTACGTGTAAGCCCTTAAAAGTTCGCGAGCCCATAACTCCCTCAATTTAAAACGGATCGACTTGAAATTTTCAGAGAATATTTTTAACGTGTCATATTTTGAGAGTCCATCGAAAGCCAATAATCGATATTTCCAAAAATTCTAACTACGTGTAAGCCCTTAAAAGTTCGTGAGCCCATAGCTCCCTCAATTTTGAAAGGATCGACTTGAAATTTTCAGAGAATATTTTTTACATGTTATATTTTGAGAATCCATCAAAAACCAAAAATCGATATTTCCAAAAATTTCCACTACGTGTAAGCCCTTAAAAGTTCGCGAGCCCATAACTCGCTCAATTTTGAATGGATCAACTTGAAATTTTCAGAGAATATTTTTAACGTGTGATATTTTGAAAATCCATCAAAAGCCAAAAATGGATATTTCCAAAAATTCTAACTACATGTAAGCCCTTTAAAGTTCGCGAGCCCATAACTCGCTCAATTTTGAACGGATCGACTTGAAATTTTCGGTGAATATTTTTAACGTGTCATATTTTGAGAGTCCATCAAAAGCCAAAAATCGATATTTCCAAAAATGTCAACTACGTGTGAGTCCTTAAGAGTTCGCGTACCCTTGACAAAGCGTCACATCCAACTGCGAGGATAAGCACCGAAACTGCGAAGAAAGCAGAAGAGTGGAATGAAACTTCGAAGGGATTGCCCGTCGGAGTAAAAAAGGTCAAAGTTTCCAGGCTACGTTAAAGTTCCAGGCTATATATATTAGGATGAACGAGTATTCGCTAAATACCGATTACACCCGTAGAACATTCTTGTCGCGGAAAATTCGATTAAATATTCATGAAAAATAAAAGAAAATAATTCATAAGATTTCTGCGAGTTTTATCATCGCTAAGATCTTTCCGTTTCCCGAAGGAGCTGCACGAATAAAATCTCAACGACTCCGGCACAATGGACGAAAGTTTATTGCATTGTACGAATATCGCGACGTTTAATTTTCTGGGACGAACGTTAAGGTAAAAAAATAGGCTTTTTGGGGATTTTTTTCAGAAAAACTAGAAAATAAATCGAGATTACAAAAAGGATGTTTATCATACATATCAGTGACTGTGTACAATAATTTTTTTGAAGCGATTAATTTCAAAATGGCGGCTGTGCAGTGGAACATCCCTCAGGTGACACCCTTCGACTTTGTCGAAATTGGGATATGTTATAAAGCACCGAAAAGTGAGCGATACGTATTTTTTTTTATCGGCGGAAAAACGGTTTTACGGGGTGAAACGAACCCTCGAAAATAGAGGTGTTTTTCGTTTTTCGTCGATAACGTTATCGTTCTCATTACCAATGTATAGTCCACAAAAAAATAAACATTGTTGCAGTTTGAAATTTTTTAATATCTCCTACCATTAAAACGTTATCGACGAAAAACGAAAAACATCCCCATTTTTGAGGGTGCGTTTCAGTCATTAAAACCGTTTTTGCGCCGATAAAAAAAAAATACGTATCGCTTACTTTTCGGTGCTTTACACAATATCCAAATTTCAACAAAATCGAAGGGTGTCACCTGAGGGATGTTCCTTGTCAGGCAATTGTCAACCGATTCACTCGAAATGTTGAATATATCTTGAAAAACATATTGTCTATGGAATTACGTAGGATTTGTTTTATATTGCATAGTTCATTTGTTATTAACAATTATCTGACGATTTTGTAAGCAAATTTTCGTAATTAAACGTTATCGGAACAGAGGGTGTTTCCCCTAAGGGGTATTACGAGGGTACGATTTCTGTGCACCCCCTTGGGGTGGCGGACAGATTTTTCTGCAAGGGAGGGGATGAAGGACGGGCCGTCGAAGTTCTAAGCCAGTGATATAGGGGGTGGGGGGCAGGCAGAGCCATGTTCGATAACGTAAATTATGCCCTTAAGGCCGGCTGCCACACGGTGAACCACCGCACAGCTGGGTGTCGGGTAAGTCGACCGCGATTTCGTCCACGAGAAGTCAACCCCGAATTTCGCCCCTCTCCCTTCGTTTTCCCTACTCCAAGGGCGTGTACGTAAATCCCTGGCTCGATGAGAAATAAAAGATCGAATGAGGAGGAAAAGGATTAGATGGCTTTTAGATTTCGAAATGGGGATGAAAAATATTGTTTTTATTTTTTTTCCACTCGGTAATCGTCCCTTTGGAAAAAACGAGCAATACGAAGGAGAAACGTTTGATCTCCAGATTAAAAGAGTGGCAAGTTACTCACTGGCTTTGCCGAGTTTTCTCTCTTTTTTGTTTCTTCTTCTTCCAACTCCCGGAGCTTTTACCCTTGGGCGTTCGTTCCGGACATATTCTCTCTCTCTCTCTCTCTCTCTCTCTCTCTCTCTCTCTCTCTCTCTCTCTCTCTCTCTCTCCCCCTCTCCCTTTCCCTCTCTCTCTCACTCGGACTTGATAAAAATTGCCGGACCCTTTAGACGAGAGTATACTCACACTCACTGCATGGAACATTTCGTCGAGGATATCAAACAGAATAATTCACAGTGCACCCAGTTTCGAAGAGAGTGCTGGGACACAAAGTCTCGCGAGACAGAGAGAGAGACAGAGAGAGAGAGAGAGAGAGAGAGAGAGAGAGAGAGGGAAGATTTTCCGTAGCGGAACAGATTCGTGACGGCGCTAACGTGGCAAATCCTCGAGAGTGCCTGAGAACTCTCAACAATACCATCCCCAAAGTTTCGACGAAACTTTTCACATACGAATACTTGAGGCGCCTATATCGAAAACTTGAGAATAATCCAACTGTGCTTGAGAAAACGTTCGGATAAATGTATGACGAGAACGCGAGGTTAAATACTCCTTGTACGTCCTCGGCAGCTTTGACGTAACAACGAGCGGGCTTTCATCAGCGTTGATTGACAGTGCTTGGAAAACGTAGTTTTCCAGAATTTCAAGGTGAGAAAATAGCATTCGATATTAAAATGTTAAACATATAGGGCCACGATAAAGGGCCTTAATAAGTGGCCCTCAAGGGATTCAATTCCTTGAGTCTCTATACTGATCCCTACACATTATAAAGGGCCTATATACTGTAAAGGTCATCAAGGGGTTCAAGAGTCACTATTGATGGTATATACTATAAAATAGTATATACTATAAAAAGTGGCCATTGAATCTCTCGAGGCCCTTTAGTGGCCTTTGTTGCGACCGTCTGATTGAGGCCCTTTTTATAGCATATACTATGAATGGTATATAGTTTAGTATACACTTTATAGTAAATACTATGAATAGTGGCCCTTGAATTCCTTGAGACCGATTATGGTGGCCTTCATTGAGGCCCTATCATTGAAGCCCTGTTTATAGTTGACAGTGTGCATAGTGCCCCTTAAATCCCTTGAGGCCCTTATTGATTCAATTGGCCTTTTTCGCGACCGTCTGATTGAGGCCCTTTTTTACAGCATATACTATAAATGGTATACAGTTTAGTGTACAGTTTAAAGGATATACTACGAATAGTGGCCCTTGAATCCACTGAGGCCGTTTATAGTGACCTTCATTGAGGCCCTATCACTGAAGCCCTATTTATAGTTGATAGTGTGCATAGTGGCCGTTAAATCCCGCGAGGCCCTTATTTATTCAAGCGGCCTTTATTGCGACCGTCTGATTGGGCCCTTTTTTATAGCATATACTATAAATGGTATATAGTTTAGTGTACAGTTTATAGTATGTACTATGAATAGTGGCCCTTGAATCCCTTGAGACCGATTATAGTGGCCTTCATTGAGGCCCTATCATTGAAGCCCTGTTTATAGTTGACAGTGTGCATAGTGGCCCCGAAATCCCTAGAGGCCCTTATTGATTAAAGTGGCCTTTGTTGCGACCGTCGGATTGAGGCCCTTTTTTATAGCATATACTATAAATGGTATAAAGTTTAGTGTACAGTTTAAAGGATATACTATGAATAGTGGCCCTTGATCCACTGAGGCCGTTTATAGTGGCTTTCATTGAGGCCCTATCATTGAAGCCCTATTTATAGTTGATAGTATGCATAGTGGCCCTTAAATCCCTTGAGGCCCTTATTGATTCAAGTGGCCTTTGTTGCGACCGTCTGATTGGGCCCTTTTTTTATAGCATATACTATAAATGGTATATAGTTTAGTGCACGGTTTATAGTATGTACTATGAATAGTGGCCCTTGAATCCCTCGAGACCGATTATGGTGGCCTTCATTGATGCCCTATCATTAAAGTCCTATTGGTAGTTGGTAGTGTGCATAGTGGCCCTTAAATCCCTTGAGGCCCTCATTGATTCAAGTGGCCTTTGTTGCGACCGTCTGATTGAGGCCCTTTTTCATAGCATATACTATGCATACTAAGCATATAAATGGTACATAATTTAGTGTACAGTTTAAAGTACATACTATGAATAGTGTCCCTTGAATCCACTGAGGCCGTTTATAGTGGCCTTCATTGAGGCCCTATTTATAGTTGATAGTATGCACAGTGGCCCTGAAATCCCTTGAGGCCCTTATTGATTCAAGTGGCCTTTGTCGCGACCGTCTGATTGGGCCCTTTTTTATAGCATATACTATAAATGGTATATAGTTTAGTGTACAGTTTATAGTATGTACTATGAATAGTGGCCCTTGAATCTCTTGAGACCGATTATAGTGGCCTTCATTGAGGCCCTATCATTGAAGGCCTGTTTATAGTTGATAGTGTGCATATTGGCCCTTAAATCCCTTGAGGTCCTTACTGATTCAAGGACCACTATAAATAGTGGCGCTTGAATCGAGTAACATGTGCACTTTTGAATGCAACCCTCGATAAAAGGGATACAGTGTTATGTGGAGAGCAGCATCAACACGAGTCATGTGGACAACCCCTGTCGCAAAACCGAGACTCTCGTTGGCATGTACTTTCTTCGGGGCTGCGCACAAAGCTTGGTAAATTCAACAACCGGAGAGATAGATAGATAGATAGATAGATAGATAGATAGATAGAGAGCGAGAGAGATGGAGAGGGAGGGAGGGAGAGAGAGAGAGAGAGAGAGAGAGAGAGAGAGAGAGAGAGAGAGAGAGAGAGAGATTGCGGCGGATGTGCGGACCGTGCGGTCTCTGGTTTGCTCGGCAGCGGGCTTACCGAAATGATCAGGAATTCGGCGTGGGTCTTTTCTGGCGGGCTTCGAGCCGTTAAATGCATACCGCGCGGTCCTCCCCCGTAGAATGCGGTCGCTGCAGCACTCGCGTTTACGAGGGTAGTTCGGACGATCGGGACAAAGGGCAAAACAAAAAAAACACAAGGGATGAAAATAAGAACGAGCGAAATGGGAGAAAGATAACGCGATAGGTGTATGGTGTGGGTACTGTAATGGCAAGGGGAATGGCAATGAGGTTCGAAGACGTAGGAATAAATTCGCAAGGGATGATGAACGGAGGGGTGAACGGCACGTGGGGGAAGATGAAATTAATCGGGACATCTGTCGCGATTTCCGCACCATGTGTGCGATGGCATGTGGATCAAGGGTGGAGATCGCCGAGAGACACGAGACTACGGGGATGAACGTAAGGGATGCTGGCTCAGAGGGGTGGAAGCCAATCAACGGATAATCCGTTTAGGTTCGCTATTCATCCAAACGCGTAACTAACCCAAGAGAGCGAACCTCGCAAAATCGCGAAGAAACGCGGGTGGAGAATCGTCCGGGGGTTGTTACGAGGGTGGAGAAAATACATATATTGCGGGACGACAGGGGCGGTACATATAAACCACATTTTTAGCAATATCACGTACCGTTGACTACGGCCATCAACCCAGATGCGCCCTTGTGTGGAATTATCCCTTTTGTATCTCCAACCCTCCTACCCACCCGCTTCCTCTATCTCTCTCTCTCTCGCTCTCGTGCCCTTTCGACGAGGGGGTGGCTCGTGTAACGTCTGTGGGCACAAGGAGCTGGCTTGCATGTTTTATAACGCACCCGGAGGCTCGCCCGTCGACACGTCTCCCTATCGGGAAGCACCACCATAAAATCCCCAACGCAAAGGGCCTCCTTGTAGTTCTTCGTGCCCGGATTAAACGGTCACCGCAAACAAGCCCGATTATAAAGCTTTACACGGGCCACTTCGCCTCGAACGTATCGAACTAACTCGAACAAACTCATTGACGTTTCCACCCTTATTTTTTTACTCGCACCCCTTCTGCGAGGATTCGTCAGGACTCGTTCCTTTCATCCCCTTTCGGTCACGCCCTTTTTGCCAAAACGTAGTTCATCGAATTCCTTTCTCTAAACTATGGGCAAAGCTTTAAGGGCGATAAAAGGGCGAGTAAAAATATGAAATTTTCGCCGCGGGGGCAGAAGAATCGGTACTGGTAATAAAATTCGGCAGTTCGAGACGTTCGGGGACGAAATGCCCCGTGGACACGAACCCTTCTCGCCTAGGGCGTTACATAATTCGAGGGTTGAAACGAATTACGAACGCGGGGGTAAACAGCGATGAGTCAGTCCGGGCTTTTCGGGACTGAACAAACCCCGGAAGGCTTGGAACAATTACGCGGGTGACATACAAAGCGTGGATTTGCTCTTCCTTAACCATTATTCAAACCCCAGTCGAAGAATTCTCCCTCCCGGTGTTGTTTCGAAGGGAAAACAGCCAATAATCCCTCAGTACGTACCTTGGGGGGGTATAAAAAAGGATACCTACGTGTATATCTTCACGAATACGAGACTATGAATTAAGGGGTAAGGCCATTGTAGAAATTAAAAAAAAACGATTTTTTCTTCTTAAAAGATGCCTCAACATCTTAAAAATGACATACTCAAAGGATTAAGGTGGGAAAATGTCAATATACTTCTATTTTGAATTTTGGCGCAGCCCCTCTCAGAAGAAACATCCCTCAGGTGACAACCTTCGATTTTGTTGAAATTTAGATATGGTATAGAGCACCGAAAAGTGAGCGATACGTATTTTTTTATCGGCGGAAAAACGGGTTTAAGGGGTGAAACCGGCCCCTAATATAGGGGTGGTTCACCGCTTAATTTTTTGTGCAATGTCACTATAGTGGATTTTCATTGCTTCGGATTAGAGGAATTTTCGTTTTCGTTTCATTAAAATCTCCTTATAGTGGACTCTTGTGTGTGACACTGCTATATTACCCCTAGAGATGCCATTTTTCGAGGGGTGGTTGCACCCCTTAAAACCGTTTTTACGCCGATAAAAAAATATGTATCGCTTACTTTTCGGTGCTGTATAACATATCCAAATTTCAACACAATCGAAGGGTGTCACCTGAAGGATGTTCCTTGTCAGTCCGATGCAATCCGTGCCGAAAACTTTAAACGCGCTTTTCTCGAAACTACATTTTTCAAGTCGGCCGGACTCATAACTCGAACAAATCTTGACTGATTGACTTGAAATTTTAACTGTATATTCACAATTACATTATGCATAAAAGTATGTAGGATTTTCTTGATATATTACATAGTTTTTTTTATAAACAATTTTCGGACGATGTTTTGTTGAGAATTTTGAACTTTCATATAAAAAACGCGCTGTTTTTGCAAAAATCGATATACAAAAAAAATCCTACGTACTTCTGGAGTTAATCACAAGTATAATGGAAAAAAAAAATTTCATTCACTGTAAATTGAAAATTGCAGGTGCCGTTGGTCCGGCCGCGCGCCTATGAAAAAAAGACTTCGTCGAAGATAAGCTGTGCAGCCGCCATTTTGTTTTATATTACTTTGAAAAAAATCCTTGATACAGCTTATGATATGTACAATAAAGAACCTTTTTCAGAATTTTGAATTATTCGATTGTCTCGCTAAAAAAAATTCCCAAAATATACTTATTTTTCCCCGCTACAGTGGCCCTCCCCCTTAAGAGTTCGAGGCACTACACCACGGTAAAAAAAATGTTTTAATTTTTTTTTTTTTTCTGAAACATACATATGTTAAGAATGCTCTCACCAAATTTTTAAAGACATTTGTATAATTGGCGGAGATACAGCATTTTTCGTGAAACCGTTCATAGCGCACGCCGCGCCGAGCAGCAGATGTGCAGCTTTGAACGCGTTTTTCTCGAAACTACGTTTTTCAACCTGGTTGACAACATATTAAAAGAACTATTCATCCAACTTGCATGCGCAAAGTCTTAAAGTGTTCGAAAATCCAGTCGCTATGGCACCACGTAGGGATTTTTTATAAAGGGCCCCCGTCTATTTTTTTTATTTTTATGAACGATGATTTTCCATGAAAATCGGAAATAAAATTCGCTGGTCCGCCATTTTTTTTAGATATCGAAATTCCCCTACGTGATGCTGTCAACCTATATGTCTAGTTTATGAATATATTTTTATTTTATTTTTCAGATGAGCCGTATGGCTTAATCGCTGTCAACCACCGAGCAGCAATTTAGTCAAAGTGTCATCTTGGAAGCGGCCTACATCGCAAACTATACTTTACATTCGAGTACAAAAATTTGTATACAGCCTTCAACATGTATATATTGACTATGAGTATTAATAAAAAAAATTCCATTCACCGCCTGCTTGAAAATAATTACGAAAAAGACACCTTCGTACCGCGCATGAACCCTGGTATGGTTCCTCAAGGGTTTAAGGGAGGCTTCGACCCTTGGATGAATTTGTGCCTCGCTGGAACCGCGATCCAGCGCAACGCTGGCGGGAGTGTGAAGGAGCATAGGACGCAACTAATTGATGGAGAGCTGGAAGCCCTTCGCGCGCCCTAGGACCCTTCGGAGAGCGGATTTTTTTTCTCTTCCGTCACAATCGAGCGATCGCGCCCCTGGGGGGGGGGGGGTGAGAACGAAATTAGCGATACGATAATTCGGGGTGAATGGGTGCGTGACACCAGCCGGACAAAAGGGACAAGATGGCGCCTGGGACCTTGAGGGAATGGACAACAGAAAGAGAGCACACCAACCCCCACATAACCTTGCAACCCCTTTTTTCGGTGTCATGACCAGCGAGAACATAGGGAACGTTTTTTTCTCGCTTTTGTGTGTGCGTGTTTTTTTTTCTCTTTCTTCCTTTTCACATATATTCCCTCAGCGCTCGTTGCGCGGGTCTCGCGACCTTCGCCGAGTAAACGTACCACCTACGAGTCTCCCGAGTGTCCCGTCTGCTTTATTTATTCCAGAAAACACCCTCGGGGGTCCAGCACACCAAAGTGAATAATTTAACGTAAAACGTTTTCATCTTACACCCCCCCCCCCCCCCCCCCCGATATATGGAAAAACTTATTTTCCACACTATGTGAAGTTTTGAAATTTCACCCCCCACCCCCCACCCCCGCGGGGCATTAACGCAAGAAAACAGTAGGTGAATAATTTTTGTTTTTCTATTCTCGTCGATACGATCGAAGATTTTTGGTTCTTCGTAAATTTGTGTAGAAAGGAGAAAAAAAGGCTCTCCTGTCGCGTGTGTTTTTACAATTCCTCCCTTATCGTCGACTCCTCTCACCCCCTCTCCCCCGCCCCGCTGTTACTCGCTACTTCTCTTTGTTTTTTGCTCCTCTGATATTCCATTCCTTTTCTTGTTTCCGTCGACCACTGGCTCTTCACCCAAAGTTTCCCAACGACCACCCACGAGTTTCAACCCTTCGCGCACCGCTGCCTCCTCCGCGACGTTTCCCTCCCTTTCGTATGCGGCAAAAACCGCCACCGGATCTCCGTACACTTGGTGCCTGAATTATTTACAGAATAATCGCGCTTCTTCGCTACCAAGTCGCTCGGGGTGTCTTGCTGCATTTGCGCTGCCTGCCTGTCCCTCTTTGCCACTGCTGCACGCACGGACGGTTGCCGAATAAAAAATGTACACGATGTGTCCGTGTCAATCATTTTGCCATTTTTATCGCATTTGGTAAAAATAATATACATATACAGGGTGTACGGGCGACGAAATTTGGCATGCTTTTAGAATGGGTAAAAATAGGCGACACGTATTTTTTTATATCTGCGGAACCCGATTTTTAAGGGGTGAAACGCACTCTCGAAAATAGGGGTGTTTTTCGTCGATAACGTTTTAACGGTACGAGGTATGGAAGAATTCAAATTGCAACAACGTTGATTTTTACGTGTACTATACATTGGAGATGAGAACAATGCAGATAACAACAAATTTCAAAAAAAGCGAAAACTACCCTTATTTTCGAGAGTGCGTTTCACCCCGTAAAAATCGGGTTTTGCAAATATAAAAAAATACGTGTTGCCTATTTTTACCTATTCTATGAACATGTCAAATTTCATCAAAATCGGAGAGTTCGACCTCGTAAGCTTTCCAAGCTGAAATTCCACCATATAGTAGGACACCTTCGACAGTTGCAGGATTATTCATTCATAAAAGGGCACCCTGTATGTATTTAAAAAATTGGTGCATCCGTACGTATATGTATGTTTATACGTCATCATATTTTGATATATTGAATAATTGAAGATATAATAACAAAATGAAACATGAATAAATTATGTTGATATAAAAATATGTACAATCTAGATTTTTATATATACAAATGATATAGAAATATGCGATTCATTCCTTAATAATCGGGTACCGCAGATATAAAAAATAGGTGTTGCCTATTTTTGCCTATTCTATCAACATGCCAAATTTCATAAAAATCGAATGGTTCGACCTCGTGAGTTCGACCAAGCTGAAATTCCACTATACGGTGGACTATTTTACGGCATAATATTTTTGTATATTGAATTATAAAAGATATAATAACGAAATGGAAAATAAATCGATTAAATGTGTATATAAATATGTACAATCTAGATTTTTGTATATACAAATAATAATGTAAAATGGTATGTAAAAAATGTTCAATATAAAATTAGAAAAAAAATAATATGAAAAAATATATATTTCTTCATTGAAAATTAAGATAAAAAATAAATTAAAATATAAGAAAATTATATAAAAATCCAAATAATATGTAGAAAAATGTGTTATTTTACATTCGAACATATGATATATATATATATGTATATTTATATAAAAAGGATATAAAAATATATAGAATTTATCTATTCCTGTATCGAAAGTTAAAACTAATAATGAAACAAGCATAATACAAAATATTAAAAAAGTAAATAAAACATATATATATATATATATATATATATATATATATATATATATATATATGAATGTTTCCAATCCACTTTTTTCAAAATCAAATAATAAAATAGTGCACCTAAACAGACAATCTCTTGGATCTGCTATTTCAATTACCTGTCGTAATGGAATTTCCCGAGACTACTAACAGCCCTTGTATATGCGTGCCTCGACAGTTTAATGGCCTCGCAAGACTTTAATCTTCTCTCCCACCCTCCGCCGTGTTAATAATTCAACGAGTTACTCAACGACAACCCGCAGCCGTTCAAATACGTAAATTACCTACTAATATTGCCAGTTGCCAACCCATAGTGATCAGCATTAAAACCAACCTAAAAAATTCATCCTCGATTTAAAATTCCAAATAACCATATATACGCCGCTTAGCCCTCGGCCTGCGTACACCTGACTCTCTGCACTACCCTACCGTATTGCGTGCGATTCCAGGGGCGTAAAAAGAAGAAGAAGGATGAGTGGGCGCGAGGGGTTGGTATTGCCCCAAAGGGATTGCCTTGGTCCTTGAATAATTAAGCTCTCAACCCCTCGAGCTCCGGGCGTGTTACGGAGAGTACTACGTTATGTACGTGTATATACCAAAGGAGGACTAAATTGAGAGCGAGAAATAGTTAAACTCGCGCGCGCGACGAGACTTTTGTCAAAGCTACATTACTAATTTAGTCCAGTTAAATTAAGTGTTCTGAAGCTGAGCGAACCTAGCCATTCTCTCCGACGACCTCCCCACCCGCCCCCTTCAACCCCTCGTTTCCTCCCCTTCGACTCGAGCAACCCTCGTTATGCACTCTAATTGCAGCGCATCGTCGTTACGAATAGTTCATGCTCCACTTGCATTTAGCCGCGAAACGTCAAGTAAAAACGCAAAATCAATCACCCTCCCCCTCCCAGTTCTATTAAAATTCGAATTCGCAGCAATTTTTCGTCTTCAGCCTCCCCCATTCCGAATTTCGGCAAAGTCGCTGCACGCTGCGCGATCCTAATCGCAGGGAGGTGCGAAAATCAGCCGGTATTATTAATTTCATTGGAGAACAGCGGGGGAGAAAGAGGAAGGGTAGCGAGGGCAGGTACGACTGATTATTATCGAGACCGTGGACCGATAAGCCCGAGATTACCAGCCGGTTATTACCCCGTTACGGGACCAACGTCTATAAATTCAATTAACGGCTCACCGATACGACCACTGAAATCTCCTGTATACTGTACTTACAGCACGTACTGCAGTAATAGTATCAAACTTCGTGCTCTCTCTCTCTCTCTCTCTCTCTCTCTCTCTCTCTCTCTCTCTCCCTCCCCCTCCCCCGCTCTCTCTATCACTCTCTGTGTCTATGTATCAAGTATGGATGCATTAGGCAAACGAACCGTGAGGGCTACCAAGGTATCGAATTTCCTCTCGATAAGGAAACGATTAATTTGCCCACTTTGAGCAGCGATTATAGGCTTTGATTCCAGAGTGACCCACATCAACAAAACGGTCACGACACGTCGAACAAACACTTGGAATTATTATTTTTTTATCTTTTATAAATTATTATACTATCCCTCTTATCTCTGCCAGCCGAAATAATTCGGTAATTATCGACGTCACGAAAAAATGTTCCAGACAAAAGTTGCACGGTGCGAAGGGGGCCGTCAAATGCGACCAATTTTTTTTATTTCGCCGGAGGCACTGACGCACAGTGAAGGTCACCTCCACTTTTTTTAATGGAACGGTACATTTTTTCAAATCTTTTTGTGGAGCACCTCAAGCCGCATATAAAACATTAGGGACTCAAAGTCGTTCAAGGTCATTCAAGGTCAGTATCGATAATACGAATCTAAATATCTGGGATCAGTACCAAATATTTGGCAGTGATCCGAGATATTTGGATTTGTATTTCATTTTAATAGGTGTTCTAAATGACCTTGAATGACTTTGGGCCCTCATGTTTTTTATGCGGCTTGAGGTGCTGCATAAGAAGGTTGAAAAAAAAATGTACCATTCCCTTTGAAAGAGTGAAGGTGACTTTCACTGTGCGTCAGCGCTACCACCGAAATAAAGAAAAAATTGGTCGCTTTTGATTAATGGGAGAAAATTAATGGGAGAAAAAGTTGATTTTATAAATTTACGAAAAAAAAAAAAAAAACATTTTTCGTATGTCGATGTTAACCAGAATAATAATAATAATAGTAACAAAGTGGGAACTAGGCAATAGTAATTATTTTGTATAATTTATAATATATAAATATAAAAATATACATAATATTATGGATATTTTTATATTTATATATTATAAATTACCGCTACCAGCAAAATAAAAAAAAAATGGTCGCATTTGATGGCCCCCTTTACACCATATTACTTTTGTCTGGAATTTGTACAATTTATAATATATATATATATATATATATATATATATATATATATATATATATATTGTACAAATTCCAGACAAAAGTAATACGGTGTGAAGGGGGCCATCAAATGCGACCAATTTTTTTTAATTTTGCTGGTAGCGGTAATTTATAATATATAAATATAAAAATATCCATAATTATATATATATATATATATATATATATATATATATATATATATATATATATATATAATATTATGTATATTTTTATATTTATATATTATAAATTATACAAAATAATTACTATTGCCTAGTTCCCACTTTGTTACTATTATTATTATTATTCTGGTTAACATCGACATACGAAAAATGTTTTTTTTTTTCGTAAATTTATAAAATCATCTTTTTCTCCCATTAACTTTTCCGATTGGAATGCCGCGGAAAAAAATTCACTTACCCGCGATCTGGATAATCCTGGCGAGTACCGAGAACAATTGTTAAGTTCCTCGCAGTTCACTCTGTCCCGTTTTTTTTTTCCCAATTTTACAATCTCAACGCACTCGGGAAAAACATCGAGGATCACAAATCGCGACGATCCGTGAAGAGCAAACTAATGTACGACGGTCCCGCACTGCTGCCGCGTAACAAGTTCGGCGCGCGACTATGTGGTCTTCCACTGCGTTACTCGTTGCGGTATGTGCTTTACGCTGAGGCAACAAACTTTTTGCGGCGTCGGAATTTACGAGGTGCACAGCAGGAGGAGGGCAAAAAAAATCCGAGACTCGATTTTACGAAGTACACTTCCGGTCCTGGGAGAAATCACTTCCGGTTTGGACTACTAAGTCCAGAGGACGAGGGTAGGGGGGGGGGTGAGATCGTGATGATAAAAATGACGAATATCGACCTCGTGAGCCGAATTAATCCATTGTCTCGTTTGTTAGTTCACTTCCGCCGGAAGTCACTGCTAAATCTTCGCAAGCTCACCTCGATTATTCCAACACTGTCAATTATTTTTTTAACATTTTCGGCAATTTTTTGGCGAGAAACATAAAAGCCAAACGAAGTTCGAAAGAGATCGAGACTCGGCGAAGACGCGGTAAGAATCGAAAAGTGCACGCACCGAGGGGAAGGGGGTTGCCGCACGTGCGACGCGTTGAAACGCTGGCGAGGGACTAGAGACCCGAGCGAATCTGCACCCCCGGAAAGCTCGCGCCCGCGCACCACCCTACGAGAACGAAACTCACACCCCCGCGCTCCCTTGGACCGCAGGGACCACCCGAGACTTGACGTTTCTTCTCCTTTCTTTCTTAACGTCTTTCTTTCTTGCTTTTTATGGTCGAGGCCCTTTCACGAATCACCACCGGCGATCAACACCGGCTATACGTCTTGCGCGCACCCGATAAACGAGGGAGGAAGAGATAAATGAATATAGATATATACAGGCTGTCCTGCAATTAATGGAGAATCCTGGAACTGTAGATAGGTCCGGTCACGTCCTACTATATGCTGGAGTTTCAGTTTATTAAAAGTCCCACAGGTTTCGTGATGTAGGAGCCGGAAATATGTCATTTTTGTGATTTTTTTCAAGGAAAACTATTTGAAATTTTCGAATGGGCTTTTAATTATCTGAAAGTATATACATTCAAAAATATGTTTAATTTTCTTTATTTGAAAATATCAAAAATATACAAGGATATTGTATGATCCTTGGAGCGTCGTAAAAAAATCTGCGTACACGGTACCCACTGGCGTTTCTTCAAAAATCATCTGACAAAAAAAAACCAAAAAGATTATTAAATTAGATACTATAATCTAGTACTTGTCACAGCCGATTTTGAAAATATCGATTTATGACAAAATGGCGGACGTTTGAACATAAATAGTGATTCCCAGGTAGAAATTGTGTTTGGAATCCTATAGGATTCCCCTACTTCTCCCTACTCCCTGATAGGGATCCAACGGGACACCCCATTGGATCCCTATCAGGAAACGTCACGCTCGTACATTGGATTCCAAGAGGGACTCCCCATCGGGATCCAAAAGGGATTCCGATCGGGATCCAGTAGGGATTCCTATCGGGATTCCATAAGGATTCCATAGGGATTCCCTATTAGGATCCAATAGGGATTTCCCATCGGAATCCAATGTAAGAATCTTAAAGCTTCCCCACAGTATTGAACGGAATCCGATACGATGCTTGATCGATCATATTGCATTCTGTAAGCCCAAAATGCAACAAAAAATAAAAGCATCGATACACTAAAGAGATCAATTTATTGTTTACAAAGGAGTACATATCGAAAACCACAATATACTTATTTTGTTTTTTTTTAAATTGTTTACCCATACTGAATATTTATAGTGCTTTGTATAGTATTCTTCGAATACTTATATATCTTATATCTATATCTTCGAGTACTTTTTATACTTTATGAACTTTTTAAAAATACTTTAAATACTTTTTATGCTGTAACGTAGTTTTTATACACTTTTTATACTATTATTAAGCAAAAATACTTGTGCAGTTATGGGCGGGATATTCTTTGAATACTTTTTATACTATATAAAATTTAAACACTTTAATAAGGTTGATGCTTGTATCATTGGAATGCAACAAACATTAATGCGTGTTTGGAGTAAATAAATTTTACGATCGCCATTGCGCAGTAACTCGATCGTCGCGCGCTTTTCAACGACGACACGAATATATATGTACCCTGCGCCGCTTATGTTCTATCGCCCGACGTCTTTCTTTTGTCGGAAGCGATTTTCTGAATCCTTATTGGATCCCGATAGGGAATTCCTATTGGCTCCCGACAAGGAATCCCTGTTGGATCCCGATGGGGAATCCCTATTAGATCCCGATGAAAAATCCACCGGGTCGGGTGGAAATTGCTGTTACGGGCTACAAACTTAAGCGAATGTGTAATAGATATCATGTTTATAAAAATATGATTTCATACTTACATTTAATTTTCTTTTAAAACCTCATTTAAGCCGCTCTAACAAAACTCCACACCCACAGCGATAAACCGCAGACGCAATCGTAACCCGATTGCCGTCACATCCAAAACAAATTTTTATGCGCACAAGTATTAAAAATTCAAAAAGTGTGCATATTAAAATTTATAACAAGTTTTTTTATTCGTATAAAAAATACTAGCTCATAACAAACTATAAATATACAATATGGGTAAGCACTAAAGTAAAGAAGTTACTAAAGAATATAATTATATATTGTAGTATTCGATATCCTAACAAATTCCTAGAAACACGTTGGTGCATCTTGAAACTCCCAAGCAAATCTGTGCACGGGACCATCAAAGAATAATTTTTTACAGAGCGTCGCGACATCCCATTTTATATAATTTCAAGTAAAAAATTCTCAAACCACGTTAATCTGGAAACAGCCCAGGATCTATTTGGATTCCAATGTGGTCTCCCTACCTGGGGTGTCCATATCAAATCCCCATAAGGATCTGGTAGAACCTGGGGAGTCCCCAACAAATACATTTCGATTCCAATGTGGACTCCCTACCTGGGCCGTCCCTATCAAATCCCCATAAGGATCTGGTAGAATCTGGGGAATCCCCAACAAATCTATTTGGATTCCAGTGTGGACTCCTTACTTGGGGCGTCCCTATCAAATCCCCATAGGGATCTGGTAGGATCTGAGGAGTCCCCAAAAAATTTCTGCATGGGTTTTTGGGCCAAAAAATAGTTATTATTTTGCCTATGAAACAAAAACTAAGTAACGGAAAAAAAAATCCTATGACAAGTACTAGATAATGGTGTATAGAATGACCACAAAAAACCTCAAGGTGATCGGTTCATTGGTTTTCGAGAAATTGCGGGTACCGATTTGAAAAACGTGGTTTTGAGAAAAACGCGTTTGAACATTTGGGAATGAATAAATCATGATGAAATGTTCATAGCTTGTAAATCCCCGACCTCGACCATCTAGGTGTATATCTGCCCTTAAGGGGTTAGGCCGCTCTAGAGACCGAAAAAATAGGCTTTTTGGGGATTTTTTTTTCAGGAAAATTACCAAAGAAATCGAGATTACAAAAAAGGGTGTTTATCATACATATCAGCGACGGTATACAATAATTTTTTGAAGCGATTCATTTAAAAAATGCGGCTGTGCAGCGTTTATCTCAGAACTGAATTTTTTTAGTTGGCCGGAAACATAACCCAGACAATTTTCATTCGATTCACTTGAAATGTTGAATATATCTTAAAAAATACATTGTCTAAGCAAATACGTACGATTTTTTTTATATCGCATAGTTTATTTGTCATTAACAATTATCTGACGAAATTTTTCACTTTCCAAAAATTTGCCTAAAAAATCGTCAGATAATTGTTAATAACAAATGAACTATGCAATATAAAACAAATCCTACGTACTTCCATAAACAATGTATTTTTCAAGATATTTTCAACATTTCAATCAGTTGAAAATTGTCTGAGTTATGTTTCCGGCCAACTTAAAAAATGCAGTTTTGAGATAAACGCTGCACAGTAGGGTGGTTCTTAATTTGGTGATGTTGGAAATTCCTTGGTATTGTTCCTCGAAAGTATTCAACACAAAAAGAAAAAAAATTGGCCGCAAGCGGAACTTTGTCCAATAATGCTAACCCACCCTACCGAGTTGTCGAATTTTTATATGAGAAAATGCATGCATTTAAAATTTTGTTAAGAAAATTATTTATTATTTCAAAACTATACACGATAAAAAAAATTCAGATGATGTTTTTGTAGGAAATTGAATGCTCTACAAAAACGGTAACTTGTAAAATTGTCGTGGATTTAATATTTATCACGTAATTAGCACAAAAAAACTGTCATCATTTATTCAAAAAATCGATCGTTATGGTCAAAACAGGAGTTTGACGTCGAAAAAGTGCAATTAATTTTTTCGTATGCAATTAGAGATATGAAGAGATACGTAGCGCACTCAATAACAATATGTAAACAATATTCAAATTTTCCATTTCCCAATCCCATGCTTGCCGCAATCCTCGTTAACCTCGAAATAAATGTATGTCTACTGTTCCCACGTGAGGCACATGTCTCGATTCAGCGCTGGACACATGTGCTCGACGACTTAAGTTTAGAAAATCGCGATGACGTTCCACGACCGTAATTTACGTAAACATATTTTTTTTCAATGCTGATGCTGATTCACAAATAATTTGAACCAAATTGCCTTCAATATTGCAGGTGTCAAAAGTACTTTTTTATAATACTCGGGTTCTGAAATTAACGATACATGAACGTGCCACAATAACTGCCAAAGAAGTGTTTGTGCTTCGGGATAAAGCCGGTGTATACCGGTACAAACTTTGCCAGGATGCATTTAAAAAATCAAAAAGTTACATTCACGCTACAATCTATTGCAACAAAGTGCTGGAAAAAAATCATTTTATTCATATAAAAATTCGACAGCTGGGGTGGGTTAGAATTATTGAACAAACTTCCAGTATCCAATTTTTTGTCGATATATGTCGATTACTTTTGAGGAACAATACCAAAGAATTTACAACATCGCCAAATTAAGAACCACCCTACTGCACAGCCGCCATTTTGAAATTAATCGCTTGAAAAAAATTATTGTATACAGTCACTGATATGTATGATGAACACCCTTTTTTGTAATCTCGATTTATTTTGTAATTTTTCTGAAAAAAAAAAATGCCGAAAAAGCCTATTTTTCGGCCTTTAGAGTGGCCTAACCCCTTAAAAGTAATTGGCACGATATGCGTGATACTTTTTTTTACATCGAAAACTATCAAAGCCGAGTTGGCAGTAACTAGTTACTTCAGTATCGAATTCGATTAAAAATATTCGATACGAATGTATCGAGCAACAAGAAATCGATCTATACCTCGCTACAAAAGTAGCGATCTCCAACAATCGCTCGATACTTTTGTATCGAGTAACGAAAAGTTCCTCGATACTCGATACTTTTATAACGAGTATCGAGGAACTTTTTGTGACACGATACTCTTTGTATCGAGCAACGAAAATCTTTTCGTTACTCGACACATTTTTATTTTGAACAACTCAAAATTTTATTTTGAACTACAGATTTTGAACAACTCCGTATCAAAGTCACACGTTCGAATTGGTCTGTACGAAATTTCTGCATAAGATCTTTTTTTCATAAAGTTTCCTCAACATTTAAGGTTAAAAAAAAGACTTTCCTAGATAAAACAAATAACCAAGAGTATTTTTTGAAAAACCCCGTCAAAAAAGGTATCATTTGAAGAAATGGCATGCGAAAAACCAAAATCAAATGATTTTTATATCGAAAATCGTGGGACTTTTACTAAACTGAAATTCCAGCGTGTAGTTCACCTGACCTATCGAAAGTTGCAAGATTATCCATCAATTACAGAAAACCCTGTATATTGAGATGTTCAATAAGTTCTCGCTATTTTTCGTGAAAATTGATGTTTTTTTTTTTTTTTTTTAATCATTCCGTATGCTCTCAAACGTTTCGAAACTGTCGTGTTTATTAGACTGATTCAAAAAAAAAAAATATTTTTTTTTTCCTTCAGGATTCTCGTGCTATTGTTGGGCACTAATAAAAGAAGATTTCTCTAAAAAGATGGGCGCGGTCATTCAATTTTTAGAGGTGGCTATCTCGGCTTTTTTGTATTTGAATTTTTTTTAACGAACGTATTGCATTTAAGCATAGTCATGGCTTCGGATTACGGATAAAAATCACATCCAGCAGCTATTTCGTAACAAAAATAAACTCTAACAATTTGAAAAGATTGCAATATTCACCATTCAAATCCAGGCAGATCAATAATGGCGTCTATACTACTCTCGTTATTCATGTAGATTTATTTATACGCATTAATATTTCGCGCTTTTCACGAAAAATTAAATTATAAGCTTTTATTCATAAATCGTATATTTACATTTTCAAAATGCTACACTTATATTATCTTCAAACTCATTTAGATTTCTTCCCAGCCACTGTGCATAACATCGCGCATGCCACTGCGCATACCACTGCGCAAGTCACTGCGCATCCGTGGCGCCATTTTGTATTGGCGCCATTTTGTATTGGCGCAGCGCATTTGTAAGTGGTGTTGTTTTTTTACAATGTGACTCAATTAAAGACAATTTTAAACAATGGCTCGGAAAAACGAAGACAACACAATTTGGCTAATCGGCAAGAAAATTCCGAAAATAAGTACCGGTCATTTACCGTCAAATCGGAAAGTTTTGAGTTTGTTCTTTTACAAACATAAGAGAGAAAAACTGACCATACGTCGAAGTGCACACGAAACGATGAAAGAAGTTTTCGAACAATGGAAATGTGCTGAAATTCGAACAATGGAAATGTGCTGAAATGAATAACACAATCGTGAAATTAATAAAACTCCATCTAGTCTGGAAAAAACTTTAAAAAAATGCGTTACCATCTTAAACTACACGCACGCAGTTCTGGTGACGCCATCTGTTGGAAAACAGCGAGAACTTATTCAGCGTCAGAATATAAAAAATTTAAAAACTATATAACGCCGTCATCTCAAGTGACAGCCATTTTTTTCGCTGTTTTGAGATTTTTTTATGTATCATTAGAACACAATGTTTGAATTTTTCCCCCACATTTATTAACATTTTTACAAAAATATTTTTATATTTATACATTTTTACATTTTTATAAGAATATCAAAAATTACATTTTTCGCACGGTTTTCAAATTGAAGTTCCAAAATTCGTTCTTTTTTTTACTTCTTCCGCTTGAAAAAAAAAAAAACTATGGCAGATATCAGAAATTTGATGCACATTTGAAAATTACAGTTTTGAGATCAACGCGTTTTAAAGTTCAAGTACAATGTACACAAAGAAAATGTTGACTCATCATTCTGCTATGCCGAGTCCATATAACACCCACACATTTTTGGCAATTTGTGGCAGAATTTTCTTTTGTTTTTTTGGACCTGTCATATCGGATGACCGCTTTAAAAAAGTGTGAAAGAAGACTCGTGTATCTTCTTATTCCGCTTTAGCGCTTTTTTCTTGCGCCCCCGCCTTCCCTAGCGACAGATTCGTTCATAACCGCCAGAAAAAAAAAAATTAACCAGGTGGTTATTCCTGTTGGGGTTAAAAAAATCAGCCTCATCGATCGGTCCCGCGAAAGGGCAAAAAGTCGACGGGGATATTTCGGGCTCGCCAGGACTCGTGAGCGAGGCTGTTGAACAATTTCGAGGAAAGTTTTACCCGATCCAATGAGGAGCCTGTGCGCGCGAGATGCAGTCATAAGAGACAGAGTGACAGCATCGCAAAAGCTCCAAGCTCGAAGATAATTGAACAATCCTCGCAGTCTTCCATCCGCGCGACTTGGAAGCCTCGAAGGACTCGGGAAAGTAGCAAGGGCAGGCGTCTAGCCTGTAGAGGACCCGCTCCAACTGCGAGGAAAATAATTAGGAGGCAAGAACGAGGATATCAGGTTGAAATAGACCGCTGTAAATCGCGCTACCCTTCTGCTTGGCGACGTTAAGAGAGACACGAGAAGGAGGCGCCTTTATTATGTATGTGTGTGTGTGTGTATTATATATATATATATATATATATATATATATATATATATATATATATATAGGGGGCATTCCACGCCACATTGACCACTTTTAGACAAATATTATTTCCTGCTAAAAACGCTTGTGTAATTTTTCCCAATTTTTGCTCAATCAGAAATATGTAGCGATTAACGGCGTTTTTTAAATTCTCATAACTTTCTGAAAAAGTGGCCAACTAAGATCTCTTGTTTTTCAATTTTTCTTGTTTAAATGTACTTTATTCAATAAAATATTTTAAAATCTTTCAGTCATGTTCGATATAATATTTTTATTTTTTGGAAAAATACGAATTTTTCAAAGTTCGACTTTTTAATTTTTTATTTTTTTTCTCGTAAAAAAATATGATAAATTCAGCATCTTTGGTCGCAGGATTCATCGTGGTAAAAATGTTCTTTATATTGTTGTATGTAAATTGAAAAAAATTGTTCTTGATTTTTCAAAATTTAGCGTCTTCCTATCATGACATAATTCTTAATGGTCGATTTTATGATATTCGATATTTTGTATATAATATTAACATATTAGAAAAGTTTTGCCATAATTTTTAATGATTTTTTATTATTTTAGCGGCAAATTGAAATAGTACGCTGCATTTTTTTAAACCATTTTTTAAAACATTTATTGATTGGCATTATTGCAACTTGGGAGACAATTAAATTTTACAAAAATCGAAAACAAAAATTCGTTTTTGTTTTTTCATATATACATACACACACACACACACATATATATATTTATATATATATATATATATATATATATATATATATATATATATGAAAAACAAAAACGAATTTTTGTTTATATATATATATATATATATATATATATATATACATATATACATATACGCGCTAATGATGAAATAAAAGATGCCGCTGTGCGGGCTCGTCTTGTGTTCCCAGCTGATTATTTCCCGTGACGACGCAAGGCAAGATCGCTCGTCCCTTTAGCGAAAAGTTCCTTCAAGAACACCTCCCGTATCAAGGCGTTACATCTGAGTTGAAAAAAAATGTTCTCCTTTTTAGTGGCTCAAATGCTGTATCAACGTCACAAGAATGATATACAAAACGTCACAAGAATGATATACAAAAATGTTTTTAAAAGATGTTTAAGCTCTTTTTCGGAAGCGCCTCCGAGCGATCCGAAAAGTACGAAATAGCCTAGACGAATAAAGTAACAATGTCGAGTTCTTTAGTCCAGCCGTTGTACAAAAAATATTCAACTACTTAACAACTGAAGACCTACTATCAAAGTGGCGTTGAACTTTGTAGGGATGCAACGAGTTATTTAAAAAAATTTCATTGCTTCATTTTTATTATAATAAATAATTTTTTCATCCACCAAAGTCGTGCATCTTTAAAGAGAATTTAAAAAACCGTTCCGGTGATTTTCGTGACCCAAAGCCGCAAAAAAATGGTGGGTAATGGAAAAAGCTTAACTTTCGTTACGCTTTAACGATGCAACCTTCAACATCATCTATGAAATTAGTTTTCAAACTTTAAACGCAGTTTTCTCGAAACACACATTTTTGTAGCCGGGAGAACACATAATTCGGCCAGTTTTCGATGGACTTGAAATTTTCACGATTCGGCAACAATTCTCATTTTTGTTAACAAATTGGGGGCGATTTTGTAGCGAGAGAAAAATGTGTTCAAAATGTTGCCATTTTGCGAAAATACCATATTTTTTTTAATAATCATGGATACACTTCACTAGTAAAATTAATATGAATGGCGTTTTTTTATTCATAGGTGCTGATCCATGAAAGTTCTGCGTCCTCTTGCAGAGCGCCTAAAAATGCTCCCACAAGGAAAGGTCGCGAGGTCGAACTCTCCGATTTCGATTAAATTTGGCATGTTTGTAGAATGGGCAAAAATAGGCGATACGTATTTTTTATATCTACGGAACCCGATTTTTTACAGGTAAAACGAACCCTCCAAAATAGGGGTGGTTTTTTCTTTCCGTCGATAACGTGTTAACGGTACGATATATGAAAAAATTTCAAATTGCAACAACGTTTATTTTTCCGTGTACTTTACATTGGATATGGAAACGATAACGTTATCGACGAAAAACACCCCTATTTTCGAGGGTGCGTTTTACCCCTTAAAAATCGGATTTCGCAGAAGTAAAAAAATACGTGCCGCCTATTTTTACCCATTCTACAGGTATGCCAAATTGAATAGAAATCGGAGAGTTCGACCTCGCGACCTGTACACCGTGTACATTGGATATGAGAAGGATAACGTGATCGACGAAAAACGAAAAACACCCCTATTTTCGAGGGTGCGTTTTTACCCCTTAAAAATCGGATTTCGCGGATGTAAAAAAAATACGTGTCGCCTATTTTTACCCATTCTACAGGTATGCCAAATTTAATCGAAATCGGAGAGTTCGACCGCGCGACCTTTCCTTGTCAAACCTCATGTAGATTCCTTTTCTAGTATAAACAAAAATCCAAAGGTCTCGTTTTTCGGGGAGCTTCATAAGTGTAATGCCTTAAAGGTCCGACCGCCAAGCTCTCATTAGCTCCTACTCACCGATTTATACCGGAATGAACTAATGGAAAGAGGACCAAAGTTTCCTTCGTTTGAGCTTGCAACGACGCTTGGACTTCCCTCGTCAATGACGAAATTAGAACGAGCGGTAAAATTTATAATATCAGATCGTGAGGTTCGAACGTCTACATCAAAGCCGTGTCTGGTATGTTAAAACTTCTCACAAGGCTTTGCAACGACCCCTCGGGGGTGGGGGTTGTACCGCGCGCCTTCAGAATAAAGACGGAGATTTATCCTCGTCAATGGAGCAAAGTAACTTTTCAATCGCGACGAGAGTAACCCGTGCTATTTCCATCCCTCTTCTGCCCTCCTTGGCTTTGCACCCTTTGGCTCCGCAACCCTCTTAGGGGTGGATCGATCTCATGGGGGTGGGGGGTGTCTCATTGCTACCGAGCAACTCATTTCGCTACAGCGTCGCTAAACGTGCGTTCCTCGGCTTGAAAAGCTCACCTCTTCATCCCCTACACACACACACACATGTATATCCATTTATAAAGCACATGTCGGTGTGCCTGCACGGAGGGAGAGCATCGTCACTGGGAGAGAAAAAGGGGTCGTAGAGCCAAGAGGGCTCGTCGTCCTCGTCGTCGTCGTTGTCGTCGAATATACGAGGAAGGGTAAAAACGAGAACAAATGATTCTCCACGTCGCACCCCCCTATCGCTTTCGCTTCAAGAGGAGGGAAAGGGGCGCAAAAGGAAACGTGACACTTTGGCAAATCCGTATGAATTCCGAGGAAGCTTCGCGGACAACAAGAAAATGAAACAAAAAGGAAACACGGGGAAAGGATAGAAGGCGGAATGGAGGCAACGGGAAACTGCAAGGAATTTATATCCTTTTTTCCTCCCGCTTGTAAGACAGATGCGTTATAAAGGAAGCGTTGTAAGTCTTCCTACGGTGGTGAGATTGAATTTGTTGCTTCCCTATTGCTTTTTCTATTTGATAATTTTTTTGGGGGACCTTAACTGTTGGCTCGGCTTTTCATTTGGCTTGTTTGTGTTTGTTTGGGTTTGATGTCGTATGGATTTTAGGAGAGGGATGTTTATAGCGTTGATTAAGAAAGTCTGTGATGCCGAGAACGGATGGGCTTGATGAATATTTTGATGAGGGAATTGCTCGTCTCAGCTGGTGTGAATGTATACAAGCGGGATGTTCTACGGTGTACGTGGTAAATGGTACGACGAGCAGCATCTCTACAAGATCGTTCGGATGTTCGTAAAGCTGAATTGGCCGTTAGCATTGCCGAGGAAACTCCTCTGTACCGGGGTGCCCAAGGGATGTGGTCTACGACCAGGGGGCAATTATGGTTGAGGCAAAGGTGGCTAAACAGTCGTGGAGCTTAGAGAACTATAATGCTTTCGCCCTCTTCGTCTTGCTTGCTCTCTCTCTCCCTCTCTCCCTCTCTCTCTCTCTCTCTCTTTCACACAGCTGCATACACATGCACACACATACACGGAGATCTTGCAGCTACTTGTCCGTGTTGGCCTGGCCTTTAACCGGAAACTCTACGACCCCTCGATCGTCCATAGTCTCACGGCTTACACATTATGCACTAGGCACTTGTGCACCGTACCAAACTTTCGATTAACGTTTCCCCGCACACATCAGCAACAATTATTCCCGCATCAACGTACTCGTCCGCTTAGCAGACAGTCAGGGTTAACCCAAGACCATGCGAGGCACTTTTTCGTATCCTCGGATGATGCTAATGAGGAGATGCTCTTCTAGCTCGTTCAATCTTTCCCAATAGGATCAAAGATCTTTATGATGCTGGCGTTTCTTCGTCTCTTTATGAGGAATAAATTGGCATGGCAGAAATTGAATTTCATTGCACATTGGCTAGTGGCGAGGTCTCTCAAAGATCGCGCAACATCTGCAATACCGCATTCCTGCTATGCATTCTGGTTTGTTTGGGTCGGTTCGGTGATGCAGGCGTTTCTTCCTTTTTGAATGAGGAACAGGGTGGCCGCGGAGAAGTTCAATTTCGTTGAAGTTTGTTTGGTGGAGAAGCCTTTCGAAGGTCGTGAAACATCAGCGATACCTTATTCCGTCGTGCTTTACAGAGGGTTAATAGTTGTCATCAGCTTAGCAGGCAGTGAGGGTTAACCCAAGACCACACGAGGCACTTTTTCGTATCCTCGGATGATGCTAATGAGGAGATGCTCTTCTATCTCGTTCAATATTTCCCAATAGGATCAAAGACCTTTATGGTGTTGGCATTTCTTCGTCTCTTTATGAGGAATAAATTGGCGTGGCAGAAATTCAATTTCATTTCAAATTGGCCCGTGGCAGAGTCTCTCAAAGATCGCGCAACATCTGCAATACCGCATTCCTGCTATGCGTTCCAGTTTGGGTTTGATTCGTGGCTGCCTTTTATCTCGCTTTGGGAATCGAACGGTTCGGTGATGCAGATGTTTCTTCCTTTTTGAATGAGGAACAGGGTGGCCGCGGAGAAGTTCAATTTCGTTGAAGTTTGTTTGGTGAAGAAGCCTTTCGAAGATCGTGAAACATCAGCGATACCTTATTCCGGCATGCTTTACAGGGGGTTAATAGTTGTCATCCGCTGAGCAGGCAGTGAGGGTTAACCCAAGACCACACGAGGCACTTTTTCGTATCCTCGGATGATGCTAATGAGGAGATGCTCTTCTATCTCGTTCAATATTTTCCAATAGGATCAAAGATATTTATGGTTCTGGCGTTTCTTCGTCTCTTTATGAGGAATGAATTGACGTGGCAGAAATTCAATTTCATTTCAAATCAAACTAGTGGCGAAGTCTCTCAAAGATCGCGCAACATCTGCAATACCGCATTCCTGCTATGCATTCTGGATTGTTTGGGTCGATTCGTGAATGCCTTTTATCTTGCTTAGAGAACAAAAAGGTTCGGTGATGCAGGCGTTTCTTCCTTTTTGAATGAGGAATAGCGTGGCAGCGGAGAAATTCAATTCCGTTGGAGTTTGTTTGGTGAAGAAGCCTTTCGAAGGTCGTGAAACATCAGCGATACCTTATTCCAGTCATGCCTTACAGGGGGTTAATAATTGCCACCTGAAGAGGGTCAATTGTGGAAAATACGAGGGGAAAGAGGGCTCTACGGAATGAACGAGGGTCATGCTGTCGGATCGAAATGAAATTTGTAGGTGGGACCGAGAATTCTGGGATCGCCGCATACGAGGATTCTTATCCGTGTGTATGTGCTTACTTGTATATCCGTTTGCCACGCTCGGTGGAACGAGCTTTCATGGCTCGTGGATTTTCCAGCCGCGAGCGGACACCGGACGACGCGGAATATATTTATGGCAGTGGCAGAATGGGTCCCGTTTGGCGGAAAGAGAAAGAGAGAGAGAGAGAGAGAGAGAGAGAGAGAGAGAGAGACCGGCAGAGTAAGAAGGGGGATGAAGGAAGGAGAATGGAAGGAAGCCAAAAGAGCTAAGAGATTGCGCGGCAAGGAAACAAAAGGTCCGCGAGATTCATGCCAGGACGGCAAAAAAAATACTCGGACAACAAGGGAGAGACAGCCGGACACGGTAAACACAAATTTATTAAAGGTACGTCCGATCTCGCCGCAAGGCCCACCTCAATCTTCGTACGTCAGGATTTTCGCTTTTTTCCACCCCTCACCTCATCCTGCAACCCCGCACTCTGTTTCTCCTACCAATCTTTTCTTCCACTATTTTTTTCCCGGCTCCTTGCCTCCCATACCCGACAACCTTATCAGGATTAAGGACCAACGACGCAGAGTCCTGCCTCCACATTGTTTTTTTTTCTCCCTCGGAGCGCGCCTGGCGTCTTCAAGCTGGCGCAAGAAGCGAAGGGAGAAAAAAAAATCGCGAAACAAGGGCTCGCGTTTCCTCAGGAAAATTTTGCAACCTAATCGGAAGTGAGAGAGTGACAGCTCGCTGGGACGAGGTAAGCGGAGAGTTTTCACAATACGATGGATCCTAAAAAGAGGAAAAGTGACGGAGTAAAGTTGACGTGGAGGAAAAAGAAATATGGAACCTGAAATTTGCAACCCCTCGCTCTCTCTCTCTCTCTCTCTCTCTCTCTCTCTCTCTCTCTCTCTCTCTCTCTCTCTCTCTCTCGCTCTCTCTAGCCGTAACGAATAGTCGGGGAATAAAGTTAAAAAACAACTTTTCGTAATTCTTATCCTCATAGAACGTTTGCTGATAACTCATTCAATTTTCTTCTTTTTTACATCAACTTCGCTACCCTCGATGCAAGTAAAACGAGGTTAACAGAGCGGTAAAGTTTCGATGGCTGAGTTTTCTGTTCGTTTTTTTTCTTTTGTTTTTTTCCCTCCTCCCAGCGCAAGAGAGAATTGCAGTAGAGTGTGCTACGTGTGTATACGTGGGAAACGAGTTTTCTGTATAAATGAAGGTACAGCACGAGCATTTGCACTTTAGCCTGCTTATCCCGGGGGCAAGTTTCGAGTTTTAGTCGAGGCCAACATACAACGATTGGCCCCAGGCGGCGATGCCTTATTTCTTTCTCCGCACCGTATCAAACTGGGCTACGAGTCAAAACTGCTCCCTTCCGATCTTTCCTAGCCGGTCGCGTCCTCCTCTCGATACGGGCGTGCCGAATCGACGAGATACCCGAACTTCGCGAGATCTTATCCGCGCGCGCTCAAGGACGAGAGAAAAACGAGTTTGCTCCGTGCCTCGCGTAGTTATTTTTTGTTTGCGAAAAAAAATTTATTCGCAACGCGGCGTGTCTCGCTAAACTTTCGAGGTCGAATTTTAGAGGACAAATTTGTTTGTTTTGAGAGTCGTTTCGTCGATTTTGAATTCGTTAGTGCGAATTTGAGGGTCTTTTGTACTTTTTTTTTATTCGTCGGAAACTTGGCTGATGCTCTTCCTCGATTCCACTTTGTTTTGCTTAAGGGGGGAAATATCTATGGGCGAGCCAAAAATTGGCTGGTTTTCATGATTTTTTTTAAGGAAATATTTATCCGCCTTTTTTGAGACTAGGGGTATGTTTTATTTCCATATTTAGCTGTAAAATGGTATTTTTTTATTTTATTAATGTTTCAAAATAGCTGTGGTATGGGCACGATCTTCTAAGCTGCATTTTCAAAACTGGCGTGACTTATAGCTAAAAAATTAGTCGACCGATTGTGACGAAATTCAGTACGAATTATTCTAACTTTATTGTCTGAAACATGAACCTAAATGCTCCGGAAAATTAAGAAAAAAAGTATTTTTTATTGCAGAGTGTAGCCCTTTTTTCCTTGGAAAAGTCTATATTTTTTTCAAAGCGTGCGATTGCACCGGTTTTCAATATTTCTCACTTTTTCTTGGTTCATATTCTGCGTATGATTGTTAATAAAGGAAAAATCTTCGTTGGTTTTTTTTCTAATCAATTCCACCGACGCTAAGTGTCACGCCGTCCGACAACATCCACCGCAACCCGCTTAGATGACTGTGCCATACCCCCGCCATTTTCAAAGATTAATAAAATAAATACCATGTATATTGAAAAGTGTTTTTTTTTTTCAATTGGAAATTTTGTAGTGTGGATGATCGATAAAAAATTGAAGGTTGCATTCAGTATATGACAAAGAATTTATAGTATAAATTTGAATCAAATGGTAATCTCAGAAGGAGGATGCTCTTCTCGCTCGTTAAATATTTTCCAATAAGATGAAAGATCTTGATGTTGCTGGCGTTTATTCGTCTTTTTATGAGAACTAAATTGGCACAGCAGAAATTCAATTTCACTGCAAATTGGCTAGTGGCGAAGCCTCTCGAAGGTTATTGTATAATAACGCGGCGTGTCTTTCACATTGCATAAGAAATTTGCAGAAAAATGTGAAGGCGTAAGAATATTGATTACTAGCTTTCCACCCGCGGCTTCACTCGCGTAGACTTGTGTTGAATGCTCCTTAAGGCGGGAGCCTGAATTAGAAGGTCCGAAAAAGCGTTTTTTTCTAGAATTTTTTAGAAGAGAAAAAACACGTGAGCCCAGTAAACATTGAGGTATCCTTTCATGTGTATTTTTAATGTATTAAAAAAATGCCCAACATGAAACAATAAATGACTGCAGATTTATCAGCCTCTTCCATGTGGGTCTTGGCACTGCAGTCCCCAATCGGCGGGAAAGATGCAGCTCGTAATTCTTAACAGAAACAAAAAAAAACAATAAAGTGTTCAATTGTCATATATTTTTATTCTGGGTGAATTCAGAAAAAGCTGAAAAAGTCGTGAAATTATAACCTTCCTCAGGTTTGAAAAAATGTCTTAAAAAAAAACTATAACGTGCTAAAAAAAATATTTAAAAATACTTTAACAACGACTTTTTCAATTCACTTGGAAGATATTTTCACACTGGAGAAAATAAACTTCGGTTTGATTCAAAGGGCCGTTTAGTTTTTTTTCCTATCACGCCTGCCAATTTGGAAAAAATCGTGAAAAATAAAACTGAAGAAAACTCCCTTCAGAGTTTTCAATAGGAGGGAATATCAATATCAAATATCAATTGCTTCTCTGCTTTTGGCCTTGGATCTTCGAAAATATTTACAATTGGCATCTGTGACTTTGTAAATATATTCTTGGATAGTTTATCTATCGATTTGAGCAATGAAAAAAAAGATTTTTCGGACCTTCTAATTCAGGCTCCGGCTGAATTGGAAGGCTGATTAGAAAAACGCTGAAATTTCATTAATTGTGTCTAGGATCAGTTATACGAAGTTTCAAGTAAATTTGACCCGATTTTTTTTTATTTTCGTCACAAACTTCGCCACCCCTTTCTATTCAGGGGTTGAATTTCAAAAAACGCTAATAAACGTATTTCCCAATTGTGTTGAAAAGCACTAATATGATACTAAGTTTCAAGAAAATCTAATAATTCATTTTAAGTAAATCTGCTGCACTAATAATAAGTTTGAAGTAAATCTGCCGACCCTTTTTAAAATTATTTTCCATTCATACGTAGCCGCCCCTGTTCTTCCCTTAGGGGTTAAATTTCTAAAAACGTTAAAGTATGTGTTTCGTTAATTGTGTCAAACAACAAGAATACCAAATTTCAAGTAAATCCAACCTGATATCTTTAAACTTTCGTACAAACTTAACCACGCCTTTTCTCCTCTTAAAGGTCAAATTTCGAAAAATCCGTTCTCAAATACTGCCTGCATAATAAAATCAACAGGTCTTCCAACTTTCACGTTTCTACACTTACCGCTTGAGGCTAGACTAAAAATTACCATGTTTATTATTTATTTTCTCAATTGTCTCGAAACTCCTTGATTTGGGTCGCCTGTAACATCCTCCAAGTAACATTCTCCGGCCTCATTTAACTTTGGTTGGCGGTTGAGTGACAACCTCAGCCGTTGACAACTTGGCGTTGACAATTTAGTTCGCGCGGTTGATTCGAATTTTCGCGAATCTCCGCTAGTCGCACGGACGCGAGAATCAGACGACGGGGGAATTGAATTTCGCCAGGGGGAGCTCGTTGCCTCGATCGCGTTCGATCCGTTGTGGCCCGATCGATTAATTGACACGCGTATTCGGCTACGAGCTTTTAATAAAGCTCAC
>OZ023324.1:2351301-2436842 GCA_964007375.1 Ophion obscuratus
CTCCTCTCTCTCTCTCCTCTCTCTCCTCTCTCTCTCTCTCTCTCTCTCTCTCTCTCTCTCTCTCTCTCTCTCTCTCTCTCTCTCTCTCTCTCTCTCCTCTCTCTCTCTCTCTCTCTCTCTCTCTCTCTCCCTCTCCTCTCCCTCTCCCTCTCCCTCTCCCCTCTCCCTCTCCCTCCCTCCCTCTCCTCTCCCTCTCCCCTCTCCCTCTCCCTCTCCTCTCCCTCTCCCTCTCCCTCTCCCTCTCCCTCTCCCTCTCCCCTCTCCCTCTCCCTCTCCCTCTCTCTCTCTCTCTCTCTCTCTCTCTCTCTCTCTCTCTCTCTCTCTCTCTCTCTCTCTCTCTCTCTCTCTCTCTCTCACACGCACACACACTTTCCGGCTTGCCTTGTCAATCGCCAAAGCTGAAAGGTACGAAAAAAAAAACGGCCCAAATTGACGGACTTTTAGCCGCGATTTTACCAGATAATTCGGACGCTCGGTAGCAACCTTTTTTTTCTTGCCCCTCTTCGTCTCTTTTTCACGAGGGTACAATTATTTTGCGGCCACAACAGCTATCGTTCGGTGCACTTTTATAATTAGGTCGCGAAGAATAATCGAGTCTCGGTTACGAGGCGCTATCGGAATCGTTAATAATACGATCCGTCTCATTCGTACACAAGTGGAAGAAAAAAGATCTCGGCCGATGAGGCAAAAAGTGTACCGGGACGGTACGAGAGGAATCACAATGCAAATGGTGCTCAGGGAAGTATAGGCGAGAGGGTGTATAGGCGAGTTGATGGAAAATGAATAATTTCAATATCCGCCCGAGCACGCTCTACACTTTTTGCCAGCCTGCTCTCAGCCTTCTCAACAACGGAGCCGTAAACTTTTCCATGAATAATGGCGCTCGTTACGTACGAATGTGTTTTTTGGTTGCTCCTGTCGAGCAGAAATGTGCACGTGCAACGATCGATAAATTTCAGGAAAATGCCCTTTTTTATTGTCCCACACGTGAATCCCTGTAAATCAGGGGCAAGTTTTAGCTTATAGCAATTATTAACCCTATGTTGACACACTGGGGCGTTTGGACCAGGATGAATTTTTAGTAAAAGGCTCACTCTTCCAAAATAGAATATTTTCAATAACTTTTTTCAAAGATTCAATTTGATATTTTCCAAATTTTAATTATGCATACATATTAAGAAATGTTTAAAGTGTAACCCGGATTTTTTTTAATAAAGACCGACCGATGGGATGTTAATGGCAGGTGGATGAAGTACTATCCGGGTCAAACCAACCCAGTGTGTCAAAGTCATGGCCAAATGATGAGTATGTCAACGAAGGGTTGAGAGAGGACACTACTGTGACGGGCCGAAAAATGTCACTTCTTTCGCATTTTTTGTCTACCAGATTACTTATTTGGAATTTGGAAAAAACGGTATTTTAATAACGTACATTGAACTTATTTCCCCTAATTTATTATAATAAAAAAATAGACAACGTAATTCAGGTATAATAGAGCCTCTTATAAAAAATGTGGTCCAATGGCCGGTTCGATAATTTGTCAATGGTGGATCTGAAAAATAGAAATAAAAAAGTTTCAACCTATATAAATATAATTCTCGTTGTACGCAGCCGACTAAAAAAAAAAAGAATTTCGACAAAAATACGGGTGTTCAAAAGAAGTGTAATTTCGGCAAAATGTTTACTTATATTCGGGGGATAAAAAATACTAAATTTCAAAAAAACGGCTACCTAAAACGATGTATACTGCAAGTACGGAATTTTTTTTTTTTTTTTATATTAAAAATCGGACAATCATACCTTGACTTTTGATTTCGGCTAGGTCGAGAAAAGTCGTTTCGAGAAAAATGCGATTAAAGTTTGGTTCAATCGTTTTATCATATTTTTTTGAATATGTATACTTTGACAATATATACAAAATCGATTCTTCTTACTCGTCACAGTGGTGTCCTGCCTTGATGGGAATTATGGTTTATATGATTATTATACGTGACGTATAAAAAAGAAATAGTGTACTCTGACAATTGCCAAATTACCTCCCTCAAGATTCCATCGCACCCCCTCGATTTTTTTTATTTTTACACACACACACACACACACACACACACACACACACACACACACACACACACACACACATATATATATATACGTGCAAAATGGAGAAAGTTGGACGTCAACTTATTCGCCGCGAGTTTTAATCGCGATGAGAAAAGTTGCCCGGTTGTTTCCGCGATCCGCGGGAGACACACAGTGAATAAGTATAGCGATGGGAGGATTGGCTGAACGGTCGACGGGCTTTAATTATTTGTCGATCTGAATTATCGGGCGAGATTCGATCGCGACGAGAAACCAACGGATTTCTACAACTTTTCTTTGCCTTCTGCCTTTTATTTTTCGCTCAATTCCGTCCTTCCCCTCGCCCCTGAGGGAATGATGAAATTTCATCGGTTTGCAGGTAGAAGAAGAATGAGGCATCGATGGAAACGAGAGGCGGAAAAGCGAGGCCTGTTAGCTCGTAGAATTTTCCGAGACGCGTGAAGCGTGTCTGAGACGCGTGTATAAAAACTCTTTTTCCTTTTTTCCTCTTCTCGCGAATTCGCAACCCCACCCCATGCATGCAAGCTCGCAAATTTAATTTGTGCTTCCGCGATGTTTCGCAAGAGCAAGACGAGATTGAAATGAGCGAATTTTTTTTTTTGCCTTCGCAGCCTAGCGATTTTTCATCTTTGAGCCTGTCAACTCCGTCGATTTTCCGTCGCTTTTTTGAACATTAGGGCGAGTGCACAGGCGGAAAAATTAGTGCCACTTTTCTACGAATCTCGTACTTTCGCTCTGTCTCTCTTTACCTCCTCGCTCCTGACTCACCCTCGTGCGCATAAATCATCCCCGGGCGTGACACAATTACTCCGTCTGCACTTTTCGCTCGCGATTCCGCGAGCTTCAACAGCCCCCGTAGGTACTTATCTCTATATGCATGACGTCTGCATATACAAACGTGTACACGTTAGTTGCTAAATTCATTCAGCTAGGCCAGATTCTAATAAAGTTCTCGTTTGCCAGCAAAATTTGCGACAGAATCGTGAAATGCATCGCAGCACTTGTGGAACGAAAATATTTCGGGATGCAAAGCTCGTGGGGAATGCCACGCTAGATGGATTTCGATATTAAATAATTCAGCGGACGTTGAAGGAGCGCGAGTGTGTTTGTATAAGAGAGAGAAAGAGAGAGAGAGAGAGAGAGAGAGAGAGGAGGGTGCGGATGATACGAGGAGCCCAAGGGGTTGCTAAGGGATCGTGTTGAATTCATCTCACGGGAAATTCATCCACGATTAATCACGGTAATTCTTCGTCGGGGATGCGGTTGCCGAAGGGGTTTAGAGAGAAAGAGAGATAGACAGAGACAAAGGATGGAGGGAGTGTAGCTGAAGGAAAGTTGGTGGTCTAGGGTGTGTAAACCAAGTATCCCCGGGTGGGCAGACGTTGAAGGGATGAGGCTGGCGGTCGAGATGGGTGGGAAGCTTGGCCGGCGTCGACAAGGGAAAAGCTAGTGTTGCAGACGCCAGGTACTACGCCTCCAGGAACCTTCACCTAAAACACTAGCAAGCCCTCGTTCTCATCAACCAACCGAATCAACCTCCCTCTATCTCTCTTTCTCTGGCCCGGAACCGGCGCGCTGAATATACGTACAAACTCACTGCCTCCGGTTGCTTGCTGGGCTGATGTATGCACTGGCACACACGTGGAATTAGCGTGAAATCCTGGGGGTCGTGTCGTCGCATAAAGGACCAGCGGTAATTAGCGCGGTGCCGTGGTCCGAGGCCTGATACTCCACCATGAAGGCCCCTTTGTGCCTCGTATGCATTTGTTTCGATGGGTGTTTCTCGGTCAACCCAATAAGGGCCTCAGAGCCGCTACGTCGCGAAAAGTTCGAATCCTGGAGAGGATCTTCATGGCAAATTGAATGGGCCAGCAGATCAAGAGCCTGGAAGTGGGGCCTTGAAGAATTCAACGTGGAAGATGCATCTCAGAAAAGAGAGGACAATGGATAGGCAAAAAAGCAAGTAACCTGCAAGTTAGCCAGGAAAAGCGTGGCGTAATTTATGTTGTGGAAAGCTCTGGGGCACCTTGACAAAGACATTTGTTACCTCCGTCCTCCTTAAGGGTCATTCGCTAGCCAAGAATTCGCTTCGGGACTTGGCCCAATGAGCCGTATATCGAGATCGCTGCTATCGAGACTGACTTTATTGCATTTTCCATACAGCACCCGCGCGCAGGTCCGGCGTTTCCGTTGCGCTTGGAGCGAAAAAGGGCAATGGCCGAAAGGGCACGCAAGTCAGGCCCGCGGTAAGCCGGTACATCTACAATATTTACGTGGCAATTCGCTTCCCGTCATGTGGGACATATCTCACTGCGTGACTTTGCCGGCGCGAGGAGAAATATGGTAGTAATTCCGCGCGTTTCGCCCCCGCGAGGAATACGTCGCCCCGATAAAAGGGCGAGCTAGGAAATAAAGCGCTGTATCACACGAGGGAGGGAGCGACGCGACGAAGGCACGCCTATGTGGACGCTTTTCCGTTGCGCTTCTCGAAAACAACGAATACGACCGGAAATAGCTTCCGGGGCCAAGGCAGGGTGGCTACTCGGCCATTTTGGTCATCAGTCAAGATCCGGACCGGTATTTTGGTACTGCAGCAGTAGATCAAGACTTGGCGGTGGCTCAGCATCATGGCAGAGCTGTGATGTAGTATTTTTCTATTTTATAGATATAAATAGAAAGCTTTGTCTTTATCTTTTTATTTAGCTTTTTTATTTATGCATTAGTAATAGTTGAGATAGCGGCTACTCGATCATTTTGGTCATCAGTCAAGGTCCGGGCCGGTACTTTGGTACTGTAGGGGTAGTTCGAAACTTCAGTGGTAGTTTAGCATTTTAGTGGAGCTGTGTTTTAGTATTTTTCTATTTTAAGAGAACGATACGTTAATTAACTTTCTGTTTATCAATTAGTAGTAGTTAGCATGTCGACTATTCAGTTATTTTGGTCACCAGGCTAGATCCGGACCGATATTTTGGTACCCAGCAGTAGTTGATCAAGACTTTGGTGGTGGTTTAGCAATTTAGTGGAGCTGTAGTTTAGTATTTTTCTATTTTTATCGAATGATACGTTAATTAGCTTTTTACTTATCAATTAACAGTAGTTGGCATGTCGGCTATTCAGTCATTTTGGTCATCAGGCAAAATCCGGATCGGTACTTTGGTACTGCAGGGGTAGATCCAATATTTAGTGGTGGTTTAGCATTTTAGTGGAGCTGTGATTTATCATTTTTCCATTTTAATCGAATGATACGTTAATTAGCTTTTTATAGTTGGCATGTCGGCTATTCGGTCATTTTGGTCATCAGTCAAGATCCGGACCGGTACTTTGGTACTGTAGGGATAGATCCAATCTTTAGTGGTGGTTTAGCATTTTAGTGGAGCTATGATTTGGTATTTTCTATTTTAAGAGAAAGATACTTTAATTAACTTTTTGTTTGTCAATTAGTAGTTGTTGGCATGTCGGCTATTCGGTCATTTTGGTCATCAGTCAAGATCCGGATCGGTACTTTGGTATCGCAGGGGTAGATCCAATTTTTAGTCGTGGTTTAGCATTTTAGTGGAGCTGTGATTTGGTATTTTGAATACTAATGATACGTTAATTAGCTTTTTACTTACCAATTAGTATTAGTTTGCATGTCAGCTACTCGGTCATTTTAGTCACCAGTCAAGATCCGAACCGGTACTTTTGTACTGCAGCGGTAGAACAAAACTTTGGTGATGGTTTAGCATTTTGGGGGAGCTGTGATTTAATATTTTTCTATTTTTATAGAACTATACGTTAATTAGCTTTTTATTTGTCAATCAGTAGAAGTTGGCATGTCGGCTACTCTGTCATTTTAGTCACCAGTCGAGATTCGGACCGGTACTTTGGTTCTGCGGTGGTAGAACAAAACTTTAGTGGTGGTTTAGCATTTTAATGGAGCTGTGATTTGGTATTTTGAATACTAATGATACGTTAATTAGCTTTTTACTTACCAATTAGTAGTAATTTGGATGTCAGATACTTGGTTTATTTAGTCACCAGTCAAGATCCGAACCCGTACTTTTGTACTGCAGCGGTAGAACAAAACTTTGGTGATGGTTTAGCATTTTGGGGGAGCTGTGATTTAGTATTTTTCTATTTTTATAGAACTATACGTTAATTAGCTTTTTATTTACCAATTAGTAGTAGTTGGTATGTTGGCTACGCGGTCATATTGGACACCAGTCAAGATCCGGACCGGTATTTTGGTACTGCAGCAGTAGATCAAGACTTTGGTGGTGGTTTAGCACTTCAGTGGAGCTATGAATTAATATTTTTCTATTTTTATAGAACGATACGCTAATTAGCCTTTTATTTACCAATTACTAGTAGTTGGCATGTCGGCTACTCGATCATTTTGGACACCAATCATGATCCGGACCGGTACTTTGGTACTGCAAGGGTAGATCCAAACTTTAGTGGTGGTGTAGCATTTTAGTGGAGCTGTGATTTAGTATTTTTCTATTTTTATAGAACGATACGCTAATTAGGCTTTTATTTACCAATAAGTAGAAGTTGGCATGTCGGCTACTCGATCATTTTGAACACTAGTAAGATCCGGACCGGTACTTTGGTACTGCCGGGGTAGATCAAAACTTTAGTGGTCGTTTAGCAGCTTACAAGGAAAGGTTGCGCGGTCGATCTCTCCGATTTCGATGAAATTTGAAATGCTTGTAGGATGGGTAAAAATAGGCGACACGTATTTTTTTATATCTGCGCAACCCGACTTTTGAGGGTTGAAACGCAGCCTCGAAAATTGGAGTGTTTTTCGTTTTTCGTAGATAACGTTTTAACGGTACGAGATATGATAAAAATTCAAATTGCAACAATGTTCATTTTTTCTTGTACAGTAGAACCTCGATTATCCGAACTAGTCTCGGTCCCAATTATTTCGGATAATCAAAAGTTCGGATAATCGAAACGTGGGTTTTTTGGGACGAGATCATAAACAACAATGTTGTTTATGATCTCGTCCCAAAAAACCCACGTTTCGATTATCTGAACTTTTGATTATCCGAGCAAATTGGGACCGAGACTAGTTCGGATAATCGAGGTTCTACTGTACTAAACATTGGAGATGAGAACGACAACATTGTCGACAAATAAACGAAAAGCACCCTAATTTTCAAGGGTGCGTTTCAACCCTTAAAAATCGGGTTCCGCAGATATAAAAAAAATACGTATCGCATATTTTTGCACATTCTACAAGCATGCCAAATTTCATCGAAATCGTAGAGATTGACCTCGCATCCTTTCCTTGTTAGTGGAGCTGTGGCTTAGTATTTTTCTATTTTAATCAACCGATACGTCAATTACATTTGTATTATTCAATTAGTAGTAGTTGGCACTGAATGGTACGTGGTGATTCAGCATTGATCAACCGTATCGTCCGCAGCGAAGCAGCATCCCTTCGACTACGTTCCTAGCATGACCCCAGTCACCCCCATACTAGTTCCATCTAACATCCAAAGCTCCTCCTGTTTCGCAGCCTGTGAAACGTCATCCCTACCGCGTTGCCGTATTCTTTTTTCTTCCTTCCCATTCTCCACCAAGCACAAATGTAATCCCACTCGCGCGGATACTGAGGTTAACAAGATCATCCCTCCGCAAACGTGAAAAGGGTACACAAACCCAAATGAAGCCATGGCGGATGATGTTCCATGCAGAATTTGCTTGCTGGTAATGTCTATCTAGTTTCGCGAGCAACCTCGTTGAGGAAGAAACAGCGATTTTTTATATTAGCCGGAACGGTAAGTGGGTATTAGTAAAGGAGGAGGGTGTTGGAAAATTATGATGAGAATGAATGAGGAGCGTCGGAGAATCTGTTGGAAATTTGACCTGCCTCTTCCATCATTCTCCCTCTCTCCGTTTATCTCGATTTTCGCTCTTATTCGCCCTTCCCTCGCGCCCTCTCTAAAACCCACCCCCGGACGATCCGTCACGATTCATCGACCTCCAGCTTGAATCTCTCCGTCTATCTCGCAGGGAAATAATGGGCACGTGGCCAAAACAATCGCCAGCCGCTAAATATCCAGTCAACAAACATTGGCCCTGGGCCAGAGACATCGTCCGTGCTCTTCGCACGGCTCCCCTTCGGCCTCTGTCTCTCGTCGTGTTCCTTCTTCCTCTTACCCCCGTGGCCACTTGTACCACTTCTCGCGTCTCTTCCGCATTTTCGTGGAAGATGCCCAGTAGAGGGAATGGAACGAAAGCCACTTCCTCCCCTTGCGGGGCCACGAAAGCTTCGAGACTTTTACCCGTTCGACCCTTGGATACTCGCATGGCTGGACCAGCCCACCGCCTGGCTGTAGCACCCTTGGCGATACATTGCCACACCACTCGGGCGCGGGGAGCAACAGCAGCTATTCGAGCCGGTACTCAACTCAGTAGAGGGAGGGTACACAAGCCAACTGCGTCCATCGACATGCATTCAACCCTTGTGTTCTCTTTGATTACCCCATCGCTCCCTCCTCGTCTCTCGTTCTCGCCGTATGTGACCCGACATGCTGCGATCCAAAAACTAGATACGGTTAAAGTTCTAACCGACACCATCCTGGCCGGATCCAGAGGATCGGCAGCCCTATCGAAACATCACGACCAAACCATCCTCCATCAACATTCCTCCTCAATGTCCATTAGGCTAATTATCATTATTATTTGGACCCCCCCGTCACCGCTATTTCCAGTCAATTCCTCAACACCAAACTGCCAATAGTCAATTAATTGTGTCGGATAAGAAAAATACACGTACAGATGGTTGGCGTTTGTTTCAACAAGCTCGAAAGTGTCCTGTTTGGCTCTGTGTCTCTTGGCTCCTCCAACCACCCCTCGATCTTTCCTCGTAAAGGGAGAACAAGAAAACTCGAAAGTTAACGCTCCCTCTTACACACAGTCTTTCTCTCTCTCTCTCTTGTCGTAAATTTTCCAAGTCTAGCGTTCTCGGTGCCCAACCCTCCCTGTGTGTTTTGTGCGAAAGTCGAGAAATCGAAAAACTATCACGCCACGCCCCATAGATTACATTGGGACAACTTTACACACCCTGCACAAATATATACATGAACGTAATATGGGAAAAGGCGATTTCGAAGACTTCGGGGACGGTCCTAAAAAAATTCGGCTCTGCTGATTGTCAACATAAGATGGATATAACGGGATCGCAAATGTATATGTGATGTATGTGTTATGGGTAGATGTGATAGGTAGCGTGAATCGGGATTAAATTGACATCAAGGGTAACTTTGACAGTTTTTGGGGATACTTTAACAGAGCGTCAACATGCGGTTTAATCCATGCGCATTTTAATGTAATTAAATTTGTTGTATAAGTTTATTATAATGTTGCCAACGTTGATTTTGACCTCAATGATAATTATAAAACTGATTGAGTGCGTATAATAGTACCCTAGGTACTTGACATTTTTATGTAAAATGATTGCTTTTAATAAAGATCACAATTTGATTATAAAAATCGTTGCTTTTCATTTAATTCCATGTATAATGCGTAAAATATTAATTTTTTGTAACCAAAATGATGTCAAAGAAACCCCACACTCAAGGTTATTTTGACACTAAAAAATATTTACCTATAATTGTGGGGAGGGCTTGACTTTCTTACACATGTGATAGCCAAAGGACACATTGTTCTATTGGGACAAAAAAGTTGGAATTTAGGATGTTAAAAAAAAGTAACCTACAAAAAACTTCCAAACCTGTTCAAGCCCCCATTTTACAGTATTGAAGAGCAAACGGAGCAAGAAGCAAATCTCCAGAAGATTTTTTTCGATTTAGGAATCGTTATAAGCACCGTGAGCAAAAAAAAATAATTCGTTCCAACCAATGGGGTTGACATGACAGTAATAAGATCGGGATCAAGCGACCAGACTCCATTTTTTCCTTTCCTCGAAGCTAGACACATTTTTTTTTCATTTTCTTCTTTTTTTAACACGATTTTCAGGTACAAAGACCGCTGTTACATGGTAACGACTAAAGTTCCGACCTCGAGCCACCTCGAGATTGTTCCCCGTTCATCCCCCTATTATCCCTTCATTATATCCGAATGGCTTACTTTTTCACGTGGTGTGTAACGCGGGATTAGCTCGTGAAGCAGCGGTGTACGCTGCATCGGGCAAAAAAAGAGAAGTGCGAGCGAGAGGTAAATGAAGAGCAAGAAGAAGAAAGGGAAGAAAAACAGGCGGCTTCTCTTTTCCGGCGCGATGGAAATTGAATTTTCGTATCGCTCAACTCGACGCCAGTCTGACTACTCATGCCTGCTTTTCCCTCTTTCTGTTCCCGCATCCGTACTGTCTCTGTGCACTTATTCGCTTTAATCAAGCCCAAGCCAGTTCCCCCGTTAAAATGGAAAATATGGTGGTGGAAAAAGACGAATGGATAGCCGCACGGGACGTTTAACGCTAACAAGGAAAGGTCACGGGGTCGAACTCTCCGATTTCGATGAAATTTGGCATGTTTGTAGAATGGGTGAAAATAGGCGACACGTATTTTTTTATATCTGCGGAATCCGATTTTTAAGAGGTGAAATCCACCCTTGAAAATAGGGGTGGTTTTCGTGTTCCGTCGATAACGTTGTAACGGTACGAGATATGAAAAAAAATCAAATTGCAACAACGTTTATTTTTTCGTGTACTATACATTGGAGATGAGAACGATGCAGACAACAATACATTTCATATTGTTTATTGCAAAAATGAAATTTTTTCATACGTATCTCCGAGAATTTTCAACCGATTGAAATGTAAATTTGTCTCTATGTAGAGGATGGAAAAATAGCGGATACGTGTTTTTTGTTTTTCCAATATATCACAATTAAGGGGTTTAAAACTGCCCTTCATTTTTTTGTCAAGTGCATCGTACAATCAGCTAGTTTTTTGCCATACCGGGTTAAATTCACGCCAATATAAGTTCGTTTCAATATGCGATTGCATATTTGTAAATTCCCCTCGCCCCAACCATCCGCCACCCGAACATTCAAAGTTCTTACCGTGCGGCATGGACGAAAATTGGTAGAAATAAAAATCGGTTACAATGGAATACAATCAGTCAACATGGTCGATACAAATTTTCTCGTTTTGGCGGAACGTCATTCTTAAGGGGTCAACGCACACTTCAAAACTTTGTTCTTCCGAACGATCTCAAAAACGTCGCGAAAGAAAAAATTATTCAATTTCAAATTGGCAATTCAATGGTTGCCAGTTCGATTTTACAGGGAACGTCATGTATGCCGACTTTGTTCCGCCAGCTGCAGTTGCCGTCGTCTATGTGACTTGATGCTCTCGGCGGTTCGTCAAGTATGCAAAACTTTGCCCACATTTGCGATTCACAATGGAAATTTTCCGAACGGACGATTATTACAGCGGTATATTTTTAAATTTTTTTTCTTCATTTTCAATGCAATTTTATTGCAATATTTTGGCATGTCTCGAAGCCGAAATGTCCACTTCTCAAAATGTCACCTAGCGCAGACAAGTTTAACGAGGGATACCTCGTTACGTAATTATTTCGAGGATCATAGCTTCATACTACCGAGTCGAATAAACGTGAATCCAGGATTTCTCGTGGCTGGGGTGAAATTTTCAGTCAGAGTCAGAGCGTGGTGGAATATCGAGGCGGATAAAGTGAGGAGGGTGGCGGGGGAAGCGAATGATGGAGGACAACGTAGAAATTGAGAAAATAAAACGCCGTGACGATACGGCATCCGAGATAAGGACCGATACGACCAAGATCTCTCTCTCTCTCTCTCTCTATCTCTCTCCCTGTTTTTCGTTTCCCTTTCACGAGCATATTCGTGAAATATGCGGCCCAACGTCGAGTCGTTTCGTTACGGTTCAATCGAGCTGGGAAAATAAGGGGAGAGCGGCAAAGATCGCCGGGACAAGACGAATCAAGGAATAGCGAGCTACTCGTGGGCGATCGATAAATTAAGAAAAGGGCGGAATTGCCGATTTTCATTTTTTTTCTAAGGAACGATTTCTTTACCATTTGAGACTTAGGGTATGTTTTATCACTACTTTTGGCTGTTACATGGTTTTAAGAAAAATCAATCCTTAAAAATGGCCGAGCTGTGGCTTGATCTTCTAAATCGGTTGCGGCGAAAGTTGCCTGACGGCGTGACACGTAGCGTCGGCGGAATTAATCTGAAAAAAAAACCACTGAGGATTTTTCTTTCATTAATACTCATACGCAGAATATGAAAAAGTGAGAAATGATGAAAATTGATGAATTGGTACGCTTTGAAACACAATATTCCATTTTCCGAAAAAAATGACTACATGTTGCATTAAAAAAATACTGTTTTAATTTCCAAAAATATTTAGGGTTATGTTTTAGGCAATAAGTTTAGAATGATTTATACCAAATTTCCTCAGAATCGGTCGGTTAGTTTTTTAGCTATACGTCCACACGGGCCGAGGTATTGGCTTGCGAGGCATGCTCAGTCGGTCTGCACCCAGCTAATGACAGAAACGCCCTTTCCCTCTCAATGCTTCATTTAATTGTTTTTTGTTATATCGCCTTTCCCATATATATATTTGTTGGATCGCGTAGCTTCTCGAAGCAAGCGTTCTGAGGACGAAAACAAACGGCCGAGAACATTCGCGAATGTGCGCGCGCAGGCGGACCCGAATATGTGTTCCCGTCGTCCGCCATCTTCTGTCTCGCACGAATCGTCTAAACGAGTTGTCACCGTTTTCCCACTTTTTCACAAACACGATCTTTGTATTACCCTAATTGTTAAGCAACAATAAACCTCTTGTACACATCCGTGTATTTCGCCCACTTCCACTATAAAACCTCAACAGGTTATGGGCCCAGAACTAAGCGTAAAATACGCGTAAAAACAAATAAAAGTGAAAGCGATTAAGTATCGCCGGGCGCGACGCAAAAGGGCCGAAATGAATAGCCAACACGGGTACGCGCGAATCGAGTTATTGACAAAAGATAACTTCGATACGTGGAAGTTACAAGTGCGTGCCGTGCTCGTGAAAAACGACGTTTGGGAATATGTGAACGGGACAAAGACGAGACCGGTCGTCGACGAAAATGACGCTACGTCGAAGGCGGCGGCGGTGGCATGGGACGCCGCGGACAGCAAGGCGCATTCGGAGTTAATCTTGGCGATAAGTCCGCGAGAATTAATTCAAATAAAGAACTGTCCAACATCTAACAGTATTTGGACGAGGCTGCACGAGATTTACCAATCTCAAGGTCCAGCGAGAAAAGCCACGCTGTTGAAACGGCTAACGCTACTCAAGATGGCGGACGACGGGGACATGCGCGAACACGTTCGAGGGTTCTTCGAGACCGTAAACAAACTGCAAGAGATGGACGTGGAAGTAAACAGAGATTTACTGGCGATAATGCTACTCTACAGTTTGCCGTCCAGCTACGAAAACTTTAGGTGCGCGATCGAGTCGCGCGACGAACTCCCCGAGCCGGAGGCGTTAAAAATAAAAATAATAGAAGAGAACGACGCGCGGCGCGCGACGCTCAAAGAAAATAGCCAGAGCGCGCTAATCGTGCAAAGACCGCACCGACAATCGAAGGACGTCGTCAATAAGGGGGAGACAAAGAAATCGGAATATCGACCGAAATTTCTTTGCTTCAAGTGTCGAAAACCGGGACATAAAGCGGCTGAGTGCCGCGCGAAAACATCGTTAACGGAACAACAGGCAGCGAAGGCGCGAGAGGTCTCCTTCGCAGCGACGGTCGATAAGGAAGCAAGGCCGAGCGAGATGTACGAGAATCCATGGTGTCTCGACAGCGGATCGACATCTCATATGTGCGGCAGCGTTGAAAAGTTCGAGCGATTGGGAGAGCCACGTCAACGACGTCTCAACCTGGCGAGCAACGCGAGTACCTCGATCAACGGCGCTGGACTCGTAAAATTAACCGTGCGAAATAAAAACGATGTAAAAGGTATAAATCTAAAAGACGCCCTGTACGTTCCTGAGCTGAGAACGGATCTGCTTTCCGTAAGTAAAATTGCCGATAACGGGTACACTGTAACCTTCAACCGCGAAGGTGCCGTGGTTCGAGATCGCGAAAACAAACCCGTTTTGACAGCCGAGCGAAAAGATGGATTATATTACGTAATCGAAAGCGCGGAAATGTCCGCGAGGGCCGAAGCGAATCGAAGCGACGCAACGCTAAAATTATGGCACGTTCGTCTCGGGCATTTGAACGAAAAATATTTACGATCCATGGCAGCGCGCGGTATGCTCACAATAAACGAAAAACGCGACGAGAGTGTCAATCCGTGCGAGATTTGTTTGAAAGGAAAGATCGCACAAATACCGTTCTCGAGCGCGTCGAACCGATCGACCAAATTGTTAGATATAATACACACTGATGTATGCGGGCCAATGAGAGTCACTTCGATCGGCGGGGCGCGATACTTCGCGACGTTCATCGACGATTACAGTCGATGGTGCGAGGTCAGATTTTTAAAAACAAAATCCGAGATAACGCAAGTATTCAAAGAATACAAGGCGATGGCCGAGAAACAGACGGGCGAGAAAATAAAAGTAATTCAGTCCGACAACGGGAGAGAGTACTGTAATCGCGAGTTTGACGCGTTCTTAGCGGAGCAAGGGATCAAACGGCGATTGACCGTGCCACACACGCCGGAACAAAATGGCGTAGCCGAACGCAAAAACCGAACTCTATGTGAATCCGCGAGATGTTTGATGATTGAGTCGAAATTATCTCAAGGTTTTTGGGCCGAAGCTATCGCGACATCGAACTATCTACGGAATAGGTGTCCGTCTAGCTCGATTAACGGAACGACACCGTTCGAACTATGGGTCGGGCGGGTTCCGCGATTGAATCATTTGAGAAGCTTCGGTTGCAGGGCTATCGCGTTAAATAAAACTCCGGGAAAAGGAAAATTCGAGGCGCGGGGTCGCGAATGCATACTCGTAGGATACTCCGACACGGCGAAGGCGTATCGCGTATGGTTTCCGGACGAAAGAAAAGTCGAAGCGGCAAGAGACGTTGTATTTCTCGAAAGCTCTCCTGCGAACATGCAACACGGTGATCTGATCGATGATGAAATTCCTTGCCAGAAAAACGAGAGTGATGCGGAAACCGACCAACCCTGGGTCGAGTTGAGCGTCTCCTCCACTCCTCCGAACGACGAGGCGATAAGCGAACCCAACGATGACGATGCTTCCCGAGCGGATTGTGACCAGCCTGTCGATCCGACTACACAAGAGCGTAAAGGGCGCGGCCGTCCACGCATCCTGCGTACCGGCCGACCAGGAAGACCTAGGAAGGTTCCTGCCCAAGCAAAACGGCAAGACGGCGAGGAGGCTACTGACGACACCGCTCAGGAACGCGATGCACCAGAGTCTGCGTGCGTCACGGAAATATCAACGGATGAGGCAACGGAGGGGCCAGACGCAGATGAATGGCGGAGGGCCATCAAGGACGAATTTCGAAGCCTCCTGAAAAACCATACTTGGACAATCGTGGACCGCCCCGACGGTAAGAACGTAATCGGCTGCAGGATAGTCCTGCGAAACAAGTGTAGGCCGGACGGAACTATTGAGAGACGAAAAGCCCGCTTGGTGGCAAAAGGATATAGCCAGAAGCCGGGGGTAGATTTTCGCGAAACGTTCGCACCCGTTGCACGGATGAACTCCATCAGAATGTTGACAGCTTTGGCAGTTGAGTGCAGAATGGAGATGCATCAACTAGATATTACTACGGCGTATCTAAACGGGACGATCAATGAGGACATCCACATGGAGATTCCGGAACTCTTTCGAGAGCTACTCCCGGAACTGATCAGAGAATCGAAGGATCCCATTGAACGAGACATCGCCATCAAAGCATCAAAAGATCTGCGATCCGACAACAAGGTTTGTGCTTTAAACAAGGCGCTGTACGGTTTGAAGCAGGCGGGTCGACAATGGCACACGAAACTCGACGAGGTTCTGCGTGAACTTGGATTGAGGCCATTGAGTGGGGACATTAGCGTCTACACAGCGAAACGAGGCGAAAGACTGCTAACGATAGCGACGTACGTCGACGACTTAATAATTGCGTCGAACGACGGACATTGGATCCGCGAAATTAAGGAAAGTCTAAAACGACGATTCGATCTTCGCGATTTGGGTCCTGTCAGTCATTGCCTAGGTTTGGAATTCACCCAACAGCGCGGCGAAATCTTCATTTGCCAAGAGGGATACACCAAAGAGGTGTTGCGACGTTTCGGGATGGAAAATTGTAATCCAGTGGCGACGCCGGTGGACACGAATCAAAAATTCCATGAACCGACCGAACCGCTAGATGAGGCGGAATTCCCGTTCCGACGACTAATTGGATGCCTTATGTACCTCGCGGTCTGCACGAGGCCGGACATAACGTATGCTGTAAACTCCCTCAGCCAATTTTGCAGCAAATTTGGAAAAGAGCACTGGCATGGCGCGAAAAGGATTCTGCGATATCTCAAGGGGACATCGGATCATGGCTTGAGATACACGCCGACTGGACAGTCTGTCTGCGGATTCGTCGATGCAGATTGGGCTGGCTGCATCAAGGATAGGAAGTCATATACGGGGTACGCCTTTAAAACGGCAAATGCAGCGACGAGTTGGGAATCCAAGAAGCAACAAACCGTAGCCCTGTCATCAACAGAGGCCGAGTACATGGCTATTGCCGACAGTGCCAAGGAGGCAATACACGTCCAACGTTTCATCGGAGAAGTGACATGGACGAAGCCGAAGGGAATCACGATTTTCAATGATAATCAAGGATCACATCAGCTGGCGAAAAATCCCGTCTTTCACTCAAGAACGAAGCACATAGACGTGCGGCACCACTTTGTGAGAGATGCCGTCGAAAGCGGACAAATCATCTTGAACTATATGTCTTCGAAAGAGATGCCCGCTGACGTATTGACGAAAGGATTGCCGGCGCAAGGGCACCGAGAGTGCGTTAGAAAATTAGGTGTAGTAAAGCGCGTTGCGATGAACAAATAATTCGGCGTTAGGCTCAGAAGCTTGAGGGGGAGTGTTGGATCGCGTAGCTTCTCGAAGCAAGCGTTCTGAGGACGAAAACAAACGGCCGAGAACATTCGCGAATGTGCGCGCGCAGGCGGACCCGAATATGTGTTCCCGTCGTCCGCCATCTTCTGTCTCGCACGAATCGTCTAAACGAGTTGTCACCGTTTTCCCACTTTTTCACAAACACGATCTTTGTATTACCCTAATTGTTAAGCAACAATAAACCTCTTGTACACATCCGTGTATTTCGCCCACTTCCACTATAAAACCTCAACAATATTCCATCCTATCAATTCCCTTATCGCTGGGGAATTTTCGTGTTTCGTTCGGAACATTTCAACGGGCACGAAACCGCGGCGATACCTTCCTCCCCCACGATACAATATGTATGTAAAGTCGAAATATTCTTGCCGCGAATTCTTCGCGATCTCTTCCTTTGTACGTCAAAAAATGCTGTATCGTCCCGTTTTCCAGGATCGTGCGCCATGCTGCATATGCAACGTAAATAAAATGGCGTGTATATGGTATGCGAACCGAGTTGGGGAGGGGGGCAAAGGAGAGAACGAAGGATGAAGGTATTGAGGATGGAAGGAAACCCGAAGGAAGCGAAAGGAAGAAAAGCTGGTCCCTCGAAGATTCGGGTCACGTGGTGTACCAGCCGATACTACACGGGTCATCCAACGAAAATAACCGTTTCCATAAATTACGTATTATCGAGGTTATCCATACTTTCCCCCAATTTCCCGAACGTTGTACTCTTTTCAGCTCGGTACGAGTAGCCCACTCTTGTTCCCTCATCCTCTTGGGCCATTTGCTCCAGACGCATCAGCCTAGTTACTCGCAAAGCTCACAGACACCCCCGCCCAATTGCCCAGCCCTTAGGTTTCTTCTCCTCACACCGTTCTTGCTCCTCGCCATTTCACTCGCCTTTTTCACCTTTACTCGCATTATGCACGCAAGTATCGTACTGGGTGTACAAACAAGTTCTCGGCCTTTTTTCACGAAAATAATGATTTCTTTACTCAAGGCGGGAGCCTGAATTAGACGGTCCAAAAAAACGTTTTTTTTTTTCGGGGATTTTTTCAGAAGGGAAAAAACAAGTGAGCTCAGTAAACATTGAGGTATCTTTTCATGAATGTTTGAAATGTATAAAAAAAAAATTCAACATAACACAATAAATTACTGCAGATTTATCAGCGTCTTGCCACTGCAATCCCTAATCGGCCAGTAAGCGGTATAAATTATTCGCAACAGCCTTGAATGTTTTATTTTCCGTAGACTTTTTTCAAACGGGTTTTGCTCGAAACGACTTTTTTTCAATTTGAGTTCATTCTAGCTCAAAAATGTTTAAACCTAAATTTTATAAAGTGATAGTTTCTTTATACAATTACGCTCTATAGGAAACTAAAATTGGGGTAATATCATTGTTAAAAGTATATTTTTATAGCAAAAAAGGTTATAAAACAATGTCAAAAATTATACGTTTTTGTTTAGACACCTCTAAAAATTGGATTTTTCAATTTTTGCCCAGAGTGAGATTCAAATAGAAGGAAAACATATTCTCAAAGTAATCTTCAAACCGTATTGATTTCCGATAAAAACTGTGGCCTCCAAAGAGTACACAAACAGCAAAGTCTGTTGGCGACCTTTGATGGGCGGCAGGTTATATGTTCCATATTTTCAGAGGAAGTGGTTCAGAAAAATCAAAATATTTGCTTAAAAATATGTACAAAACATTCCCAAAGTTTGAATAAATCCTATTCATCCATTCCTTGTCAAAAAAGATGATGAAAATCACTTTAAAAAACCTACTCCTAAATGGGTTTCCCGCCTTAACATCAAGGTACATTTTAATCGGGAAAGTAATCTCCGTTTGCTTCCACACATTTCCCCCGGCTGTCAAGCAGATTGCAAATTCCTCGGCTGTAAAAAAGATGGTGGTTTTGAGTCAGTGAAGTTGGTAATGGAATGTTTTACTTGATCAAACGTTTCGAAGTGGCTATCAGCTACATTATGGGAAAATCTGAGTTAAAAATGAGTGAGAAAAATCAAAGTTTTCGATTTTACGATTTTAAATTAAATTGGTCGCTGGTAAAAAAAAATCGAAAATCCTATTTTAGGCAAAACTATGATACCCCTTCCTGTTTCTTCTTCTATCCACTTTTTTCGACAGAAAAAACGAAGATAGCTGCATGCGCGCTAATTGTTTTGAAAATGTTTCAAAGTGTCAAATTTATGAGTGAGAAGAGAACAAAAATTCGCCACATGTGGAAATTTCGAAGCTCTTGCGCGACTACCGAATATTCATTGGCCGGCTAGAGCTTTCGCGAGCTCAATTTAAACATTATAAAGCGTAAAGTTCGTGAGTGAGAAGTGAACGAAAAAAAAATCGAATTTCAATGAAAATTAAAATTTTTAGGAGGCTTGAGCGACCTCTACATATTTGTTAACCGCTCGCAGCTTTTGCGATGATTTTTGTTTTTCTTTAAAGTAGATAATTGGTGAGAACAAGGAAAAAATACAGCACAAATTTGTGCCACCCTAATATATATATATATATTAGGGTGGCCCTTGATATGGGTAAAAAAAAATTGATCGCGCCGCCCTTTAAAACGGTTCGAAATAATAAAAAAAAAATCTACGCGAAGCCCCAGCTATGTCCGTTAAGAGGAAGGCGTGCCTGTAAGCATGAACTTAAATTTAAATATCAATTTTTCTTCATGATTGGAGTAATTTCGATTTTTTAAATCTAGTTTATTTGTCAAGTTTTCAACACGATATTTCTGTGGTTTAAATAAATAAATTCGTACTAAACGAACTAGTATCGATATCTTATGTGTACATTTTTTAAATATTATGTTTTTTCCGACCAATTGGATCACTTGTGCGAATAAATAATTTCTTTGTTTTCAATAAAACGAAAAAGCTCGCCAAGTTTAAAATCCTGCCAAGTTTAAAATGTCCCTATGCATTTTTGCGAAAGTAATTTTCAAATACATTTTTTATCCACAGCACTGGAAGTCTGATCTCAGTGAAATATTAATGTGTTTGTATCTCAGCACGCAAGGAATATTTCTAACAAAATTTAAAAAAAAACAATTCTGGTCAATCCGGAAGTTCGATGTGAATGGTTTATCGTGAATTTATATCCTTCGTACTTAATAGATTTTTCTGACAAAATGCAAATTTAAAGTTTGATTTTAATGTGATTAAAAGCGTTCGACAGCAGCTAAATCGAACTATTGTTCCAAAATAATAGAATGGTAAAACTGAACGCTCATCAAATCTAGTATGAAGGACCTTAATGTTTGATCTGTACATTGAATACCAATATACAATAGCTTCGGAAAGTAAAAAAAATTGACAAATAAACTAGATTTAAAAAATCGAAATTTCTCCAATCATGAAGAAAAATTGATATTTAAATTCAAGTTCATGCTTACAGGCATGCCTTCCTCTTAACGGACATAGCTGGGGCTTCGCGTAGGTTTTTTTTTAATTGTTTGGAACCGTCTTGGAGGGCGGCGCGATCCATTTTTTTTACCCATATCAATGGCCACCCTAATATATATATAAATATATATATATATATATATATATATATTTATATATATATATTTATTTATTTATTTATATTAATGTGTACGGAGAAAAAAAATTCTACGGATTGAAGAATTGGTGACGAAGATTTATCCTCGACTCCATCGAATTAAGCAAACTAATCGAATAACGGGCCGAGTGTGAACAGCGTGGATTTTCGTCACGTCAGGTGGTAGCGTGACGCCTCTTGCTTTAACGAGCAGCAAGCCTCGATCACAAGAGGATAAGCTATCCGAGCCAACAAATTAATACACGTGACGAACATTTAATAAACTTGGAATGAAAAAATCCATCCATGACCATCACGTGGGCACTCGTTGATATCTCAATCTTGGAGAGGTATTTTTCTATTATTGTTCATTCACCATCTTGATCTTTTTTCAACCTCGTGGCCTCTTCATTTAACTCTACCCTCGGGATGCTATGAATTACGCCCGTGAAACGTCTGTGATGGCAATTGATTTTAATGTCGAAGTCGAGCAGTTGCAGTCTACACAAAAGCTATCTCCGGATGGTCCGTGAGCGCGAAGCACCGGAACAGCATAGCCAAGGGGGATGAATAATCGAAGGAGCCGGGTGTCACGACCCAGAAACATTGAGAACGAAAAAAAGGCTATGTATAGAGAGAAGACTCGACCCCGCCAAAATAACGGATCTTTGACGACATTAAATTTAACGTGACAATTATCTGGGATGGAAGATTGGTCCCTTTAAGGCCGGATTCTGAATTGGAAGGCCCGGAAAATCATTTTTTTTATTACTTAAATCGATAGGTAAACTATCCAAGAATATATTTACAAAGTTACAGAGACCAATTGTAAATATTTTCGAATTTTCGAAGAATAGGGTGATAAATTTGCCGTCATTTATTGTTTCATGTTGAACATTTTTTTTATACATTTCAAATATACATGAAAAGATACCCCAACGTTTACTGGGCTCACTTGTTTTTTTCCCGTCTAAAACAAATCCCAAAAAAAAAACGCTTTTTGAACCTTCCAATTCAGGCTCCCACCTGAATGGCGGAATATTTAGTCATCGTCATTGGGACGGGGCATTGGGCCCAATCGTGATTAGAAACGGTCCCAATTGCATGTGTCTTCACTTAGGCTATCTTTATAATGCTCTTTTTTAAGAACATTATGGGGCAAAGCAAACGTAAAAAGAGTGATGCAAAACAAATCGGAAATGAGGGATAAATGGAGCCTCGCTCATCTTTTCATGCCCACTCCTTGGGAGTCTTCAATCCCATTGCAGATTCCCAACCGAAATGAGGAAGTAGAAAATCACCCTTTCACGAGACTGAACATACGCGCAAGGTCTTCGGGCCGCAGGGGAGCTCGACTCCCTTTTTGCCAAGCCCCACGAGCCGCGAAAAAAGCGAAACGAAGAAAAAGCGTGGAAAAGCAAAGAAAAAGATTACCCGCTCGGGAGAATGGAGAAACACAGTGAAACGAGGAGCGAGCTGGAATGACCGTTTTCAACGCTTACCCTCTGATCTCTGGTTCCTCTCTCTCGCTCTCTCTATCTCTCTCCATTCACTCGGCCTCGGGAGCAAAGCTAAAATTTGAATAAAGAAATAGAGACGGGCAACGACTTTCTTTCCTTTTTTTCCAGCCCGTCCGTTTCGACTCTCTCGTTCGTCGGCCTATATACGAGACCGTAAAAATGCGTCAGGGCTGCGACGTTTTTTTTCCTCTCCTCTCTTTTTGCCCCTTTTAACTCGATTCCTTCGCGAGTACGGGTATGTTGGGGCGTCGAAAAGCACGCACGTTTCGTACAGGACGTACCAGCGCGGAGAAAAACAGCGAGAGGATGAAAGAACGATGTGTCGGTAGAATTTAGCCCCCATCTCCCCCCCATCCCCATACCTATCTGCCCCATCCCTCATACCCATCTCTCCCATCTCCCATACCCACTTCCCCCCATACCCATCTCCCCTATCCCCCATACCCATCTCCTCCACCTGCCCCTATGCCCCATACCCACCTCCCTCATCCCCCACACCCATCTCCCCTCATCCCCCATACCCATCTCCCCCATCTCCCATACCCATTTCGCCCCATCCCCACCTCGCCCATCCCTCATACCCATATCCCCCATCTCCATACCCACTTCCCCCATCCCACCCATCTCCCCTATCCTCCATACCCTATCCCCCATATCCTCCATACCCTACCCCCCATACCCATCTCCCCAATCCCCCATACTCATCTCCTCCATCTCCCATACCCACTTCCCCCCATCGCCCATACCCATCTCCCCTATCCCCCATACCCATCTCCCTTATCCCCCATACCCATCTCCTCCACCTGCCCCTATGCCCCATACTCATCTCCTCCACTGGCCCCTATGCCCCATACCCATTTCCCTCATTCCCCACACCCATCTCCCTCCATCCCCCATCTCCCATACCCACTTCGCCCCATCCCCACCTCGCACATTCGTCATACCCATCCCCCCCATCTCCCATACCCACTTCCCCCCATCCCACCCATCTTCCCTATCTTCCATACCCATTTCCCCTTATCCCCCATACCCATCCCCCCTATCATCCATACCCATCTCTCCCCATCCCCCATACCCACTTCCCCCTACCCACCGCCCCTATGCCCATACCCATTTCCCTCATCCCCCACACCCATCTCTCCCCATCCCCTATACCCACATCGCCCCATCCCCACCTCGCCCATCGCGCCCATACCCATCTTCCCCCATCCCCCATACCCATCTCCCCCACGCCCCAAACCCATCTCCCCCATCTCATATACCCACTTTCCCCCCATCCTCCCCTCCCCCATTTCCCTACCCATCTACCCATACCCGTCACATTTCGCTTTCGTTCAGCCTCACTCGTTTAAATTAAGCCTTCGAGTGCCGGCTAACCGCCGCAAGTGAAAAGGCAGAACGATAGCGAGAGGAACGTGGATGACGCGAGGGGGGGGGGGGGGGGGAGCTCGGTATTTCATGCGGAAAGTAGAGTCTCGCGGACCGGAAGTGATTCGTTGGGCGCTCGCTTCGACGCCTCATCGTGTTTTTGAGACACCGGGCGCCCAACTACGACGAGCTTTGTTCCACTAATGACCATCCAAGTTGCGCCGAGCAACCTTTATGAAAAACGTTCGTAAATTTTCATCCTTATTCGCCTTCCCACCTACTACCGTTTTACCCGCTCTCATCACCGTTCTCGTTTACGCGGACGAGCGTTGTTTCCGTTGACGAGGACCCGCGTTAGCGCTCGATGAACTCCGGGAGCCGACGAGGCAAAAGAGCCCGTCGTCTCGGCCCCCGGAAGCGGAAGTTACTATCTTCATGGATATAGAGAGTCAAGTGGGAACTCCGGTGTACATGAACATACTGAAGAGAGAGAGAGAGAGAGAGAGAGAGAGAGAGAGAGACTGGAAGGGAGCAAGTAGGAAAATAAGTTTTCCCTTGTCTCCCTCCATAACACACACTCGCTGCTTTTCCAACGTACCCTCGAGAAGCTCCGCGGCATCTCCGAAGGCATCGAATAGAGCACAGAGATTATGCATTTATGCAACACGCCAGATTAAACAGAGTGCTTAGTTCGTTCCTCCTCACGAGCTTCCCTAACAAACTCCCTTAATTCTCTCTCCCTCAAGATTTCCCGCCTCTCTCGGCACATGCGTACGTGTAGGGGGCGGGGAGGGGGGGGGGGTGAATGGTTCCAAGACGGTCGCGACCCCTTTGTCCCTAAAGCAGCCACACTGAGAAAAAAAAAGCATTGATCCAATATCATTGGTGTTATTGAATGAAATTTCGTTGATTCAATTGTAAAATTGTTGGTATAAATAATTGGATTTATTAGTCCAAACAAAACGCTATTGACTTCAATAACATGATAAAATTGAAAGTTTTTTTTTCCATTCAAAAGATATATTGTTAGCCGAGAACAATATATTGTTGAAACTATGTAAAAAATTATCCCGAACAAATTATATAGTTTTGAATGCAATTCCTGCAACGAATGAAAAAGGCGTTTCAATTCATAATATGAATATTGTTGATTCGAGTATACAAGAAAAATTGAATTTCACTCGTGTGATACAAATAACATTTCTATTGAGTAAATATGTTATTTTATTGTTTTCAACATATCTGATATTGATTTTTAAGTACACCATTCGTTAAAATATTAATATTTTATGTTGATTGAAAAATATTAAGCAAATGTCTGAATTGGTTAAAAAATTATGCGAAAGTAACATATGCTTCGTGCACATTTGGTTGAAAAAATGCATCCAAATCATGGCCGAGCGCCACCGAAATTATAGGTGTGAGGAAACCAGTAGTTCTCGGAGTAACCGCTAGAAGCCGCACGCCCGCTCGTTTCTCGTAAGCGTAGTGCGAACCGAAAATCTACTTAAACGCTGGAGAAACTATCGTATCGCTTCTTGGCCTGTGGCTAAGATCAAATTATAGTATCTGTTCTAACCAGTTGAATTCTGATATTCTCTCCATGGATATTCCATGTGATATCTGATATTCTCTCTACTATTATCGTCGATGAACATTCTAATAGTCACTTTTTATTTAAGATTTTAAACAAATCGAAAAACTTTCGTCCCATGGCATATTCGTTTCGATGTAGTAAAGAAATAATTCATTCTAAAGATTATTTGTTTGTACGAAATAAAAAATGTTTGTAGCAACCGGTTAATTATTTCATCCAATACATCTACGGATTGTATATAGAATGATTTCAATAAAATATAATTTTATTTTAAGGGTAATGTAGATATTCAGAGAACAGAAGAGCTTTTTCAAATAAAATAATATGTTATTTTAATCAATCACATTTTCCAATATTTTATAATATTGTAACAATCTCACATATCGGTGGCAGTCTGCAGCAGCACATTTATTTGGATCAACCATATATTTATTTGATTCAATTGGTTTTTTTTCTCAGTGCAGGTGCCTCGATAGCCAAGCTGCAGTTGACGACCCAATGGGAAAAGCCTCGTAAATACGACAAAACATGTAGTATAAAGAAAGCAATGAGATGAACGGGATGAGGGTTTGTAATTCATGTGGCTGAACAAAGAAGAATGGGAGCTTGGAAGAATGAAGAAAAGCCACAATAAAGAAGATACGATGATGATGAGATGCACTCAGATACTTTTTTCTCTTTCTCTCTCTATGTCTATCTCCATCTCGTGAAGAGGGCATTCTATGAGCTGCAGTATACTTCATTTGAATAATCTCTCGAGTCGAGCGGTCTGCGTCAGAGATCCCTCCGACCCTTTATTTTCCTCCCTTCCCGTGTTGAATTCACCATCCCTCTTTATCTTGGCCTCCCTGGCGCACTTTCTCCCAGGACCCTCCCACATTTTGCTCTCGAGGCACTCTTACCTCTGCGTGCATAGTCTCGTTGGCGCCCACGTATAGGGGTGCGAGCATCTCGTGGAGCCGAGAGTACGCACTTGAGAATTTTGACGCGATATTTCCCCGTGCTTGTCGCATATAAAAGGGTCTACCCTGTATGTACGATATATCAATGTTGAATAAGTTCTCGCTGTTTTCGCGAAAATTAATGCTTTAATTTATAAAATGGTTCCTAGGGCTTTCAAACGTTTCGAAACTGTTGTATGATCGACTGCTGATCATTGTGAAAGTTCAGCTGGCGTCTGACGCGTCATGTCAATTATCCCAATTAAAAATATCGAAATCATAATTTTTTAAGCGTCTGAACCAATCTCTGCATGGTATTTTCGACAGAGCATGGTCGCCGTGAGTCTCAACAAGTTATAGTGTTATAGTGTGAATTATATTGTTATAGTGTGAACTTTTGAGAATATTTTAAGACCAACCGAGCCCTGAAATTCTAAAAATTGACGAAGTTACACCTATTTTAGTGGAACAGTATGTAAAATGATGTTTCGCATTTAACGAAAGCGAACATCAAAGCACAAGAACGCTCACAAGGTAAGGTTGCGAGGTCGATCTTTCAGATTTCGATGAAATTTGACAGGCTTGTAGTATGGGTAAAAATAGGCAATACGTATTTTTTTTATATCTGCGGAACCCGATTTTAAGGGTTGAAACGCATCCTCGAAAGTCGATCTCTTCGATTTCGATTAAAATTGGCAGGCTTGTAGAATGAGTAAAAATAGGCAATACGTATTTTTTTAATATCTGCGGAACCCGATTTTAAGGGTTCAAACGCATCCTCGAAGGTCGATCTCTTCGATTTCGATGAAATTTGGCAGGCTTGTAGAATGGGCAAAAATAGGCGACATGTATTTTTTTTTATATCTGCGGAACCCGGTTTTTAAGGGCTCAAACGCACCCTCGAAAATTGGGGTGTTTTTCGTCGATACCGTTTTAACTGTACGAGATATGAAAAAATTCAAATTGCAACAATATTAATTTTTTTGTGTACTATACATTGGGCATGAGAACCATAACGTTATCGACGAAAAACGAAAAACACCCCTATCACACAAGGAAAGGTTGCGAGGTCGATCTCTCCAATTTCGATTAAATTTGGCAGGCTTGTAAAATGGGTAAAAATAGGCAATACGTATTTTTTTTATATCTGCGGAACCCGATTTTAAGGGTTGAAATGCATCCTCGAAAATTGGGGTGTTTTGCGTTTTTCGTCGATAACGTTTTAACGATACGAGATATGAAAAAAGATTGAAATTGCAACAATGTTTATTTTCTCGTGTACTATACATTGGGGATGAGAACGATAACGTTATCGACGAAAAACGAAAAACTCCCCTATCTCACAAGGAAAAGTTGCGAGGTCGATCTCTCCGATTTTGATGAAATTTGGCAGGCTCGTAGAATGGATAAAAATAGACAACACGTATTTTTTTTATATCTGCGAAACCCGATCTTTAAGGGTTGAAACGTACCTGCGTAAATTGTGGTGTTTTTCGTTTTTCGTCGATAACGTTTCAACGGTACGAGATATGAAAAAATGTTAAATTGCAACAATGTTTATTTTATTACGTACTATATATTGGGGATGAGAACGATAGCGTTATCGACGAAAAACGAAAACCACCCCTATTTTTCGGGGATACGTTTCACCCCTTAAAAATCGGATTCTGCAGGTATAAAAAAATAAGTGTCGCCTATTTTTACCCATTCTACAAGCATGCCAAATTTCATCGAAATCGGAGAGATCGACCTCCCAACCTTTCCTTATCAGTCTCTGTCTTTCGCTTTCGGAATTGCGTCATCATTCTCGAGTAAATGACTAATCAAAAATGCGACGGAGAGTTAGATTGAGTTATATATGCAAATGTTTACGGAGACGTACTGCAAGTATTTTCAACCCTCTCTCTCCCTCTCTCTCTCTCTCTCTCTCTCTCTCTCTCTCTCTCTCTCTCTCTCTCTCTCTCTCTCTCTCTCTCTCTCTCTCTCTCTCTCTCTCTCGCTCTCTCCTTGTCTCTTTGTCTCAGTCACTCTTACCCTAAAGAGCGTACCCGGCTCGTAATACGAGCTATACACTATTCGTCCTTCATCCACTTACTCGGAACTTCTATTCAGGATTTCTCCATCCGGTCCCAAGAGAAAAGGGGAGAGCGAGAGTGCAACCCAAAAACTCGATTGTACTAGCTTGCTGGCTCCCTTTCTCTCTCTCTCTCTCTCTCTCTCTCTCCCCCTCTCTCTCTCTCTCTCTCTCTCTCTCTCTCTCTCTCTCTTGCTCTCCCTCTATGTCTTTTTGAACCAAACATTCGCCACAGTGGCGAACCTCCGCCCTTTACGCTCTTCTGCATTGCTCGAAAGCTATCCAAGCACAACCAACCCTCATCCCTCGCTTTCCCAATTCCGCCCCCGCCGTAGATACCTACGTATATACGTCGCGTTGCGATAATCCACATGTATATATGCTATATGTAGCGGCATTGAATACATACATGTAGCCATGTTGCATACGTAATGCATTTCGTGGAGGATGCGCAGCTGGTAAAACGCCAAGAGAAACGCACAGCGGCCACCCTTCTCTATTTTAACGCAAACAGGGAACACGACGCTCTTTCTTTATTTTCGACGACAACATTTTTTTACCGCTTTTACTACTTTTTCCGAGCTTATACGATGAGAAATTTTCCGGAGATTACAAATATCACGGAGATTTCGTCGAAAAGGAAAATTATCCCGGCTGAATGAGAAAAACGTATTTCTATACACGTTCGACGATTTTCAATGGAAATTGGGCATTTGGGAATGGATGGTGAATTCGTATTCGGGGGAAGAAAATACATCGAAATGGACTTGTCAAAAAAATATTTATAAACCAACATTTTTTGCGTCTTTGGAAAAAAAAAGATTCCTCACCGAATCGACGATCATTTATTTTCTGTTTGGATTTGGAACTTCACGCTGTGCTCATTCTCTTCGTTGCCGTTTTCTCTTTGAAATGCCGCTTGATTCACCGACCTGCAATTATTTTTCGATTTTTGGTGGAATTTCAAAGATGAACCATCGATTTCTGTGAATTTTTCGTATCCCTTTGCTTCCTATGTGGCCATTTTTCAAATGGACTTTCCGGGAAAACCAATTGAGATGGCGGGATGGATCGAACAGCATTCTTTGAACCTATCAAAGTCCTTTTGGAAACCGCCGTATTAGCCTCCGTGATTTGAATCAAACTGGAGCTACGGCTGTGTGAAATATGGCATTTTTTTGCAATTCTGGAAAAATGGCCGAAACGGTCGAAAAAAAAATTTCTTCGACTTTTGTTATTTTCCAGAGTCAATCCATTGGAAAATTTCCTGCCAATTACAAATATTTAGATGTTATATCGGAAACTCGGAATTACATCGAGGAAATCCAAAAAACTTGTTTTCATGCGCTTGCATGAATTCTCAATTCAAATTGATGCTTTTCGGTTGCATTGAATGATTAATTCATATTCAGGGGATAAACTCAGGGGGTACATCGACGTAAACACTCAAAAAAATGAAAAAATCACTTTTTGACATCGTGGGATAATTGTGAACAAATAATTGCATATACATTGGGGTGGCACAAATTTGAGTCCTATTTTTTTCTTTTTTCTCACCATCTAATTAACTTTTTTAAAGAAGAAAAAATCGAAAGAAAAAAGGATTAATTGTTTTGAACATTTTACAAAGCGTCAAATTTATGAGTGAACAAAGTGGAAAAAACCGGTTAGAGCTTTCGCGAGGTTAATTAAAAAATGATAAAGCGTACAATGCATGGGTGAGAAATGGATGAAAAAAAAATAGATTATTCAAATGAAAGTTTGAATTTTTGCGAGGCTTGAGCGACCTCTAAGTTTTTTTTGACCGCTCGCAACTTTCGCGATAATTTTTCTTTTCCTTTAAAGAAAATAATTCGATGGTGAGAAAAAGGAAAAAAAAATTAAGCTGAAATTTGTGCCAGCCCAATATACATGTTAGTGGCAAGATCATGGCAATTTTAGCGAGGCATGAAATTTCGAACGAACAAATGAGGTAAGGTGGATGACCGAGTGATCATCGCAGCGTTCACACGTATTGCCAGGAGAGTAGGTCGAACCAATGTGCATAAAAACATACGAGAAAGATAGAGAGGGAGGAAGGGAGGGAGAGGGAGAGAGAGAGAGAGTACGAGAGTATCGTTTCGTATCCACGTTTCCCATACACAGTTTCCCTTCTCTATATTACTCGTACTTTTCGAAACGTGAAATTGCAACATGCTCGGAAAAAAATCGTACAAAAAGGTTGAACATACAGGGCATTCGGAGAGCGAGAGAAAAAGGTCGCAAGAGTAAAGGCACGACGTCATTCCTTTCTTTCACATCGAAAATTGCCAATCGCATGACGCATCCACGAGGAAAAGCAGAAAGGGCCACCCCATTATTTCCCGACGCCGGTAAATAATTTCCTTAAGGCCTCAGGCCACAGTAACGGGCATAAAATCATGTGCGAATTTAACAATTTTTTTCTTATGAAAAAGTGATTTACTCCTAAAATTTATTAGACATCTATTTAATATGGATATCAAGCTGTTAGTAAACATATATATTTTTTTCGATATACAAAACGGGGCCGACTACTAATATTTCCTTTTGTTTTCTTTTTTTAAGCACTCCGCGGCGTGACATTTAGCACCTACAATTTTTTACCTAGAACGAAAAACAAACATTCTCGTCAATCTACATTAGAATACCTAGAAAAGTACGTACGGAATAAAAAAAATATTGTTTTATTCAAAAGTTTTAGGTATTTGAACTTAAGAAATGAATTTTCAGTGAAAAATTTCGTCTGCTCATAAAGTGCTCATAAGATGAAAAGTTTTCGATTAATCAGAAATTCCGTAGGTACTTCTCTTCGAAATGCAATTAGGAACATAACTTTTCAATTTAAAGTAAATCGAGTGAAAATTGTTGAAGTTATTTGTCACGCCAATTGGAAAAAAGCTGTTCTGAGAAGTTCCGAATAGTCGGCCATTTTGTAAATCGAAAAAAAAAAATAATTTCTAACAGCTCGATATTCATACTAAACAGATGTATAGTTGATTTTAAGAGTGAATCACTTTTTCATACGAAAAAAAAATTCTTGAATTCGCACATAATTTTACACCCGTTACTGTGGCCTAAGGCCTTAAAGACCTTAAGACCTTTCAAACCTGCCATTTCTTCAAACATTCCTCGGCATTATAATTTTTTGATTAAAAAAAAACCATAAAATATAATCTGTGCTTGCTGCGAAACCAGTAAATAATTTTCACATTCTTTCAAATTTGCCATTTCAAATTTTGCCATGCAAAAAAAAATATATAATGATCTGTACTTGCTGCGAAAATAAGCAGCAAGTACATTTGCATTTTTGCATTGCCCAAGTTGCATTTTTCGATTTTCCCTTGCTCCCGTAGAGAGGATTCAAAAAAATGGTGAAACACGTATTGTGACGAGAAGAAGGCACTTGGATGAATTATTCTGCATATCTTTGGAGAGTGCAAAAATACGGCGGCCAATTTCGCGTATTTTGCCTCCTATGTACTCCCGTTCTCTCACTCCCTTTCTCACCCTCTGTTACCGAACGAGTCTGTTTTTTTCCAACTGGAGAATCGTCAGTGCGCGATTTCCAGGTTCCAGTACCTGCCCGGCCCTTCGGCGTTTCGAACGAGGGAAAACAAAAGTTTCGCCCGTGAGTGAATGGTAAAAAAGTGCACGGTTCGACGAGATAAAACTGCGGAATCGTAGAGAGCCGAAGATGATGAAAAAAAAAAAAAAACAGAAACAAAAACAAAAGGGAAAAAATGCCTCGAATGGTGTGCTCTACCCGGCGAGTATGTATCGACAAATCAGAGGAGGTATGTTCCACCCCCATTTGCTAATAAATGAGGTAATTTGTCAGCCATTTGTATTCCAACGAACAAACGGGAAAAACCACCCCTCTTCCGCCTCCCGCCAGCGCGGCCAGGGCCATCGTTATTTTCCGGCGGATAGAGTCGAGAAAAAAAATGATTTTTTTGTGACAATTGCGAGAACGGTATCAGCGAGCGAATATCCCAGCACGTACATGGGGGGTGAGTTTGTTTGGGTTTGGAAAATGATCATCAAGTGTGTGCTTCAACGTGAAACGCGTGGGTTTGCAGAAACAAAAGAATTAAGGCGGCATATACATTTAGACAGCAACAAAATAAGCAATATTGAGGGATTTTTTAAACTAACAAGGAACATCCCTCAGGTGACATTTCGATTTTGTTGAATTTTCGATATGTTATAAAGCACCGAAAAGTAAGCGATATGTATTTTTTTTCATCGGCGGAAAAACGGTTTTGAGGGATGAAACCACCCCTTAATACAGGGGTGGTTCACCCCTTTTTTTGCAATGTCACTATGGTAGATTTTCCATTGCTGCGGATTAGAAGAAATTTGTATTTGTTTCATTAAAATCGGTGGACTCCTTGTGTGTAAAACTGCTATGGTACCCCTAGAGATGCCTTTTTTCGAGGGGTGATTTCACCCCTTAAAACGGTTTTTCCACCGATAAAAAAAAATACGTATCTCTTACTTTTCGGTGCTTTATAACATATCCAAATTTCGACAAAATCGAAGGGTGTCACCTGAGGGATGTTCCTTGTAAGAAATAATTAGTCTACAATTATTAAACTTTAGGTATACTTTAATAGTATATTAAATATAATATACTTTAATAGTACATTAAATATAATATACTTTAATAGTACATTAAATATAATATACTTTAATCGTATATAATATACTTTAATAGTATATTAAAGTATACAAAACAATTTTTTTTAATTAATTCATCATCAAAATGACGGAGCTATGGCAGAGTGTTACAGCAAGGTCGCCGAGGGAGTTGCAAATCGGCTTAAAGAAAAAAAAAATAAATCGATTTTTTAATCGTTGTAAATGTATGTCCCGTCTTAATGAGGGGGCTGAGATTGATTTTCCGAACGACTATAAAGTATTCAGTCTTCTAATCTATCTCAGAAGATATATTTCTGGTTAGCTATTAAAACGCCAGGTACACGTATCCATTGGGTTAAAATCGGGGTTCGTAAAAATCCGTTATTTCTTATGAATATCGAAAATATCCAATATTTTGACATACAGGCTGTCCCAGAACTGAATGCGTGCCCTGAAATGGAGGGTTGGCGGTGAAATTATGAGTCGATTGATATAAGCATGTGTGGGTCTCACTGAGCAACAAATTTCGAAATGGGTATAGGATTGAGTCGCAAGTTGTTAGACTCAGCATTGTGAAGATATCGAAGTTGAAACTGCCAGAGCGGATTTTGTTTTCGCAATAAGGTTTTCCTATATAATACTCGAAAGAACGATTGTTTCAAAATGTAAAGTTCGAACGAGTTCACTCCGAGATGAAGAGAATAGGCTGGTATAACATATATTGAATGGAAAAAAAAGAAAACATGCTATGGTTATAACAACGATATTACATATTCTCCTGATTTTTTTAAATAACCAGAAAAAAGGCTTTTTTAATGTTAGTCTGCGGATTTGCCGTGAAACTTTCAGAACCATTATCGCGGAGCAAGAGGGCGGTGTATGTAAATAATGTTTCGAAACAAAGTTTCCGAGTACTCGACAAAAGTACATCTTGCTTTTTATTTATTTTTTACGGAAAATATACTTTTTGAGTCTACGCAATAATTAACTACATTATGTTTATATATATATATATATATATATATATATATATATATATATATATATATATATAATCGTAAATCATTTTTTTCCCAAGTATATACAGGGTGTTAGGCGCATGGACCGCCACAATTTTTTGGGGTATTATGGGAGCTCATTAGCTACAGTTTCCCCCAGTTTACAGTTCCCCATAGAACAGTTTTTCCTTTTTTTCTAATTACCCGAAATTTCGCCTTTAAGTCGCCATAACTTTTTTACTTGTGGTCGCGATAGCACGAAATAACTTTTTTTTGTATTCTGCAAAGTATGTTTACTATAAATAAATCGTCATTTGAGAACATTGGTTCTAAGAAAGTGACTCTTGAGTTTCCAGTCTTAACAATTCGTAAATGTATAAAAAATGTCAACTCCGAAAGTAATTATAAAAAAACTTATTCACTTATTTTTCACCACATGATGAATGATTTCTATGACATGTAGCATACCGATGGAAAGGGTACAAGAGAATTTTTCAAACAAAGGTAAGTTCGAAATAGCTTTTAGTTTTTTTTTTATAGTGAATTTAGAAGTTAACATTTTTCATACACTTGCGCATTTTTAAGACTTTTGAAGCTCATGGATCATTTTCTTGAAACCAATTGCAACAAGTAATGATATATTTATAATGAACATACATTGCAGAATACAACAAAAGTAATTTCGTGCTACTACAACCACAAATAAAAGAGTTATGACGATTTCAAGGCGAAATTTTGGGTGATTGAACAAAAAATATCTTGATTACCGTGACACTTAGGACGTAAGATCTAAGGGCAAAAAAAGTAGCAAATGACGGCCCGATCTCCCTACAAAATGGTGCCGGTCCATGTGCCAAACACCCTATATAAATACGTGTGCGACTGCTTGCGCGAAAGTTTAGGAAACAACGAGAGGGTGGGTTGTTCCTCGCGGGGCTTGACAACTGTCTCGGGTATGGCCATAGGCAAGCTCGAGATGATCCAATTTTTCGTGGCCGTGTTAACTTTCGACCCGCGATCGAAACTTTCGTCGAGTTTTCATTTCATATCTCCGAGCCCTTCCTCGCTGGGCTCCTCGCGCCCTTTAACTCGTATTTCCTCTCTCTCCCTCTCTCTCTCTCTCTCTCTCTCTCTTCCCCCCTCCCTCCCTCTCTCATTGTGCCCGATAAGCGGGAGGGGTGGTTTTTCTCTCGTTTTCGCCTCGTCGAGTCAGCGTCCTCATTCTTATAACCCGACGTTGAAAATTCTCGTCGCGCTGCCACGCGGCTCTAGTATATACCACCACGAGCCATAGCCTCTTTTTATCGCCTGCAGCTTTTCTGAATTTTCCCGAGGACCATTATAATACACCCCACCCCCGGGGGAGGGTTCGGGAAGCGCGCCAGCGAGGGGGTCCGTGACCCGAAATGTCCCTCGCGTGCCCTTCGCGCATCGACACCGCCTCCCCCCCCCCCCTCCTTCAATCTTCATTAGGTCACGAGACTTCCCACCGGATAACAGGGGAGAAAAACTTCTCGAGGAAAACTCGATTAATTGTGTACGACTCTCCGATAAGTCACTCTCGAACGTAACTGGAGTGTAAACTTTTTTTTTTCAAAAGTTTAGTCCATCGCGATCGCGATCTTTCCTTGTCGATTGCTTGAACGAGCTCGCGGACTTTGCGACAGTCCATGAATAATATTTCCCAACCGCTCGATACTCCTTTCAACCTAAACTTTCGTTTCTACCTTGGAATGTGGACGAGACCATTCGAGTTTTCCTGCGCGCGCCCTTTTTCGAGAATCGGCCCTGCCAGCAAATTTAAATCCCTGTTTAGTCCCGCTCGGGAGGGTCGGGGGTTTTTTTTTTATTTCGGAGACGAGGATGGAAGCAGTGGAAATCGCGAGCAAGAGGAGCAAAGCCGAGGACTTTTTAAACGTCATTGAGATGTAGCCGTTTGAAGGACGACGAAAGAGGAGACCTCGCGAAGAAGACGCGTGCGGATTTCTCAGTGAGGGTGAAATTGGATTTTTCCACCACTGAAACTTGGACAGGGGACACACGTCTTGAGATTTTCTCTTTACTTTCCTCTCTCTCTCTCCTCTCTCTCTCCCTCTCTCTCTCTCTCTCTCTCTCTCTCTCTCTCTCTCTCTCTCTCTCTCTCTCTCTCTCTCTCTCTCTCTCTCCATCGTTCTCCAGCGTTCAATCAAACAAGAATCACAGAGTTTGATTTATATCCGTCGTATCGTTCGGAACTTACGAATTCCACGAGCAATATTGACGCAACGTGTGCTACTTGATCGCGAGGGTCGTAAAAACAAGACGGCTGGAAAAAAAAGTATTATTATCCGAGCCGCTAATGACCCCGAGCGAGCCTCGAGATCGGCCGGTTCGATAGTCACGTTAATTTCTTTTTGTTAATGTATTTCACGTGCATGAAAAGAGAGGCCTTTATTATCCATTCGCTAATGGACGGGAAATTCATTCTAACATCGATTCCAACCGTGCGCGCTCGGAACCTCGTATATTCGGACAAATTACATTTTATTGATTCGTCCTGAACGAGCCGCATGAGACCGTACTCGGATTGTGATCTCCGACGAGATATATAGAAAACAAAAAAGCAGCGATATCGAAGGCCCCGAGACTATTAAATTTCGGTATCAATAATTTCACGTGTGCTTCTTCCAATCCCACAATATGTCCCCCAAAACGTCGTTGTGTCACTTCCGAAACACTTCGAAAATTAAATTCCACATGAGTCGATGGAAAATTATTTTCTTATTATTTTTTTATATTACGTATGTACGTTTTATAATAATGTTCTTTCCGATAATTTAAGCCCGAAGAAGTAAATGAAAAAAAGTAGTATCCGCAAAAAAAAAAATAACCCGGCTTTCCTCAACGGGACTAGCGACCCGGAGATTCTCGTCTTCGGGGATCGATCTTCGTTTGACGAAGGTCTATCCTCGCGAGTTAGGTTATAGATGCGCGGGAGGCTGCCAATCGATCCGTCGATTCACCATGTAGACCATTTGTTTAACACGAAGCTTGGCGAGGAAAAAAGGGACGAGATGGACGAAGAGGCAGGCGGGGAAGGGGGGGGGGGGTGGGACAAGAGACGAGGCAAATCGCTTGTCAGAGTCAAACCGCTCGTGTGATGAATCAATGTCGGGTAAAGAAGAGAGACCATGAGGGACGAGAAAATAAGAGACCCCGAGAGTAGAAAAAGAGACCGTTGGCCAGACACGGAAAATCTTATTCTCGAATTTCTACGACAATCGAATGGCTTGCCTTTTCCATTTTTGTTTTTCTTTGCATTCCCCTTTATTTTCAGTCCCAATCCTGTCTACCTTCACCTTGATCGACTTGTATTTACACGTTCGAACTGAGACCGAGAAGTAGACGCGAAAGAAACGTACCCCTGTCAATCTATTTACTTGGGGGTACCCAAAAATCAGGAATAGTCTCTTGTCGCGAAAAAACAGTCAGCTCTCGACAAGAAATGTAGGAAGGTCAGTTGCCCGTTCTCGACGGCCGTGAAAAATATTGTTTATCCGAATTTTTGCCAGGCCCTTTGTTTGACGAGCTTTGCGGACTGGGTTGATCCGTACTTAGGGTGAGAGTAGAAAAAGAACACCCGAGAATGACCCACATATATATCGCTCACGTGGCCACGGATTCACAGGACAGAGAGGGAGAGAGGGAGAGAGAGAGAGAGAGAGAGAGAGAGAGAGAGAGAGAGAGAGAGAGAATATTGTTTATTTCGTACTCTCTACACTGACAAGGAACATCCCTCAGGTGACACCCTTCGATTTTGTTGAAATTTGCATATGTTATAAAGCACCGAAAAGTAAGCGATACGTATTTTTTTAAGGGCGAAAAAACGATTTTTAGTGCTGAAACGCACCCTCAAAAATGGGGATGTTTTTCATCGAAAACGTTTTAACGGTACGAGATATCAAAAAATTTCAAATTGCGATAATGTTTATTTTTTTGTGCACCATACATTGGAGATGAGAACGATAACATTATCGACGAAAAACGAAAAACACCCCTATTTTCGAGGGTTCGTTTCACCCCTTAAAACCGTTTGTCCGCCTATAAAAAAATACGTATCGCTTACTTTTCGGTGCTTTATAACATATCCAAATTTCAACAAAATCGAAGGGTGTCACCTGAGGGATGTTCCTTGTGAGAGAAAAAAACCAATTGAATAAAAAATACATATTGGTTGATTTAAATAAATGAGATTGTTACAATACTATAAAATATTGGAAAATGTGATTGATTCAAATAACATATTATTTTATTTGAAAATCTCTTATGTTCTCTGAATATCTACATTATCCTTCAAATAAAATTATATTCTATTGAAATCATTCTACATACAATCCGTAGATGTATGGATGAAATAATCATGGGGTTGCTACAACATTTTTTTATTTCGTACAAAAATATAATCAATAGAATGAATTATTTCTTTACTACATCGAAACGAATATGCCATGAGACTTACGTTTGTCAATTTGTTTTAACTCTTAAATAAAAAGTGAGCATTGGAATGATCATTCACGATAATAGTGGAGAGAATATCAGATATCCAATGGAACATGCATGGAGAGAATATCAGATATTCAACTGATAAGAACAGATACTACACTTTGATCTCAGCCATAGGCCAAGAAGCGATACCCTTTAGAGTTTCTCCGGCGTTTAAGTAGATTTTCGGTACGCGCTACGCTTACGAGAAACGAGCACGCTTGCGGCTTCTACCGGATACTCCGAGAACTACGGGTTTCTCACATTTATAATTTCGGTGACGCTCGGCCATGATTTGATTGAATTTGTTCAACCAAATGCGCAAGAAACAAATTTTATTTTCTCATAATTTTTTAACCAATTCAAACATTTGCTCAATATTTTTCAATCAAATTAAAATATCCATATTTTAACGAATAATGTACTTTAAAATCAATATGGGATATGGTGAAAAAAATAAAATAACATAACTCGATAGAAATTTTATCTGAATCAAACGAGCGCAATTCAATTTATCTCATTTTTCTTGTTTGTTGCAGAAAATACATTCAAAACTAAATAATTTGTTGGCAATAACTTTTTAGGTATTTTCAATAACATATTGTTCTCGGCTAACAATATATCATTCAATAACAAAATTTCATTCAATAACACTAATTACATTGGATCAATGATTTTTTTTTCTCAGTGTACCTAAGAGTACCATGAGTGTTAATACATTGTGGAGATTTGGTCGATAAGCATTTTTATACAATAACTCTAACCGTATGGGCTAAAACTAGAGTTATATAATAACTAAAATTATATATAACTATGAATAATAGTAATAATAATAATAATAATAATACTAGCTACATAAAACTGAAATGGTATAATAACAATAATAGTAATATTAATACATTGCAGCAATAAAATAAACATAAAACTAAGGTTAATTTGCCACTGTTCTCGGACTGACTAGTCCATGCGCTTTTTTGAACAGTATACAGGACAGAGCTCTTTAGAGTTCGATTTGAGCACGCCCTTACGTATGGATCAAGCGAACTCCAATGTAGCACGCCGCGGTGCCGAAGGATTTAAAATAATAATTAGTTCGGCACATGGGAATCATGCAAACGACACTGTTAAGTGGCCGCCGGAATCGTACTAGTGGCGCACATTTAGGCCACACAAAACAAGAGAGAGAGAGAGAGAGAGAGAGAGAGAGAGATTTTGAATTCTGGAGTGTAACCTCCCTAAGAGTACCGTGCACATTTTTCTACAAGTGCACAACAACTTGTAGTTGTTTGTAGCAAATACAAGTTCACAGCACAATGCTCGTCATACTTCATTAACCTATGTAAGCGATGATCCTAGTTTTAATAATAGGTATAAAATAATAAAAGTTATAGAAACAATAAAAATAATAATAAATAGTAAATATAAAATAAAAATAACAATGATAATGAACAATTGCACGGCCAAAAATTTGGATACGGTAGTCGAAATGTTTTACCGCACTAAAAGTTGGATAGCGGACTCAAAAATAAAGATAATTCATTTTGCCAAGCGTCATTTTAAAGAGGACAAATTTACCTTTATTTTGCTTTTTCTCGAAAATTCTCTACGATTTTTTTTTCGTCCCGCTATACACTTTTGAATGTGGCCACTTTTTGTCTATTTTCTGACAGTCGAAAATTAACTGCGAAGTTTGTGAAATTTATTTTCCTCGCTTTTTTACATGCTAAACTTTCAAAGAATATCAAAACATATATTTTCATTTTTTTAGAAACTCTCGTACGATTTTTTTTCGCCCGGGTATTGCATTTATTTCTAGAAAAAAACATGTTTTAGAAAAAGACGCGTCATCGAAGAACCAATAGGGTTTCAGTAATTTTTTACCAAGAGGGTAAAAAATTACAAGGGTACACTGAAGTGGCTAGAATTTTTTCAGAATTTTTTTACCATTTTTGATTGGAACTTTGATGAGTGTTAACTGACATTAGACACTTGACATTTTTTGTCATTTTTATTTTTTCATTTTATGAAACATACATTTGTTGAGCGGCAGATGTGCACCTTTGAACATGTTTTTCTCAAAACTACGTTTTTCAACATGGTTGACAACATATTAAAAAAACAAACTATCCGTCCGATTTGCATGCGCCAAGTCTTAAACTGTTCGAAAATCCAGTTTCTAGGGCTCTTCTATCTGTATATATTGACTATGAGTATTAATTTTAAAAATTCATCCATTCATCGGTTTCTTGAAAATAATTACGAAAAGACACCCTCGTACATGCACGAACCGTGGTCTGGTGCCTTAATCAATCAAATTAAAGCGCGAACAAGTATTGAATTAAGTTTCTGTTAAGGCCTTAGGCCACAGTAACGGGGGTATAAAATCTTGTGGCAATTTAACAATTTTTTTCGTATGAAAAAGTGATTCACTCATAAAATTAATTACACATCTATTTAGTACACTGAAAAAAAATTCGTTCATCCATCCAAAATTCAGTTCGTTTAACAAAATTGTATCTTTGAATACGTTCAACTTGATTTTTGCATGACATAACAAAACATTATAGTTGGGCAGTAACCAAAGATACATTTAAACTATCTGCTTACTTAGCATGTCTGAGGAACTGTTAAAACAACCAAATTTCGAGACAACAAAATGCCTGTTGCACATTTAACGATTCTTTATTCTCAGTGTATGAATATTATATCTTATATCTCAAGCTGTTAGGAATTATATCTTTTTTTTATGTACAAAATGGCCGATTACTAATGTTTTCTGTTTTTATCTTTTTTTACCACAATTTTTTACCTAGAACAAAAAAAATTCTCGTCAATCTACATTAGAATACCTAGAGTAAAAAATATTGTTTTATTCAAAAGTTGTAGGTATTTGAACTTAAGAAATGTTTTTCAGTGAAAAAAAAATGTTAAATTCGCACATGATTGTATACCCGTTAATGTGGCCAAAGGCCTTAAACTAAACCCACACAGTAATAGCTAATACTTAACCTAATAAAATAATAATAATGGTAATAATAAAAACAATAATTATAAAATAATAATAACATCAACTATGCGTTTGACTCTCATTATCAGAGGAGAGGTCAAAAGAGAAAAGAGAAAGAGAGAGAGAGCGAAAGGGGAGGGAGAGGGAGAGAGAGAGAAAGAGAGAGAGAGAGAGAGAGGCGAATCGCTGTAGCAATGGCCTCTCGCTGACGCCATGAGGGATGAAAATCTAATTATCCCCAATTTCAACGACAAAACGAGAATCCAATTTTGTTGACGTCCCCCCTTCCTGCCGAAGGGCGAGAGTGAGAAGGGCTCAATTGTGAAGCAAAATTTCGGCGCATGTATCCGAAAAAGCACCAAGAAAGATTTTAAAAAAATCGTTTCGTTATCCCAAAAAGTGAAGTAATAATCTTCCAATCGTTATCGCGCCCCTATCCTCGCCCTCTGTCCCACTGCACGCGGTGGCAGGCAGCATCCGGGTCGAAATGAGAAAGGTTGCGGCTGAAACGAGCGCGGTTTTGGCGAGCAACCGAGCCTACGTGTAACCGTGTGGCGAGCGGAAGGGAAGCTTTTGGACGATCCGATTGTCCAGGGGGTGGCCAGGGGTGGCCTACGCGTAATTGTCACATAACGACGGGGCGGAAACGTTACCTCCGACCTAAACGGTCGCAAATTGCTGTTTTAATTGAGCCACGAGTTTTATTGCGCGCACTTGAATCCGCTCCCTATGCGATGCGGAATAAAACAGGTCGCGGGGGGGGGGTGGGGGGGGGTGAAAAGCGCAAAGGCCGACTTTGCGCTTTTGCGTTTCGTAAAGCAACAAAGAGAAACATTTTCCACTTTAGTCACCCCCCCCCCCCCCGCCTCTCTCGTGTGGGTGACTAAATGAGCTGGATTTTTTTTTATTCCGTGAAAAATCAAACCCCCGTCGAACAGTGCAATTCAATTAATTTATCTGAAAAGGCCAAAGAAGCCTTGATGTGTAAAGGTCAGATGCCATAAAGTAGAAAGAGAGACTGGGGTTGGGGAAAAAACTCCATATTGCATACAAATAGCATCGATTCATATTCCCGTTACTTTATCCGTTAGCCTCGCGAAATCGCCCGCGTCGGCTATTTTAAAGGCATCAATATTTTTACCCGTCTTTTTTTTTTCAATTCCCCGGACGCAATTCGCTCAAAAGTACGCGAGAGCCCTGAAGCGTTCTCACGGAGAAAAGAGCGAGGGAAAGAGAGTAAGAGGAGACTAACGCAAATAGGAGATTAAAGCACTTCAATCTTCTTCTTCCCTTCTGTCTCGTCATCAAGAAATTGCCAGGAACGCGCGCGTCAAAAAAATAGCCACTATCTCGCTTCCTCCAGACGGCGAACCCCGGTGTACCTTACGCACGGGTATATGGGCGATACAGTGTCAAATGGGCCAAAAAAAGGATTCTGAATGAAAAATCATTCTCTTTTATATTCAGCACAAATAAAAAATAAACCGTTACAGGCCTGACGAAGCCGAGTTGGAAATCACAAAATCATTAATAGCATTATTGAAGATTGCAATGATAAAAATCTTCTCGAAAAAGTATGATTAGGTCGAAAAAAAAATAGAAGGAAGAATGGGCCCACGATGAGACTAGTCTTGAAAATCATAGAATGGGTCACTGTATTTTAGAGAATTTTTTGAAAAAAATAAAATAAAGTCAATCATCTTTAAAACAATAATTTTCACTTTAGAAGCAAAAAAAGACGTTGACATTGATAATCGATATTTTTTAATGAATGTATGCTGCAAAATGAAAAAAAAACATATAGTGACATTTGTCGATATCTCAATTAGTTCAGGAGTTGTCAGCGTTTATTAAACCATCAAGCGAGCCCGCCTTCGGCGGGCTGGCTTGATGATAATTATACGAATGTTTCGCCCGAGAGATTACAACGGTAGTACAGCTACTTGAGGTCTACAATCACACTTTTAGAAAAATATAATTTTTTAAACTGTCACCCTGGCAACCGTCCGCTCCTGGCGCCATCAGTCGTTCATTATCGTCATTCTGTTTAAAGTTTGTGTTCTCTGACTGAGTATAAGTTTAAAAAAAAAAACAAATTTTTTGCCCTCGTTTCCGAGAGATTGGGTTGGGAAAAAAAAACACTTGGAGGGGGTTCATTTTTCACGATTTATTGAAACTTGCAGTAATCGTTCATGACTTTTACAATGACTTAAGTAATGTTGGGCGGGTAATCTCTCGGGCGAGACATTCGTATAATTATCATCGAGCTTCGCCCGCCTTCGGCGGGGTCGCTTGATGGTTTAATTATACTTCATGTCTCGCCCTTCGAGATTACATCGGTAGATGTTTAGAGTTGGTTATGATTTTTTTTTTATGATAGTATAACAGTCTCCGCGAATTTGTTCTCTTGGATTTCAATGGGGAGACGATAGATATCCGCAAATACTCTGGATTTCTGGGACCATCCAGAAACTCTTTTTATTTCATCGACTGTAACCCCTTTTTCTGCCGCTTTTGACGTGGACGCGTGACGCGTACTATGGGCCGTAAATTTCTTGTCTATGGCAAGTTCCGCGAGGCTACTTTTTATCCATCTCCCAACTGTATCTTTTGATACTTTGGAGTGTGGCTTATTAAAAGAAATAAGAAGCCTGTCCTCATTGCCTCTCAAATTTTGAGTTCTAGACACATAGTGAAGTAAGGTTTTCGCGATACAAAGGCTCGGTTTACCTTCTAAGAATGGTAATTTCAATAAAGGTTGTACAGCTCCTGCTCTGGATGTTTTAATACGATCTGAAATTTTTATTTCTAGTCCTTTCGACGTTTTTGTGATATTCCCTATTTTAATAGCTGCAAGGGTTTGAATTCTATGGGCCGTTCCTAAAGCAAGGAGTAATACTAGTTTCTTAGTAAGGATTTTAAGGTTCAGTGATTCGAGAGGATACCAATCCGATATTTTGTCTAGAATTGGGTCTATATCCCACGTTGTATCGTACCGAGGTTTGCTAGGTTTTTTCTTGTATACCCCTTTTAGAAATCTACTGATTAAGTTACAATCCGCGATTTTTCCCTCTGAGATGAGTGCAAGGGCCGCTCTCCCAGTGTTTAACGTTCCGTGGCTGGCTCCGTCTTGGAACCTTTTGGTTAAAAAGGTCAGGACTTTAACTACTGAGATGTCGAATGGGTTTGATTGCGTCTCTTGGTTGAACATCCACCATAATTTGTACGTAGAGTCATACTGCTTGATAGTCGAGTTTTCTAATGACGCGATTATAATCCCGGTCGATTCCTCTGGTGTATTTTTATTCGTTAGCGCCTGCCTGATAATTTCGCGGCCGCCAGGGTAAGTTTTTGACTCAGTGGATGTGGTGTGCGGCTGGAATAAGAAGTTAGTAAGTTATTATTCGGCTCGAAGGTAATCCAGTCTTCTATTATCATATTTTTTTAAACTGGGAACCAATTTTGGCTAGGCCATAAGGGGACTACGAGGATTCCTTCTGCTTTGTCAGTCTTAATTTTTTGTATTACTCTAGCGATTATTGCGAACGGGGGAAACGCGAAGAAAAACCACCGGCTCCAGTCTATAGTAAATGCGTCTAAAGCAAAGGCTTGTGGGTCCCTATCCCACGAGCAGTAATAGTTGCACTTCGTATTGTTTCTTGATGCGAAAAGATCCATATTAGGGGTTCCAAAAGTACTAGTGAATTTTTTATAGCGTAGTCGGCTAGTTGCCATTCTGTATCGAGATTAGCAAGTCGTGACAAGGAGTCTGCTTCCGTGTTATCTTCGGAAGCAATATAGGACGCATGTACCCATAAATCTCGTGTTTCGCACCACTCCCATAAGTCTTTAGCTAGTTTGTGTAGCCCTTCACTTTTAATTCCCCCCATCTTATTGATATAGTTGTGTTATCGAATCTTAAGAGTATCTGCTGAAGTCAGATCTTTTGCGAATACTTTTAGTGCCAAGTGAGCTGCTTTCAATTCTAAGTGGTTGATGTGAAGAGATTTTTCGGCCTGAGACCACTCTCCATGAGCCCCTTCTCCTTTACAAAACGCGCCCCATCCCGTCAGGCAACCATCTGAGAAGATTTCTTTCCTAAACTTGAAATTCCTGATTTTCCTGAAAGCCGCGGGTAATTTCTTTTGCCACTAGTTAAGATCATCGATTATGTAGCTTGGAATGATCATGTTTCTATCATAATTTTGTTCGTTATTGCTAAGAGCTTCGACTTTAGCTTTCTCGAGTGATTTGCAGTGTAAAAGGCCATAATCGACTCCAGGACAGCTGGCTACTAACATGCCTATAACTTGGGCAAATGCTCTTATTTTGCACATGTTTTTACCTCTCAGGGACTTCACGTGAGCGGTGAGAGAGTCTTTCTTTTTGGATGGCAGCTCTACTACCATCTTCCCCGAGTCTAATATAAACCCGAGGTATTGGCATCGCGTACTTGGAGATAAATTGGATTAATTTTTGTTCGTTGTGAAGCCTAGCTGTTCGAGCCAATTAATTGTTTCCTGTAAGTTACGGTGGCAATCTTTTTTGGTTGATGCTAGGCATAAAATGTCATCGAGGTAAATTACCAATACATATCCATCTTGTCTTAGCCTACATATTACTGGTTTCATGAGTTTCGTAAATATGTACGGACTCGTACACAGCCCGAATGGGAGGCATGTGAATTCGAAGGTTTACTACTTACGTTTTTTTTTTGGATTGTCATACAACACCAACTTCTCATCGCCAGTCACTATTTTGGGCAACAAGTATTTCCTCTTGAAGCAAGACAACAAAGGCTGCGTGGTGTCGCATCGTCTCGCTTTGTTGCTTCCCGAAAAAAACGTCAGACGTGCAGAATTACTCAAAAAATATTAAGCCGATTGAGTTGAAACTCGGTGAAAATATTGATAACATTGGTACCTACCACTTAACGAGAATTCTTTTTGAAAATTTGGAAAAAATAACTACTTTTTTAATCCACATTTCACAGGAATGTTGCGTGAAATGTTGATTTTTTTTTGTAAGTGCTATTTTCGTAAATTTGCATTTTCTTCATTTTAATTAGGGGGAAGTCCCCCAGTGGCGGACACCTAAGCTTTTCGGGCAATAAAAAAAACTGCTTCGGGAAATGTATTTTTTTAAAATAATTACGTTAACAAAGTTTAAAACCAAAGTAAATTAACAAAAATGCAACCTCTGCATAAACGAAATTAAAAACTTCATTCAAACTTTGGTACAAAAAGTTGCGGTCACTGCAAGTGGCACCTAGTACCGGACAGACTTACCTTCGAGCCCCCAGCGCCGGACATCTTCAGAACGATGTGCATCAATCGCATATGTAAGTTTTCGAACATTTAAGCATGTCTGAAAATCATTCATCAGCAGATCCACGGCAGCTGGCGCTCTGCATCCAGGCTTTTCCGTGATCCTCCAGGCACCCTACGCAAGTAGTTTTCATATTCGATATTTGAGTTGATGGTTCCTTTTTCTTCGCTTTAGCTCCTTTGGCCTTTACGCCTTCGGTTTTTTTTTTTTCATTTTCTTCTAACACTGTTCTAAACTTCTTTCCAATTCCTTTCCGATTGTCCTTAAGGGGCCAGTCGACTTTGAAAATTTCAAAAAATCGAACGCAAGCATGACTTGATCGACGATGATGAGCAATCAGAAGGGATTTTGTACGGTGCAGGAATTGCCGATTGAGTTTAGGTAAGAGTTTTTCATAGTGTAAACTTCAAACGCGTTTTTCTCAAAACAACGTTTTCAAAATCTAGCTCCATCGTATCTCTAAAACTAATAAACCGATTTTCTTGAAATTTGCACCACATATGGAAAACACGATTCGCAGCAAGATGACCCTCGATGGTTTTAAAATGTTTACTCTTTTTTGCGAAAAACAGCGGAAAAAACGCGTTTTTGTACTTTTTTCGTTTTTCATCTGCTATTTGTTTATTTTTTTTTATAAAACTTTATATCCGAGGGTCATTTGTAGCTGGTGTCATACTGAATCTAATGGACTTTGATTTTTTCTTTCAGACAAGCCGTTGCCGAGTTGTGATGGAGCTACCTAGCCCACCTGTTTTTGAGGCGGTACGTTAAACTGAAGTTTTTGTACTTAAAAATGAATAAAAAGGAATTACATTTTTTAATATGTATTTCAAGACTTTATTTATCAAGCCCAACAACTTTTATATTCATATCTTTTATAAAATCCTCAAAAGAAAAATCGCGAAAATAGCCTTTTTTCGTGGCTCCAAAGTGGACTGGCCCCTTAAGTTTCGTTCGTTATAGTGGCGTGAACACGAGAGCGTACAGTCATAATAATTTTGAGGCTGTAGCAACGAGAAATCAGAAAGCTTCTGCGAGCATCTGTGCATGCAGACGCTCTTCTCTCTCTCTCTCTCTCTCTCTCTCTCCCTCTCTCTCTCTCTGTCTCTCTCTCTCTCTCTCTCTCTCTCTCTCTCTCTCTCTCTCTCTCTCTCTCTCTCTCTCTCTCTCTCTCTCTCTCTCTCTCACTCTCTCTCTCTCTCTTTACCTGATACGGAATTTCTCCCAGGGTATATACGAATGAGACGAAACACCCCCGCAATCGGTAAAGCCATCACGTACAAGACATTTCGAATTCTGTGGTGTACCGTACAACATGGCAGCTAAGAGCGAGAGAGAGAGAGAGAAATGAGGGTGGGAAAGGTGAGGTCCGCGACCTCACCAGCATGTCATATCCAGACGAAAATTGGAAAATACTCTTCATTGTTGCTGCTCTTGCTACATTACGCTCGAGGGTCTACTGCATCCACGGGCTCCCTCTGTCTCTCTCGGTCTCTCGTGGACGTGAGAATCTCTAAAAGCGAGATGAAGCCAACAATTGAGCTTCGACCACAACCGGATGTGCCTGAAGCTCTCCCCGCTCTCGCATCCCTCAGGAGAAGGCACGATGGAAAATCGGCCCTATCCTGTTTTGCGTACACGTTTGGGATCCTGGCGCGGCTTCTACGACGCAGGACTTTATCTTCCTTGTCTCTGCCCCCGGCCCCGCTCTTCCTTTCATTTGTTAGCCAAGCCCCGCTGTAGATAAAGCCACTCTGGACACGAGGGCAGCGTGCCAGGAATATACATATTTTTCTTTCGCCCCACACGTGAACTCGTCGCGACGATACACCGGAGAAGGAGAAAAGGAATAAACAGAACGCCCCGCCGGATGTGTGTTGCACACGTGACATTTTCTCCCTTTTCGCCGCCATTTTTTTATATTTTTTATTCGTTGCACGAAATTCCGAGCGCATAATTCGCACTCGCGTTTCATTCGGTACTGTACCCCGTGTAGGGACTTTTGACAAGGATTTATGCGACAGGATGCGAGATATAAAAATAACGAAGTCCTGGGAAAGGAGGTTCGAGTGCCTCGCGAGTCAGACGAATGCGGGACGTGAATTTTTCGTTCGTGGCACTTCCGGTATAGGATAGTGCGATTGCTTTCATCGGCGAGGTATTATTTATTTACAATGTTTTGCGATATTGTAACTTTCTTGATAGTGGAGCCATGTTGGCTGATGAATTCTGCATTCTTCTCGGCGTCTCTTCATGTCCCGGGACTTGGAACAATTGAGCATGTCTATTAGCGCAAGTGGACACACTACTGATGACAACGAGGTGGAATGAACGTGAAGACTACCGAACGTCGACTAACGATTGACCGTGGCCTGCTCGAGGCTGGATCTCTATGTGAGAGGTGTCAAATTACATAATCCAATATATATATATATATATATATATATATATATATATATATATATTAGAGTGATTCGTTTCAGGGTAACTTTTTTTGTTAACCTTTAGTTGGTACCCAAAAACGAAGTTTCGTGAAAGGGGGGTGTTGTCAAAAAATATTTAGAGGTCGCGAATCAAAATTGAAGGTTTCCCATTTGATTAGAATTGAAAAAAAGTTTTTCTCATTATTAGTGTTACCATTTCGCGAATTTTGATATCGCGATATTTTCCAAGTGGGCGACATTTTCCAATTTTCCAATTATGTATGTGTATATATATATATATATATATATATATATATATATATATATATACACACACGCATGAAAGAGGGGAGGGATCACGATCGTTGCACCAAGTCGAAAAAAAAATTTGCTTCAGGAGATGAAGCTCTCTCAGACATCACACCCGAAGGGACAAGAGCGGAAGAGGAGAACGCGAGAGGGGCTGAAAGCGGAAGAGCCTCTCGACTTTGCCGTGCATACGCACGTTACCGCGCGATTGATATCCTTTAACGTCAAACTTTCAATTGGAAATTCTCGCTCGTCGTCGGAGCAAAACGAGCTCGTTCAGGGGGCTGCGACGAGTTCGCGGGGCAAAGGGCCTCGAGAATCGCTCTTTTCGATGAGCGCCAACGACATTGACACCCCGGAGCTTTTTTCGATATTACGTGCAATAAATCATCGCCTTTGTGATTATATATATATATATATATATATATATATATATATATATATGCCACGTCATCCTGTCATATATATACTACAATATTGTTCCAGGTGAGCGACGTCTATAACAATTTTCATACTATTTTTTCCCCTCTCAATCTCTCCCTCTCCCTCTCTCCCTCTCTCGTCCTCTCTCTGCCTTTTTTATGGTCATCCGACATTATATTTCACCTCACGATCGTTACCCGCTCTTTTGTGCTGCCTCATCCCACGCTAGGGAGAAATCGACCCATCGCGCTTCCCAATTAAGAGTGAGACAGAACGAGATAGCAAGAGAGGGTATGAAAGACTGTATGAAACCCAGAGAGAGAGACAGAGAGAGAGAGAGAGAGAGAGAGAGAGAGAGACTGCAGACACCGGAAAATAAAATGTCGCGTATCCGAATCGATGTGTCAAAATGTGCCGACCACGATATCTTTTTTTTCTCTCCCATTTGTAAAAAATCCTACAATCTGTCACAAAGAGAAGTGAAAGGTTTAAGGCCAGAGCCTGAATTAGAAGGTCCAAGCGTTTTTTCGGGCATTTTTTAAGAAGGGAAAAAAACAAGTGAGCCCAGTAAACATTAAGGTATATTTTCATGAATATTAGAAATATATAAAAGAATATTCGATATGAAAAAATTAATGACTGCAGATTTATCAGTGTATTCTATGTGCGTCCTGCCACTGCAGACCCCAATCTGCGGGAAAGTAGCAGCTCGTAATTCTTGACTGAACCGAAAAAAAAACAATAAAGTGTTCAATTGTCATATATTTTTTTTCTGGGTGAACTAAGAAAAAGCTGAAAAAATCGTAAAATTATATTTTTCTCAGGTCTCAAACAAAAATGTGTTAAAAAAACACTTTAACGTGCTATAAAAATTATTTAAAAAGACTTTTTCGACGACTTTTTCAGTCCACATGGAAGAGATTTTCATACTGAAGAAAATAAACTTTGGTTTGATTTAATACACTGAGAAAAAAATCATTGATCCAATATCATTGTTGTTATTGTATGAAATTTCGGTGATTCAATTTTTAAATTGTTGATGTGGATAATCGGATTTTTAGTCCAAACAAAACGCTATTGACTTTTATAACATGATAAAATTAAAAGTTTTTTTTTCATTCAAAAGGTATATTGTTAGCCGAGAACAATATATTATTGAAACTATCTAAAAAATTGTCGCAAACAAATTATATAGTTTTGAATGCATTTTCTGCGACGAACAAAAAAAAGCGTTTCAATTCATGACATGAATATTATTGATTCGAGTACAACCGATAAATTGAATTTCGCTCGTTTGGTTCAGATAAAATTTCGATTGAGTAAATATGTTATTTTTTTTTTCACAATCTCCGATATTCATTTTCAAATACATTATTCATTAAAATATTAATATTTTATTTTGATTGAAAAATATTAAGCAAATGTCTGAATTGGTTAAAAAATTATGCGAAAATAAAAAATGTTTCTTGCGCATTTGGTTGAAAAAAATTCAACCAAATCATGGCCGAGCGCCACCGAAATTATAGGTGTGAGGAAACCCGTAGTTCTCGGAGTAACCGCTAGAAGCCGCACGCGCGCTCGTTTCTCGTAAGCGTAGCGCGCACCGAAAATCTACTTGAACGCCGGAGAAACTCTAAAGAGTATTATCGCTTCTTGGCCTGTGGCTAAGATCAAAGTGTAGTATCTGTTCTTATCAGTTGAATATCTGATATTCTCTCCACTATTATCGTGAATGATCATTCTAATGCTCACTTTTTATTTAAGATTTAAAACAAATTGAAAAACTTACGTCCCATGGTATATTCGTTTCGATGCAGTAAAGAAATAATTCATTCTATTGATTATATTTTTGTACGAGATAAAAAAAGTTGTAGCAACCGCTTAATTATTTCAACCATACATCTACGTATTGTATATAGAATGATTTCAATAGAATATCATTTTATTTGAAGGATAATGTAGATATTCAAAGAACAGAAGAGCTTTTTCAAATAAAATAATATGTTATTAAAGGGAGACTTTGTCCTTGAAGATGTCCTGAGAGATGTTAGCGGGTCAACATGAGCAGCTAGAAGAAGAGGAGGGATGCCTCTATGGACCAGGCATTGCCGATTAGCGGTAATTATAAACACATTACAAGACTTTAAACGCGTTTTTCTCGAAAACACGTTTTAAAAAATGGCTGACATTCTCCTGACCGCCGTAATTAACATATCGACCTGAAATTTGGAGAGCATACTCAGAAAATATGTCTTCACGGAATGACGGATCGTTTTTTCGATAGATACATTTTTGCATTTATTATTTATCTTTTTATGCGAAAAAAACGCGAAAATTCGATTTTTTTTAAATTGCCGCCCTTTTCCGAAATTTGTACTAAACGAAAAACCCATCCGTCATTCCATGACCAAAGGGTCACAGATTGATAATATGCTTTGAATTTGTGTTTCAGATCAACAAAGAGGGGACAGTGATGTCAGCCGTTTACCTCCCGCGATTTGGGGACCTGTTTTCGCAGAGCTGCAACGGCCGCCATTTTGGTTTTTTTTTCAAAAAAAAATTTTTTAACGTTCTATAAATCATGAATAAAAGCAAGAAAAAAACCGCACTCAAAAAGCTTTACTCGTTTCCTTTAAAAAAAAAAAAATGTAAACACCTGAAATATGGCACTCCAAGGACAAATTTATTTGGATCAGCCAATATATTTTTTGATTCAATTGTTTTTTTGCTCAGTGTAGGTCGTTTAGTTTTTTTGCTATCACGCCCGCCAACTTGGAAAAATCGTGAAAATGAAAGCTGGAGAAACCGCGCTTCAAAGTTTTCAATAGGAGAAAATATCAATATCAAATATCAATTGCTTCTCTGCTTTTGGCCTCTGTAACTTTGTAATATATTCTCGGATAGTTTATCCATCGATTGACGCGATTAAAAAAAAAACGATTTTTCGGGCTTTCTAATTCAGGCTCCAGCCTTAAGGTTTGAAACGAAGTAATATTGATCAACCTTCACGAGGGCGAGAATGACCCCGATACTTTTGCATCCTCGAGGATTATTATGATAATAGTAATTATTATTCGCAGTGCTTGGAAGTATTGCCGTCATTATTATCATGGCTATTGTTAAACCCAAAAGTTCTCGGATACAGTAACGAGTTAAGCTCGAAAGTGTAACATCCGGAAGTCTCGAGATGTATCGATCTCCGGAGTAAAAACAGTCGGCGATGTGGACCAAAGGGAGCAAAAAGCTTCGCGATAAGCTTAACGATAAAATATTGCATCGAGAACGGGGGAGAGCTCGGCTTGGCGCCTGACTCCACTAAATTATCAGCTGTTGTCGTAGCGTGAAACTTATTGTATGCAATATTTTCCCTGGCTTTATCAATTCGACCGAAACACCGGTCCTCTTTCGCTACTTCTATCTGATGCTTCTCTCGAATATACACGCGCATAAAGATGGCGTATGCACGTGTAAGTAGGCGAGTTATACTGTGCCACGTTTTTCATCATCTCATCTCAATCTTTGGCTCGGTGCTCGTGCAGTCGAGGTAATTTTTTGTTTTTTCTTCTTAAGCCACAGTTTTTCGAATTTACGGCGACGAAGTTCGAAAAAAATGGATTTTGGCAAGGACACGTCGGTAGTTATATATATATATATATATATATATATATATATATATATATATATATATATATATATATATATATATATATATACTCTAAACTGGAAATTTCGAAGTTCTTGAGCGACCTCTTAATATTCATAGAACGGCTAGAGCTTTCGCAGGGTTAATTAAAACATTATAAAGCGTGGAATAAAGGGTGAGAAGTGAACGAAAAAACCGTTTTTTTTTAATGAAAATTCGAATTTTTGGGAGGCTTGATTGACCTCTAAATATTTTTTGACCGCTTGCAGCTTTCGTGACAATTTTTTTTTCTTCAAAGAAGATAATTGGATGGTGAGAAAAAAAATCGAGCTCAAATTTGTGCCGCCCTAATATATATATATATATATATATATATATATATATATATATATATATATATATATATATATATATATTAGACTGATTAAAAAAAAAAAAAAAATTCTGGATTCTCGTGCTATTGTTGGGCACTGATAAAACAAAATTTCTCTAAAAAGATGGGCGCGGTCACTCAATTTTTAGAGGTGGCTATCTCGACTTTTTTGTATTTGAATTTTTTTTAACGAACGTATTGCATTTAAACATAGTCATGGCTTCGGATTACGGATAAAAATCGGAAAAGTTTTGAGTTTGTTCTTTTACAAACATAACAGAGAAAAACTGACCATACGTCGAAGTGCACACGAAACGATGAAAGAAATTTTCGAACAATGGAAATGTGCTGAAATTCCAACGCGTCGATTGAATAACGCAATCTTGAAATCAATAAAACTCCATCTAGTCTGGAAACAACTTTTAAAAAATCGAGTTAAAAAGAATTTGCCGTCACAAATATCGAAGGAGCGTAAATTTAAGAGAGATTTGGACAAACTGTTCAACGTTGCACATTTTCTTTCTGCCCAAAATGTTAACGAACTTGAGAATGGCTGGGAAGAAATGTAAATGAGTTGGAAGATAATATAAGCGTAGCATTTTGAAAATGTAAATATACGATTTATGAATAAAAGCTTATAATTTAATTTTTCGTAAAAAGTGCAAAATGTTAATGCGCATAAATAAATCTACATGAATAACGAGAGTAGTATAGACGCCATTATTGATCTACCTGGATTTGAATTGTGAATATTGCACCCTTTTCAAATTGTTAGAGTTTATTTTTGTTACGAAAAAGCTGCTGGATGTGATTTTTATCCGTAATCCGAAGCCATGACTATGCTTAAATGCAATACGTTCGTTAAAAAAATTCAAATACAAAAAAGTCGAGATAGCCACCTCTAAAAATTGTGTGACCGCGCCCATCTTTTTAGAGAAATTTTGTTTTATCAGTGCCCAACAATAGCACGAGAATCCTGAAGGAAATTTTTTTTTTGAATCAGTCTAATATATATATATATATATATATATATATATATATATATATATATATATATATGAGACGTTCCATATCATTTCGAACGGTCAAAAAGTTGTCCACTCTCACAATTTTGGAATTTGGACGACAAACGTTACTTTGTTTGAAGGTTAACTTTCTATACCTTACCGATAATTTAAGATTAAGCTCAAAAAAATTATCACTGTTATGGATATTTATTACCCGAAAAATGTAAGAATAATTTGGGAGAGAATAATTTTGAATAATTGATTTGTCTAAAAAAAAATATCTGATAATAATAAAACAAAGCACAGCTTTGGAACAACGAATCGAGCCACTCTGAAAAAAATACGTGTAACTGTACACACTTCAGAGTATTTTCGGGAATTTTTTGAGAAAAATCAAAAGTGACCTACCGACCGAAAAAAAATATTTTTCCATAATTTTGGTGAAAATGGGCATTTTTCAAACTCGAAAAATTCAAAACAAAGTTTTTTCACGTAGTTCATGTAAAATTGCAACTTTTTTGTCTTAAAAATGTTTCTGTTAAATCAAATGCTCACGAGATATAACGGTATTTTGAAATTTTTGGAAATTTCGACAAACTCGAGAAAATGCGAGCCAAACATTTTGAAAAAATGTACACTGTTTATTTTTTTCATATAATCAAATACTTTGACAAAATTTCAATTTTTTTGAGAGTGGACAACTTTTTGACCGTGTGAAATGGTATGGAACGCCTCATATATATATATATATATATATATATATATATATATATATATATATGCCCGTGGGGTTTGGCGGATACGAGGTATGACCAAGACGAAGAAGTTCAAGTGGCAAGGGTTAGTGAAAAACTGCGAGAACAAAGGGACCGTGAGGGCTGACGATGGAGAAGGGGAGAGGGCCAACTTGGGCTCGAGATAAAGTTAAAATTGACTTTCCAGTGGTCCCGGGTGTAGGGCCGCGGTGCGAGCTTCAAGAACAAGAGTTTGGATTTTGAGGCAGGCAGTTAGGTAAAGTAGCTGCCCGGGAAAGACGAGAGCAAAAAGAGAGTAAGAAGAAAAGACGGAGGAGGATATCGCGGGAGCGAAGATACGAGAGAAACGATTATTGGCTGCGAAACCCTTTCTGCATGTTAAGGCAGTATTCTAGTCTAGGAATTTGAAAAATTCGATTTTTTTTTTCCATTTTCTTAAAGTAGACTCGCAAGGTATGCTTTCGAAAGCAAATTCCAAAATGCCCAATATTTGCGCCAACGATCGAGACCGGAATAGGATCGAGCGGGCGGAGCTACGAACTTCAGTAGCTCCTAAGGAGGCTAGAAAGGCTGCAGGGAAAAACGAGCTTCGTAATGTACATATATTCAAGGCCTTATATACGCGAAAAATTTCAGAAATTTTCATTTTTTTCTATTTTTGATTCCATTAGCCTGAACGGTTAGGAATATTTTAAGCTTGTCTTAATAAGGAATATTTTAAGCTTGAATATTAGTCAAAAGGCACGTCTGTGATTTTTTAAAGATTTTTTTAGGCGTCCGTTCAAGATTTTCAATTTTTCATGACCAGCACTGTATGTGAAAAAATATTCATCAAACCAAAAAAAAACATAAGAATAAAAACTTTTAGTTTTTTGTGCTTTATCGAAAAAAATCAAAATCATAATTTTTCTGCATTGAGAAAATTGAAATTTGGCAAAAAAAATGAGAATAACATTTTTTTAAACCTAATAACACATTTTCGATTTCGGTACAAATTCTACAGGATGTCTGTCATTGGGTAAAGAGTCTGCGAAAAAAAATTCAAAATGGTACCTGCAATGGTTGGGATGAAAAAAAAAATAAAAAACCTGCGGAATCTCATAACCGCATATATGCGGTTATAAAAACGCTGCGAAATCTCATAAAGACCCTGCGAAATCTCATAACCGCATATATGCGGTTATGAAATTTCGCAGGGTCTTTATTTTATTTTTTTCATCCTAACCATTGCCGGTACCATTCTGAATTTTTTTTTCGCAGACTTTTTACTCTATGGCAGACATCAAGTGAAATTTGTACCAAAATCGAAAGTGTGTTATTTGATTTAAAAAAATGTTATTCTCATTTTTTGCCAAATTTCAATTTTCTCAATGCAGAAAAATTATGACTTTTTTTTCGATCAAGCGGAAAAAATAAAAAGTTTTCATTTTTATGTTTTTTCTTTGTTTGATGAATATTTTTTCGGATACAGTGTTCGTAATGAAAAATTGACAATCCTGAACAGACGCCTAAAAAAATCTTTAAAAAATCACAGACGTTCCTTTTGACTAATATTTCAAACCAGCAGATTTTGAAAAAAAAATTGGCAAGGGTGCAAAAAAAGTGGCCCAGTTGATGAAGAATGCCTCATATAAAGCCTTAAGTACACATACAGAAAATTTCTTGTCAATCCGGCGAATATTCTCGTTACATTTGTAATGGCGTGTCAGAGCGTTCGAAAGTGCTTTAGAAACTTTGAACGCGTTTTTGTTTTTCTCAAAACTGTGTTTTTAAAGTCGGTGAGCAAGATTTCTCGAAAGCGGCTAAAGCGATCGGTCTCAAATTGTAACATAATCTTTTCAAGTATATTTTTTTAGTCATCAATCGAAGGTTTTTTCTCACCGGTAAATATTTTCCATTTTATAAACAATTTAAGGGCTAAATTTTTGTCAAAACTCGATGTTTTTTTAGAAGCCGCCATTTTGTCAAAAATTATTGTTTTACTTATTCCTTGGATCAATTACAAGCTAATCCATTATATTAACGAAATATTTTTGGTTATTTAATTTTCGATGATCCAGTCCAGAGATATCGTGCTCACAGCAAGACGCCTTTTTTTGAGGCGCTCCCGGAGATCGGCTATAGCAGTTTTCAAAACAATTATTTATAAAAATAAAAAATGTTAAAATACGGTTAAAAGTTACCATAATATGTGTACAAATTTTTACGTTAACAGATTTAAAGGTCTTTTCAGGAAAAATTCTTGAAAAATCGATATTTTTAGGCCTCCTGAGATAACCCCTTAAAACACACTATCCTGGAATTTTTACCGCACATTTCTCAACATTTTCAGTCTCTCAAAATTTCATCAAACAAAAATAACGAGTTGAATCGACTTTACACCGTGCGGAAAACACTTATGTGTAAAAGAAAAGTTGGTTGAGAGCTGCCAGGATTCCGGAGGTTTTGCTCATCTGAAATTGAAAAAAATCAAACGTCATTTCAATTTGCAGGCTTGAGGCTATGGCCGGAAATACAGTAATGTAAAAATATCCAAAATTGAACTGTTGGCGCGGTTTCAAAAGCTATTTTCAAAGAAAACTACACAACTTTTTTAATCGATCAATATAACATCTTAAAGAACACATCTTGAAGAACCTTCAGTAATTTTTTTATCGAAAAATATTACACTGTTTAGTGGCAAATGGCCGTCAATGAAATAATGTTTTTATATACACGGTTTGCGGTGACCAACATTGCGGCGAAGTGGATCATCTGAAAAAAAAATGCCGATGGATTTAGTCAAATATAAGTATAAACTAGTCTTTAATCGAAGGATTTTAAAAAATATTCATTTTTCACAAAATGGCGGACAGTCAAAGTTAAAGGTTCGATTTTAACGAAAAAAAAACGGCCGTTTTTTGGGCTGTAAATCGGCCAATTTTTTTTTCGAAACAAAAATCGAACGATTAAAGACTACATTTTTATGTATTAAATAAGCCTGCAAAATTTCAAGAAGATCGGTTCATTAGTGTTCGAGTAATCTTGGTCAGCGACTTCAGAAATGCCATTTTGAGAAAAACGCGTTTAAAGTTTCAATTTCCGGTCGTTTACACAACGGATTCTTCTCTTTCAACGCTCATATCTCAGTCAATTTTGTTAGGATCGACTTGAAATTTTCAGGACATATTCTCAGATACTTATACTTCAAAAAAAAATGCAATAAAAAAACAATCGATTTTTTCAAAATCGCAAGTGGGGGTAACCCCTTAAACATAACATAAACTAGACGACTCCGACGAACTTATAACTCCGACTAAATAATAAGACATCCGGTCTCGCAGCGTAGTCCGATATATAAACCTCTTGATATGAGAAGTCACCATAGCTATAAATTCACATAACACAAACCATGCGCATGCTTAGGTCCCAGATATCGAACTGTATTTCCCATGCGCTTTTTTGCCGAAACACGAGACAAAGGTCTCCTTTCTTCACACGCATATTAGTCAGAACCGATGCCCTGAAATATGGTCACGCGCGTGCCTAGGAAATCTGTAACCTACTCGCACACCATACCGCGACCAATCACGCTAATTAACCGATATATTCACGACCAATGGACCAATCCCCGAAGAACTAGATGACCAAGACCACACTCTCCCTAAGGTTCCTTCTCCCACTACTGAACCTCTCCTAATTTTCATATCAAGAAAGATTTCCTTCCTGAAGTCAGTCTCCCGTCAACCACCATCAAATCAAGTTCTTATATCGAGTCTCAATCCCAGTCTCCCGTCAACCACCATCAAATCAAGTTCTTATATCGAGTCTCAATCCCAGTCTCCCGTCAACCACCATCAAATCAAGTTTTTATATCGAGTCTCAATCCCAGTCTCCCGTCAACCACTATCACGTCAAGTTCTTCTATCAAGTCTCTATCCCAGCCTCCCGTCAACCACCATGACATCAAGTTCTTCTATCGAGTCTCAATCCCTGTCTCCCGACAATCTTCATCAAATTCAGAACTTAGTCTTCCGTCAACCAATATTTGCGTCAACCGAATCACTCCTTATATCAAGTCTTAAGACGGAATGACACCTCATCGCGGTCGGTATGGTAGAACATCTATAGATACCCAAAAATCTCGGAATCGGCTCATCAGATCCCGTCGAAACTTTGCCAAACGACGTCAAATAGTTAGACGAATAGTTGTCTGCTCCTCAAATTTGTTGAATTTGAAAAAAAAAACGCAGATTGACTTATGATAAGGGAATCTACGTTTTTATTTCTCAAATTTAGAAAATTTAAGGGGCAGACAGCTGTTCCTCTATCTATTTGACGTCGTTCGTCAAAGTTTCGATGGGATCTGAAGAGCCGTTTGAGAGATTTTTGGGCATCTATAATTGTTCTACCATACCGACCGCGATGAGGTGTCATTCCGTCTTAAGGCAGTAGTCTGCTTTAGAAGCCGAAAAAAAAGCGTTTTTTCACCAATTTTTTTGAAAGGGAAGGAAATGATTGCTGTAAACGAAATTTTGAGACGATAGTGTATTATATTCAAGCTTTAAAAAACAATTTTTATTAAAAAATATTGAAATTTTTCAAAGTTGTAACGATTTTTCTGGGGCGCCTGGAGTCTGCACTTGTAAATCGGTGCCGGTGATGGAGGTTGTGCGAAACAGTCGAACCAAATTTTTTTTAGCTTTTATAAGTTCTTTTTCTATATGAACTAAAAAAATACCGAAGAAATGATGAAATTCCAAATTTTTTCGAAGTTTGAAAAAAAAATCACGTTTTTGAAAGAAAAAAAATCACTTTAAGTTGTAAAACAATTAATTTAAATAGTACTTTTGTCCAACTTTTTTAGTTCAAATAGAAGATAATTTAATACTGAAGCTAGATCACTTTGATTTTTTTCGATCGGACATATATTGTTTTTGCTATCGCCGGCACCGTTTTCTAAAACTTGTGAAAATGAAAACTCGAGAAAACGGGCTTTAAAGTTTTCGGTCCAAAAATATATAACTTTTTGGATACTTACACTAATTAGATGTTAATCAGCTATCCCCGGGCCATACAATAATCCTTCCTAGAATAGATTTAAGACAAAAACGAAAAATCGATTTTTTGAAGCCTGTAAAGCAGACTACTGCCTTAACCCAGAAGCCTAACGAACATCTCCGATTGTCCTTCATACGAACCGTCCTCATTTTTCGAGTCACAAAAGTTTTATTTTACACTTGTATAACTTCTATCATCGGTCCGCGATTATCAATCTCAATTCATCGACCTTGCGCGCCGTTCATATTACTATCTACGCGTAGTGCCCATCATGGTAAACACGTCGAGTATACACACGTCCAGCTAAAAATCCAGCGATCGTCTTACCAGCAATTGTACCAGCGAGCGCACCAGGCCAAGAGCGAAGGCCCTTGTAACGCGAGCGACAACAAACATCCACGCAAGCGAGCGAGCGAGCGACCGAGCGTCAAACACAACCAATGTAAGCTAACCATAACTTTTTCTTTTCTGTATCATTCATCATAAGCCTGATCGCTTCAAACCGTTTAATACTCTTATAATAAATAACACAGTGTCAACCTTACAGCAAGTCTGTCGAATTATCCCTCAATACCGAAATATATCGTGTCAATTCCTTAATTCTACTCTTTCCCACGCACTACCCCTTTTTACCCTCATCCCGTGCTATTGCGCTAGGCGTAGGCAACAAAGAGGGAAACAAAAATATTGTGCTCTCATCCCTTCCGGATGTGACACGCGTTTAAAAGTTTAAGTACGATGTACATATAGAGAATATTGACGCAACATTTTTTAGCAAATTGGGCAAAAAAACGTTTCGACTTTTGGATCTGTCACATGGGATGACCGTCTTAAACGCGTTTTTATGGAAACTACTTTCTTTCAACATGGTTGACATAAAATTTCGAGTTCTATTAGACCTTCGGTATATATTCCTCTATCTTCCCTGTCTAGGGAATTGTGAAATTATTATTATTACTATCTAGAAAAAATGTTAAGCGTTGAAAAAAAATAGGGCGAAAAATTAACTTTTTTTTAGACCGTCGCCACATGCATTTTTTTCTTCTCTTTGGCACCTGCCATAATGACATTCTTATTGATCAAGAAAATTGGTTTTATTTCTGTTTCAGATGAATGAGAGCTTTGCAATCGTGTCAACCACCTCATCCCTTTTATTCACGGTCATATTTCCAGATAACTGTTTGAACTTTAATTTTTTTATACAATTTTCTTTCGTATTTTTTTTAAACATTTTTATTACACATCGATAAAAATAATAAAAATCGTTTTTTTTTATCGAGTCCGTAATTTAGGCCCCTAGACTATACTCCCTTACTCGTGGCACTATTTCCTCCCTTCCTATTCTTCCTGCTCAAAATCCTTCGATTATCGGCTGCCCCGAGGAATGCTCAACGTGTTTGGTCATGTTATTAACACAGGCTGATTACTTTGCTGCATTGTTCGAGACTCCGCAATTCTTACCACCTGACAGAGCAATTTCAATGATTTTTCTCTAGTCGTAAAAAAAAAAAATAAAAGAACAAAAAAAGTTGAAGTCTCTTCGGACCGTCACGAGAAGCTCAAACAGACCCAAACAAACTTTTACGAGCCATCGGAAAGTTACGAGCTACGTTCCATAATTTGTCTTTTATTATTGGAAGAAAAAGGAGAAGAAGAAAAAAAGGATATGAGAAAAGGATCGTTTCGACCGCGAGAGGAAGATTGAGAATACTCTCAACGCAGCATCGTTGGAAATTGGTGGCGAGCTTATATATACAGGGTGTCCTGTAATTAACGAATAATCCTGCGACTGTCGATAGATCAGATTATCTCCTACTATACGCTGGAACTTTAGTAAAAGTACCACGATTTTCGGGATTTTGAGCTTTAAAACGTGAATCGTTTAAATGCTGATAACTCCTGAACTAATTGAGATATCGACAAATGTTAATATATATTTCTTTACGTTTTGAAGCATACTTACGATAAAAAAATATGACAACAATTATCAATGATCAATGTCCACCTTTTTTTTCTTCTAAAGTGAAAACTATTTTTTTAAAGATCATTAACTTGATTCATTGTTTTCAAAAAATTATCTAAAATCGAGAGTCTCATTCTATGATTTTTAAGACTGATCTCATCGTGGGCCCATTTTTCCTTCTATTTTTTCGAATTAATCATATTTTTTCGAGAGGATTTTCATCATTTTAATCTCCAATAATGCTATTCATGATTTTGTGATTTCCAATTCGGCTGCGACAGGCCTGAAACGCTTCATTTTTAATTCGTGCTGCATTTAACTGAAATTAACGAAAAAAAAAATTATTTCCAATAAATAAAAAAATCATTGTATTCAGCACAATTAAAAAATACACGGTTTTAGGCCTGTCGAAGCCGAATTGGAAATCACAAAACCATCAATAGCATTATCGAAGATTAAAATGATAAAAATAATTAATTAAGTAATAATACGTAAGTATAAATAAGTATTTATTAATAAAATAATAATTCATTAAAATAACGTAATAATAAATTCGTAAATAATACGAAAAAGGAGGAAAAATGGATCCACGATGAGATTAGTCTTAAAAATCATAGAAAAGGTCACTATACACAATTCTTTGAAAAAAAAATAAAAAAGGCATTCACCTTTTAAAAAAATAGTTTTCACTTTTGAAGCCAAAGAAACGTTGACATTGATAATCGATAATTTTTTTCATATTTTTTAATGAAAGTATGCTTTACAGTGAAAAAATGTATATCGCGACATTTATCGATATCTCAATTAATTCAGGAGTTATCAGCGTTTAAACGTTTCCAAAACTTTCCAAATCGACATTTTTTGGAAAATTGCAACTCCTAAAGGAGAAGAGATAAAAAACTAAAAATTGGCGTGGATATTCCTGTCATGGGGTACAATTTTTAAAAAAATCAGGAAAACCAAAAATGGTCGGGGTTACGGGCTAGGTGAAATGGCGTGGAATGTCCCATATATATATATATCGGGTCGAATTGTCAAACCGCGAGGAGAGCGCGAGAAATCGAAGTGCTCGTTAGGAATGAAATAAGAAAGCGTCCTTCGCGGGTCGAGGCTTTCTCGGTGCAACAGAGGAGGCGAGGAGACCCGCGAGAAAAAAAAAGACCGCGCGATAGATCTCGGGAAAATATCCTCCGGACTAGGTGAGAAAGACTCGTCGGGGGTGAAAGAAAAAGAAGACGTAGGAGAAGGAGGAGAAGAAGTGAAATGGACGAGGAAGAGAACGATAGGGAGGGAGAGAGAAGGGAGCGGAGCTTTTCTCTTGTCAGGAATTGACGGAAAGCAAAGAGTCCTGGAGGCACGTAGATGTCTCGATCCTGCGGTACAGTTACAACGCGAGGATACTTCGATTCTGTAAGGTAAAATCGTGCTTCCTTTTTCCTTGCTCTATCGATTGAAAGGATACTCGAGAAAAGCCAAGAGTCCGGGTACAGGTAAGGTGGGGTGGGGGTGGGGGGTGGGCTGTGGGCTGGGGGTGGGAAGGGGGATGGGGGTGGGGGTGCGATGGGGTGTGGGGATGGGGGGTGGCAGCTTGGAGGATGGCAATCTGCCAACTCTTCTCACCAGCTCTTCTTCACCGCCTCTTTCCCAATTATTTTTCCTCTGCTCTCATTCTCGAGCACCGTCCGCGCGCCCTTGCGCCCTTACCTCGATTTTTCCGCGAGAAACGAGCGAGAAAAATGGAAAAAATTTCAAGATTTTCCTTTCTCGTCGCTGCCTCGCGCTATTTGCCACCGAACTCTCACTCCAATTGCATTTTTTTTTTCACCCTATCTCCTGACGGGCCCAATGTCAGCCCTTGCGAAACCTCAAGATCGTTTCTCGAGTTTTCCTTTTCACGCGGCAACTTACAGAAACTTCTCAATTGAGAAAACTGTTTTTTTTTGTCAGCTTGGGCCAGCGGAAGAAATTACGCGAAATCTGCGAAAATGACGAGCTTTTTTTCGTGGGGTGGGTGGAACATCATGCTTTTTTTCGATCGACACCAGAGATCTCACAGGTCAATGGAAAAAAAAAACAAAGCTTTCGGCAATTCGCGGCAGGGTTCATTCATTCGAATGCAACGGAGATATAAACAGAGAGAGATAGGGCAGGAGGGTGAACAAAAAATAGTCGAAAGCAACGTGTGCAAAGTGTACACGCGGTTGTTGGGGTCCCCACCCCCATACTGGGGGGGGGGGGACAATGTGGCCCCTCCGCATTCGACCCAATTGAGGCTTATGGCTTTTTGGTACGAGCTTTACCTACCGTATACAGAAAACAACAACCCACCCACACGTCCCTCGTTACAGCTACTGTAAACGAGCATACGCAGAGAATAAAAGAGCCCGCGGTGCAATAACCCAAAAGTGCGCGCCGATTGTGCGACAAACAAAATTATCGGATGGCGTCGATGTTTGCATCGTTGGAATACAATGGAAGTCCTTTTTTCTATTTTGTTTCTTCGTTTTTATTGGGGTGTTGAACAAGTTCTCGTTGTTTTTTTCGTGACTATAATCCTTTGTTGGAAAAAATCATTCCTAATGGTTTCTAACGTTTCGAAACTGTTGTGGGATCAACTCAAAATCATGTGCGAATTTAACAATTTTTTTTTTTCGTATGAAAAAGTGATTCGATCATAAAATTAATTACACATCTATTTTGTATGAATGTCAAGCTGTTAGAATTTTTTTCGATGTACTAAATGGTGGACTACTCGAAACTTCTCGAAACAGCTTTTTTCCAATTTCGTGATAAATAACTTCAACAATTTTCACGCGATTTACTTCAAATTTAAAAGTTATGTTCCTAATTGCATTTCGCAGAGAAGTACGTACGAAATTTCTGAATAAACGAAAACTTTTCATTTTATGAGCAGTTTATGAGTAGTTATAACGAAATTTGTCACTGAAAATTACTTTCTTAAGTTCAAATACCTACAACTTTTGAATAAAACAATATTTTTTAAATTCCGCACGTACTTCTCTAGGTATTCTGATGTAGATTGACGAGAATTTTTGTTTTTTTTTCTGGGTCAAAAATTGTGGAGGCTAAATGTCACGTCGCGGAGAGCCTAAAAAAAGATAACATGAGAAAATATTAGTAGTCGGCCATTTTGTACATCGAAAAAAAAAACAAATTTCTAACAGCACTGTCAAAAATTTCTGTATAAAAATTAATACACAAGTGTAGGAAGTTTTTATGCGGATACCGCTTATGAAATTTCAGATACGATTTTGAAAATCCAAAACAGGTTATTTAAAAAATGAAAGTGTAGCTCCGTAATATTAATATACTGGTGCGTGTGAAAAATAATGCACGTGTAAAGAAATAATCACATCCAAGTGTATTAAAATCAAGAACCATTTGCTGATATCAAAATACGAGTGTATATAAAATTCAATTTGCTAATATCAGCATCCGTGTGTGTAGTAATTTCACGAAAACAAAGTATTACCTTTAAAGTGCAGTGTAAAAAGCTTCTGTGTAAAAATTAATACACAAGTGTATGATGTTTTTATGCGGACGCCGGTTATGAAATTTCAGATAATATTTTGAAAATCCAAAGCAGGTTATTTTAAAAATAAAAGTGTAGCTCCGTAATATTAATATACTTGTGCTTTTGAAAAATAATGCACGTGTAAAAAAATGTTCACATCCATGTATATTGAAATCAAGAACCATTTGCTGATGACAATATACGAGTGTATATTAAATTCGTTCGTATATTAAGTTCGTAAAATTCAATTATTTTGTGCCTTAAATGTAGTGTAAATTTAATATGATTTTCACGTTGTTTCATGTGATTTTCATCAGCGTTTATGAATTTTTTTTTCAATTCCAGTTTCGCAGTTTTAAATAAATCTGTTGTGATCATGCATTGTACGTATCGTAAAATTCAGATTCACATATATTATATTTTTCAGGCTGCTATAAATAAATTTCAAACTTGTTTTGTATTTTCAATGCTCTGTTTTTTATAGTTGATTTATTATACATCTCTAGTAACTTCCAATTGAAGAGACGGGTTAATGCAATACATTTTCCACAAATTTACAAACTTGTCTTTGAAATTCCATGTTGCATCTATTAAATTCTATATCCACGTTAGATTTTCATGTTCCTGTTTTAAATTTACGGTACAAGTGTTTCAAATTTAATTCCATCTACTGAGTTCGTAAAATTCAATTCTTTTGTATCTTAAATGTATTGTAAATTTCATATCATTTTTTACAGTGAGCTTGATATTCATACTAAATAGATGTGTAATTAATTTTAGAAGTCAATCACTTATGCTTACGAAAAAAATTGTTAAATTCGCACATGATTTTATACCCGTTACTGTGGCTCAAAGCCTTAAGGTGGCACAAAATTGAGCTCTATATTTTGTTTTTTTCTCATCATCCAATTATGTACTTTGAAGAAAATAAAAATTGTCGCGAAAGCTGCGAGCGGTCAAAAAATATTTAGAGGTTGCTCAAGCCTCCCGAAAATTCAAATTTTTATTAAAAAATCGATTTTTATTTTGGTTCACTTCTCAACCATAAATTTTACGCTTTATAATTTTTCAATTAAGCTCGCGAAAGCTCTAGACGGCCAATGAATATTTAGTGGTCGCTCAAAAGCTTCGAAATTTCCAATTGTCGCGATTTTTTTTTTTTTTTTTCATCTATAAATTTAACAATTTGTAGAATTTTCATAACATTTTATTCTTTTCTTCTTTAGAAACGGTTTTTTTCATTTACCTCACACTTCTAACCCGATAAAACGGGGGACCTATAATTTTGTTTACGGACAAGAGCTTTGAAGTATTATTTTGGGTGAACAAAGATTATAATTCTTGGGTTTGGTAGTGTGAGGTAAATTTGAAAAATCTGTTTCTAAAGAAAAACGATGAAAAATTTGAAAATTTTACAAAGCATCACATTTATAAGTGAGGAGAATTTTTTTTTTATTGGCGAAAATTGCAAATTTCGAAGTTTTTGAACGACCACTAAATATTCATTAAACGGCTAGAGCTTTCGCGGGGTTCGTTTAAAAATTATAAAGCGTAAAATCAATGGGTGAGAAATGAACGAAAAAAAAACGGTTTTAAAAAAATGAAAATTCAAATTTTTGGGAGGCTCGAGTGACCTTTAAATATTTTTTGACCGCTCGCAGCTTTCGTGACAATTTTTTTTCTTTTTTCTTTAAAGAAGATAATTTCATGGTGAAAAAAACTAGAGCTGAAATTTGTGCCACCCTAGTCTTCAGGTAGTAATGCCTCCAATTCAACACTTCAAAATCATTATTTTTTAAGGGTCTAAACCAGGGGTTTAAACAACTTTTTTACAACGCCCCCTTCCGCCGAAAATCGTATATCGTGACGTATATCATGTTGTTTCCGACAGGGCACGTTCGCCGTAAATCTCAACAAGAATTTTGTGTGCTTCAGATGCAAATTTTCAACAATAAAGCAGTGCAGTAAAATTCCCTGCAAATACTCTTTTTTGGCACGAAATTTGACTATGAAAAATGTATTTGACTATGAAATTTGACATGCATTTGACGATGAAAAAAAAAAGTTGTTTGTACTTAAGCGAAATGGCATACACTGAATTTCAAACTCGCATATAGTAGTAGGTTAAAGTGACCTTATTTTGGCACCGTCCCAATTATTGACACTTCTCTCCTACCTGCACAGTAGCCCCTTAAAGTATGAATAATTGGGCCCTTAAGGTGCCAATAATTTAAGTATGTTTTAGTATGCATTTTTTAGTATGTTATTCTTGACGGTATAGATTATCGAAAAATGCACAAAAAAATCGATTTTTCAAAAGTGTCACACTAGTGGTGCCCCTTTGAGTGCCAACAATTCGGCAGCTCACCCTACTTCACATATGCGTTACTATCTTAAACTACACGCACGCAGTTCTGGTAACGCCGTCTGTTGTAAAACACCGAGAACTTATTCAACTTCCTATTATTTTCAATTTGTCAATTTTTTTATTTCAATGTTCTTTAAATTTTTCAAAAAATATTTTAATTAAAAATTATTATTATCATAAATTAATTTTTTATTTAAATATTATAATTCAATTTTTCAATTTTTTTTCATCCCTCGAGGTTGTAAATCTCTACTAAAGATAGGAAACATCATTTGAGCGATTTTCACACCCTAAAAGTCAGCGATGAAAAAATGTGAGCAATGGACGAAAAGTTATCTTTCGTTGCATTCCAACGATGCAAGCTTCAACATCATATTATCAGACTGCACGTGCGTGAAGCAGTGTATGTTTTTTTTTTAATATTGCTTTTCAACGTTTTTTATATTGTTTTCACCGTCTACAGGACAACCGGACGAGAGTTTGTAAACTCGAATTCGCCTGCTCGAAATCCACAATTTATACATATATCCCGATTTCTTCATCCCGATGACCCAATTCTCCGTAAGTTGGAAAGGCCAATTTACGAACGGAAAAAAATGACATTACAGTTTTCTTCCAGTTGTCCGTAATTCACGTTGTTAATGTGTATGTGTGTATGTGTATATATATGTGTATATATATATATATATATATATATATATATATATATATATATATATACACGCAGTGTGTATACAGATAAAATACATCAGCGAGAAACTCTGGCCATCTTCGTAGCGCAAAGCGATATGGGTTGGGGGTGGATGGGGCGAAGGATCCCTTCCGTTAAATTTTGGATAGCGGCCAAGCGGGTTATCTGCGGCTTCGGTTACGCCTTGCTCCCATATCTTTACGTCATATATATATATGAATATAAAAGCTCAACTCTCTTCTTGTGGACCGAACAAGCACTGTAGTACTTTCCGACATTTCCAGGGGGTTCGAAGAGCACCACGTTTTGCGTCACCAAATGTCCTTACCTATGTACACTCCCACACATGTGCACACCCATACTATGTATATTACTTTAAGACCACTACATATATATATATATATATATATATATATATATATATATAGTGTTATCAAATCTGGACACTTCTCAAATTTTTTACAATTGGGCTCTCACTCATTATTTTTACGTGACAATTACTTTTATTTGTTATTCTTATCAAATTAGGTTTATTAAGGCAAATATTAAATAATAAAAATTACAGTGATTGAAAAAATACAATTAAGTGATACAAAAAAAAACATTGCAATATCATTTCCGCCTAGCAGAATATACATTTTCTGCATAAATATTTAAAAAAAGCTAATGTCTATTAAGGGGATATACCAGTGTGAACGCTGAAAATTTGGGTGATCTTCGGGAATTTTTTGGAAGAAAAGTACTCAATTAAATGTTCCGGAAAATTAAGAATATATTTGGCTATATTTGACTTATATTACATAATTTGTTTCATAGAAAAATATTGAGATCCAAGCGACTTATGCGCTGCCTTCGGAGGCGCCAAAAAAAAGTTCCTCCACAGCTGACATGATTCCGGCCGATTGAGTAGCTGAATCCGAAAAAGGAAAAAATGTCGTTAAACTGCAAGGTATTTCCTGTGCAATGACGTAAGATTTTCGAAAAATATCAAAATCTACCAAAATGGCGTAGTTATGAAAAAAAAAGTCTGTTTTCTTGCCTATAAAATGGTCGTTTTTTTCAATGCCAAATCGTCAATTTTCATCCAATCAAAAATATCCGACGTCATTGTAGAGTAAATATATTCAAGAGTACTCAGTTCAAATTTCAGGTCAATCGGATAGTTGCTCTTTGACTTACAATGTCAGCAAATTTGAAAAATCTCATTTCGAGAAAAACGGGTTTAAAGATTTAACTATCGATTTTTGCAAGATTAAATGATAGAGATACGGCCTTGATTTTTTTCAGGATATTTTTGAAAGTATAAACTGTCGAAAAAGCAAAAAACATCGATTTTTTAAAAGTGTCACACTCCTGTGGCCCCTTAAAATTACCAATAATTAATTGGATCGAGTGTACATAACTTTTAATGGAAAAAATTGGTACAAAATAAATGCGTGGTATAGAGGAAAGAGCAATATTGCCCGGGAACATTTGTTGTTACCAAGCTTTTTTCTATTTTCCCGTGTCGGTGCAAAAGGAAACGCTCCTCGGATCGTTGTGGATTATACGGCAGGTAAGTAAAAATATCGCCGTAGGGCTATAAAGTGACGGCGAGCGACGCGATATTGAAGAGCCGCAAAAGGGTCATGGATTAGAAAGAGGAAAAAGGGGTGGTGGTTGACGTAAACGATACGGCAAACGCGGCTGCAAAGGGATCGTAAGGAGCAAAGGTATCGCGTATCGGAAGTTACCGTGAAAGATTACGTTTCCGGTGGCGCACAAAAGCACTGGTTGCAAAGATTTCATCGAGTTTGGGTGCGGAGTGAATATACAGGGTGTCTTGTTATGAATGAATCTCACTTTGGTAAAAGTCCCACGGTTTTCGAGATTTTGGGCTTCATGTCATTAAAAAAAAAATCATCTGCTTTGGATTTTTCGCATGCCATTTCTGCAAATGATATGAATCGACAATAACTAAGCATCTTTTTAAAGTAATTGGCACGATATGCGTAGTCCATTTTTTTACACCGCAGGCTGTCAAAGTCGGATGTTCGAATGGGTTTGTATGAAAATTCTGCATAATATTTTTTTTCATAAAGTTTCCTTAACATTTAAGGTTAAAAAGAAGACTTATTTAGATAAACAGATAGCCAAGAGTACTTCTTTAAAATACAGGTCAAAAAAAGTTATCATTTGTAGAAATGGCATGCGAAAAAGCAAAAGCAGATGACTTTGATCTCGAGAACCATGGGACTTTTACTAAAAGGAAAGGTCGCAAGGTCGAACTCTCTGATTCCGATGAAATTTGGCATCTTTATAGAATGGGTAAAAATAGGCGACACGTGTTTTTTTATATCTGCGAGACCCGATTTTTAAGGGGTGAAACGCACCCACGAAAATAGGGGTGTTTTCCATTTTTCGACGATAACGCTTCAACGGTACGAGATATGAAAAGAAAATCAAATTGCAACGTTTATTTTTCCGTGCACTTGTATTTATTTTCCGTGTATTTATTTTCTCATTGGAGATGAGAACGATAACGTTATCGAAGGAAAACGAAAAACACCCCTATTTACGAAGGTGCATTTCACCCCTTAAAAATCGGGTTCCGCAGATATAAAAAAATACGTGTCGCCTATTTTCACCCATTCGACAAACATGGAAAATTTCATCGAAATCGGAGAGTTTGACCTTACGACATTTCCTTACAAGGAATGGGTAAATTTGTAGAATAAGTAAATTTGTAGAATTTGTAGAATGAGTAAAAATAGGCGACACGTATTTTTTCATATCTGGGGAACCCGATTTTTAAGGGATGAAATGCACACTCGAAAATAGGGGTGTTTTTCGTTTTTCGTCGATAACGTTTTAACGGTACGAGATATAACAAAATTTCAAATTGCAACAATATCTATTTTTCTGTGTAATATACGGTGGAGATGAGAACGTTAACGTTATCGACGAAAAACACCCCTAATTTCGAGGGTGCGTTTCACCCCGTAAAAATCGGGTTCCGCAGATATAAAAAAATACGTATCGCCTATTTTTACCCATTCTACAAACATGGCGAATTTCATCGAAATCGGAGAGTTCGACCTTGCGACCCTTCCTTACAAGGAATGGGTAAATTTGTAGAATGGGTAAATTGGTAAATTTTGTAGAATGTGTAAAAAAAGACGACACGTATTGTTTTTATATCAGCGGGACGCGATTTTTAAGGGCTGAAACACACCCTCGAAAATAGGGGTGTTTTTCATTTTTCGTCAACAACGTTTTAACGGTACGAGATATGAAAAAAATTCAAATTGCAACAACGTCTATTTTTGCGTGTAATATATGTTGGCGACGAGAACGATAACGTTATTGACGAAAAACGAAAAACACCCCTAAGATCGAGGGTGCGTTTCACCCCTTAAAAATCGGGTTCCGCGGATATAAAAAAATACGTATCGCCTATTTTTACCCATTCTACAAACATGGCAAATTTCATCGAAATCGAAGAGTTCGACCTTGCGACCTTGCCTTACAAGGAATGGGTAAATTTGTAAAATTTGTAGAATGTGTAAAAAAAAGGCGACACGTATTTTTTTATATCAGCGGAACGCGATTTTTAAGAGGTGAAACACACCTTCGAAAATAGGGGTATTTTTCGTTTTTCGTCGATAACGTTTTAACGGTACGAGATATGAAAAAAATTCAAATTGCAACATCGTTTATTTTTCCGTGTAATATACGTTGGAGATGAGAACGATAACGTTATCGACGAAAAACACCCTTATTCCCGAGGGTGCGTTTCACCCCTTAAAAATCGGGTTCAGCAGATATAAAAAAATACGTGTTGCCTATTTTTATCCATTCTACAAACATGCCAAATTTCATCAAAATCGGAGAGTTCGACCTGGCGATCTTTCGTTGTGAATTGAAATTCCAGGATACAGTAGGACGCGATCTATCGACAGCTGCAGGATTATCCATTCATAGCAGTACACCCTCTATACTCAGAGCAACGAGGCGATCTCCAGAAGTCAAGGGTATCGTTTTCACGTTCTATATGGAGCCCTACAAGCCACGAGCAACCTTCGAATCCTTGTCCTGCACTTGTTTCGTTCTTTTTTTTCTTCAATACATTTTTTTCGTCCGGCCACCCCTATTTCTCCCATTCTCGAGGCGACCTCCGTGACTCAGCCTCTGGAGGTCCCTGCGGCACTGCGAGAGGTAAATTGCACGGTGAAAAGTTTCGAAATTTAGTGGCAAACTTGCACAGGCGTAACCGACCACTGAGCAAGACGGTAGCTCGAAAGATTTGCACTCTACATCTCTCTCTTGGACTCTTTTCGGACAAGCTCCATTTTCATATTTTTTTATTTTACACATAGCGATAATGAACAAGCTCCATTTTTGTATTTTTCATTTTACGCAAACTTTGGTGAACGAAGCCTCGAGGCGAAATCGAAACGTACGAGAAAAGTAGCCATCAGTGTGGTGAGGATCAGAAGGGCGCTCGGCACGTTGAATTGCACGGGCGAAGTAGTTCCTTCGTTTGCGGGGGACCAACAAAGAGCCCTATACCCACATAATTGACCTAAAAGCCAGAATACCTGTTTGCTCCGATACTCCCGTCCATTTCTACTGGAGAACGTCGATATCATGTCCACCCCCCCTCCCCCCCGCTACAGTCGACAGCCCCCCTCTAGTCCTTCGCCTTCGTCCTCCGCACTCGAGCCGACAAGATTCGTTGCGACTATCGAGTTACTCCACATGCTTAATTGCCACTCATCGCTCGTCAACGAGGATCTCTTCCATCGATGGACACAAAGAAAGAGAGAGAGAGAGAGAGAGAGAGAGAGAGAGAGAGAGAGAGAGAGAGAGAGAGAGAGAGAGAGAGAGAGACTCAAATCCACGGTGACGCATCGAGTTACCTCAGAGATCGGAAAAAAAGAGACGGGGATTTTTCAAGAGCATTCCGAGCATCGCCAAAGGGTGAATAAAATAGCCAGAAAGGGCTGAGCGAGCACGAAAGGGATAGAGGAAAAGAGAGACCAAGTCGAGGACAAAATCGATAAGGTTGGGAATCGTGAGTTCCAAACTCCAGCATTCCCGACTGTTTCGCTGGCGGAGGGTTTTCGCTCCCTGCGAGCCAACGAGGAGCGAGAGCGAGAGGGTCATTTGTAGGACGAATCCACCGGCTGAGAATCATCGAAACAAACACAGGGTCATGATGTTGTGGGACATTGGTTTGGTTTTTTGTGCTCCACATTTGTGGTCAATAAAAAAGGGCTTTCCCTTTAATAGAGTGGAGATGACCTTGAATTCACGTTGGTACCACCAGTTAAAAAAAAAGTTACCAAAATATAGATATTGACAAACCATTGATATTTTGTCTCTGACTTTTTTGTCTGATATCAATGTTTGCAGGTGTTTTCGAGTAACTAACCTCTAGCGAATGACCCTGTGTATATAAATGTGCAAGAGGACACATTCCTTAGTTCTTGAGTTACGGTAATTAAAGAATCTGATTTTTTTTATCGAGAATAGGTGAAAAAAAAATTAGCAAAAATTCTCCCGAACTCAACGAAAACCGATTCAATTTTTTACTATCTTGAGGTTTCCCTTGAATCTTTGTCGTTTTCGCGTTACACGTTATTTTTCTAATCGTCTTTTTTTATTATTAAAAAATCTTTAGGAAAAAAAAATCATACAGAGCTTTAAAACGAAAAAAAAATTGAAGCTTTATGATCCCGGTCAAAGAAATGCATTAAAAAAATGTTGTCTATAAACGGGGCCCACCAGAAAAAAAAACAAAAAACGGCGAAAAATGGTCATTTTCGAAAAATAGTACTGTCGGTAAAAGAATTGTAATTTTTTTTTTATCGGAATGAAGGTGAATTCCTACCCTTCAAAATGCGTAAATAAAATTCATATATGTCAACTATCAACGAAATGGCATAAAAAATCGTTCCGGAACTTTTTCGAATTTTGTCCGGATACTTTTCGCCGGTAGTGTATATATATGATATAAATGATATATGATATACATACATATATATATATATACATATATATATTTATATATGTGTGTGTTTGTATGTATCAATACATCGTTTGAGGTCTCGTCTCGTATCATATATATATTAGGGTGATTGGTTTCAGGGTAACTTTTTTTTCTGACCCATCGTGCCCGAAAACCTTTAGTTGGTACCCAAAAACGAAGTTTCGTGAAAGGGGGGTGTTGTCAAAAAATATTTAGAGGTCGTGAATCAAAATTGAAGGTTTCCCATTTGATTAACATTGAAAAAAATGTTTTTCTCATTATTAGTGTTACCATTCCGCGAATTTTGATATCGCGATATTTTCCAAGTGGGTTCTCATAGAAAATATGAAACTTTACAATAAAGTTCATTGAGCCATGTCCGTAAATTCAACCGTTTCCGCGGTATCATTATTTCAAGTGAATATTGTATGAAAATATCGATTCAAACGGCTCTAACGCCTAAGCTATTAGATATATCGAAAAAAATTCAAATGAGAACTATGTAGAGAAAGTAATTTGCTACAAAAAAGTCTATTTGTAGTGAAAAATAAATAGATTTTTTTTTAAACAAAAAAATCTATTTATTTTACTTCATCCACCTATAGCTGAGAAAGAGTTGAATTTTCGGGCTCGGCTTATAAGACTTTTTTGGAGAAAATTACTTTCTCTACAAAGTTCTCATCTGAATTTTTTTCGATATATCTAATAGCTTAGGCGTTACAGCCGTTTGAATAGATATTTTGCACAATATTCACTTGAAATAATGATACCGCTGAAACGGTTTAATTTACGGCCATGGCTCAATGAACTTTATTGTGGAGTATCATATTTCCTATGAGAACTCACTTGAAAAATATCGCGATATCAAAATTCGCGGAATGGTAACACTAATAATGAGAAAAACATTTTCTTCAATGTTAATCAAATGGGAAACCTTCAATTTTGATTCGCGACCTCTAAATATTTTTTGACAACACCCCCCTTTCACGAAACTTCGTTTTTGGGTACCAACTAAAGGTTTTCGGGCACGATGGGTAAAAAAAAAGTTGCCCTGAAACAAATCACACTAATATATATATATATATATATATATATATATATATATATATATATATATATATATATATATATATGATACGAGACGAGAGCTCAAACGATGTCCGTACCTACAAAACTGTCGTGTAAACGAAACCGTCCCCGAAGGACGGAATTAAACACGCGACTGAACCGAACCCGATTATTCTAGATTTTTTTTTCCCCCTTTTAATTCTTCTCGTTCTTCCGATTTTGCCCCGTTTTTTTCTCGTTTATTTATTTTTTTCTCCGCAACGTTCGTGCATCAAGCGGGGCAGAAAAAAGCGGTCAATTAACTGCACGAGTCGAGTTAACGAGTAGGCTAGCGAGCCGCAACGGAATCGTTCGAGCTTTGTGCGGTTAAACACATAGGCGCGCGGGGATGTGTGTGTGTCGCGCGCTTGATTTTTGTGACGAGATGCGTGGGGCGCGATTACATATTGCAGAGCAACGATAGCTGGAAGCATGATCGATCGTTGATAGATACGAGCTAATGGCGTTGGGGGAGAAAAAAAGTATCACCGACGATTCCTCGGGTGTCCTAGTAGGCTGGGCCAATAGTCGGATGGGTGACGGCTGAACTGCGGGAGAAGGGGCGAAAGCGGTTTTATCGAGTATCGGCACCCTGGATTGGGCTTTCTTCGATCAATTTTGAAATGAAAATCAATATATTTCTTCAAGTAAAATAGCAAAAAAATATTTTTTCATGCAAACATCAACTTTTATTAGTCTTGTTACCTTCCAAATTTCAATTTAAAATATTTAAAAAAAGATAAGAAAAAAAAATTATTCGTCGTGATCAAAGTTATACTGAGATTGGGGTTACTTTGATGCCCCCGTTTTCTTAATGAGAATCGGAAGTAACCCCATAAAGGAGTGTTTCTTGAAGAAGAAAAAAAAAGGTCAACGGGATCGAAAGTTACAACGATTTTTATTGTTTTCGGGTTACTTTGATCGAACAAATATTACACCTTTACTTTTCAAAATCAACTTTATTGATAAACAACTGGTATTTTATATTCATTTATGCAGTAACACATCCATAAACTTCGAAACATTAAAAAACTAGCAAAAGCAAGTGGTAATACTTATGTCTACCTAGATATCTAAATCACAAAACGAGATCACATTAGGATCACATTAGGATCGTGTTTTTAGATCATTACATCACATGAGGATCATGTTTTTAGATCATTAGATCACATTAGATCCCAGATCACATTAGATCACATTAAATCACAGATCACATTAGGATCACATTAGAATCAGCGATCACATAAGATCACAGATCACATAAGATCACATTAGATCACAGATCACATTAGATCACAGATCACATTAGGATCACATTAAGATCACATTAGATCACCGATCACATAAGATCACATTAGATCACATTTGGATCATGTTTCACTTAAGCTAAGTCACGTACCGAATCACACTAATTGTAAGGCAAAAAATATCAAATAACATTTTGATATAATTGTCTTACAATTAGTGTGATTTCGTAAAGAATTGCAGAATTGTAGGTTAAGAAATGATCCTAATATGTTCATTAGGAACATTTCTTAACCTACAATTGACACCTAGAATTAAAAAATTATAAAAATACGATCATTCCTGAGAATACTCCGAGACTGGCAGTGAAGATAATGAATGGGGTGAAATTGTTCAATGATCAATGTTACCTCGTCGAAGTGATCAAAGCCACTCCAACGAAACTGTCCATAAAATATGTTTTTGAGATTATCCCTCGCAACAAAGCCTAATGGTGTAGTTTTCGTTACCAAAAACATGTCATTGCAACACTCAGCTTGTTATTTTTTTAGTTATTCGAGCATAAAGAATTGCTTTAATGCATTATTTACGTTTTTGATGTTTTTACGGTCACGTAAACCCTTTCGTTCGTGCTGCGGCTAAGTAATGACATAAAGAGACATTCAGGCTTGCCAACCATAAAAAAAAAACTTTCGGTCGCGTTTAGTAACTTTGTAATTTGAATTTACCAACAAAAGAAAGTTTTTATCAACATAACCCCACGAATCAAAGTAACCCCAATCCCCAGTACCCGGATTTTGCCCAGTTTCCCTGTGACCTCGTACAACCAACTTCTTCGTGTTCTATTATGCTTGCTGAAGAGCCTTTTTGGGAAAAAAAAAATCCGTGTGAGAAAGAGGAGCAATTTATCGAAGGCGTTATTCCAGCGCCCTGGCACTCTCGTGCGTCCCTGAAGAACTCCCCGTAAGTAGATTCGCTACGAGATGTCGGTGGATTATTCCTGGCTCAGGCGCGATCCTCCTATATGAACAACGAGCAAACACACGGGGTTGGAGGCGAGGGATCCCCGCGTGTGCCAAAATCCAAAGTAAATATTGAGACGATGATCGAGACGCGGCGTCAATCCTGCCAAGCCGGGAAAAGACCCGATGCTACTCCCAACGCAGCCCAATCTTCCGTATACATCTTGATGGATTGGATCATCCCCCGGCCACCTGCGTGCCCCTCACCAGCCATTATTCTCGCTGCTCTCGAAGTAAACGTTTCCTGACGCTTCCTGCATCCCGAAAAGCTCTCGAGTACGTACATTTTGCACTTTTTGTCCTCTTCTTCCACCACTCCCTGCCCTCCCGCCGCCCACTTCGTTGCCTCGAAAGCCGTTATATCGGCATCCCCTTGCCAAGGGTGCTATCGAGCGCGCCAAGTGTTTTTCTCAAAGGCGGACGTCGAGTATCAGCCACTTCTTGGTCTCTTTCTCTCCCTGCGTAGCTTCTCGGCTCTTTGGCCTCGAGCTTTTCAGCACGTCCTGCGAGAATCCTTTCAGGCGAGCTGCACGTGAGCGTAAGGCCCGAGGGAAGGCTCGGGGTTTGATCCTTGCGACCAAAGAGGGCAGAGAGAGATAGAGAGGCTTTCCATCCAGATGCCTCTCACGGCTAAAGTGACGTGGAGGGATCTCGAATGAAATCACGAGGCTACATGTACCTGCGTGTACTTCCTACGTCTGATTTCCATATTCATCCGAGTACCTCGCAACCACGGCAGAGCAATTGCCAATTCTCTCCACCAGTCTCCCAAAATAATATTGTTTCTGACCCGAAGTGTGACCTGCCACGATGAAATCGGCAATGAAAGAAGAAAAACCGTTGAAGGACACGAGTCAATATGGGATTGTTGACAAATGACGTAGCCATAGACGTGCCAGTAACGGATGAGCAAGGTAAGCCACCGAGTTTTCCCAGAGGCATGGAGAATGAGGCGGAGAAGGGCGAAAGGTACATATAGAACAGGCTGCGTACACTTTACAGCTAGTCGATAGTGCAGTTACGTGTGCCAGTCAGGCGCCGAGTGGGTGAGTTTGAAGACATTCTGCGAGGACGGTCCTCATAGGTGGACGTTGTTCTCAAACGCAGCCACAAATATCCGCATGGGGGGGAAGGATACTTCGAGACCGCTATATGGGTATATGTGAGACGGAAAATCGAAGCAGGGCTGCACCACGGATATGCGTGTCAAGCATCAAGTTGAACTTGTATTCCGAGCGGATTGACAGAAGAATCAGTTTGCAGTCTGCAGAACCGAGAATAGAAATCTCGAGAAACTTCCTTCTTCTCTCGGAGCCTCTAACCCTTCCCATCCAGCCTCAGGCCTCCAGCTCTTTTCTTTTCCGGTGTTTGCGAAGGAGAGAGCAACCGGCGGGGGGGAGAGATCGCGGGGACCAGGCTTTTCATCCCGAACGCTCCGAGTGCCAGAAGTTGCGGTGGATTATTGTTGGAAGGATTTGCGAAAGCATCAGCGAATATCCCCTACAATATGTCGAAACTGGTTGTCGTCTATTTTCTCCCCATCCCTCTCTCGCTCTTTCGGTTCCTTTTGGTTTGTAACATTTGGCTCGTCCACCTGCGACAACGGGTTTGGTGACCCCCTCGGCGGGAAACGCCAGAGGATACACGCACCCACACAGAGACATCTATATGTCTATGTACTGTATGAAAAGGACGACAAGGGAGGAAGGGCTTTTGCATGATAAACGATTTCATCGAACTCAACGTACCGGGGAATTCCACCCTTCCGCTTGCCCTCCGCCTACCCGCGCTACCACTATGGTCTTCGACCGCCTACACGCCCCAATTTTTCATCGCAATTTATGAGAATTTACCGTACAGCTCCCTCTTGGAATGTCCATTATAATTAATCGATCCGTCGATCCTTCGACATTCATCATTGCGCCTCCGCAGCCGGGAAATGCCCGCTATGGGGATCAAGAAATACACTACCAGCTTACAGCACCTCAGCGGAAGACAAAAACGGATTTGTTCGGTTTCCGGTATTCGTATCCTCGCAGGGAACTCCTTGGACATTCAGAGGCAACAAACGTCATCCTCGGAATAGATCTCTTTGAACATTCGGAGGACACGAACGTCATCGTCAAAGTGCATCTCTTTGGACATTTAAAGAACACGAACGTCATCCTCAGAATGGAACTCTTTGGACATTCAGAGGACACGAATGTCATCCTCAAAATGGATCCCGTTGGACATTCAGAGGACACGAACGTCATCCTCAGCATGAATCTCTTTGGACATTTACAGGACACGAACGTAGTCCACAGAATGGATCTCTTAGAATATTCAAAGGGCACGAACGGCATCCTCAAAATGAATGTCTTTGAACATTCAGATGACACGAACTTCATCCTCAGCATGGATCTCTTTGGACATTCAGAGGACACGAACGCCATCCTTAGAATGAACCTGTTTGGATATTCAGAGGACACGAACGTTATCCTCAGCATGGATCTCTTTGGACGTTCAGAAGACAAGAACGTCTTCCTCAGAGTGGATCTGTTTGGGCATTCAGAGGACACGAACGTCATTCTCAGAATGGATCTCTTTGGATATTCGGAGGACATGGACGTCATCCTCAGAATGGATCTCTTCGAACATCACCCTCAGATTGAATCTCTTTGGATATTCAGAGGACACGAACGTCATCCTCCGCGCGGATCTGTTTGGGCATTCAGAGGACACGAAGGTCAACCTCAGAGTGGATCTCTTAAGACATTCAAAGGACATGAACGTCATCCTCATCATGGATCTGTTTGGACATTCAGAAGACAAGAACGTCTTCCTCAGAGTGGATCTGTTTGAGCATTCAGAGGACATGAACCTCATTCTCAGAATGGATCTCTTTGGACATCCAGGGGACATGGACGTTGTCCTCAGAATGGATCTCTTCGAACATCATCCTCAGAATTAATCTCTTTGGATATTCAGAGGACACGTACGTCTTCCTCCGAGCGGATCTGTTTGGGCATTCAATGGACACGAACGTCTTCCTCAGAATGAATCTGTTTGGACATTCAGAGGACCCAAACGTCATCCTCAGAATAGATCTGTTTGGACATTCAGAAGACACGAACTTCATCCTCAGCATGGATCTCTTTGGACATTCAGAGGACACGAACGCCATCCTCAGAATGAACCTGTTTGGATATTCAGAGGACACGAACGTCATCCTCAGCATGCATCTCTTTGGACGTTCAGAAGACAAGAACGTCTTCCTCAGAGTGGATCTGTTTGAGCATTCAGAGGACACGAACGTCATTCTCAGAATGGATCTCTTTGGACATTTCTGAATGTCCAAAGACATTTTGGACATTCCTCCATCCTTTGGGACATGGACGTCATCCTCAGAACGAATCTCTTCGAACATCATCCTCAGAATGAATCTCTTTGGATATTCAGAGGACACGAACGTCTTCCTCCGAGCGGAACTCTTTGGGCATTCAGAGGACACGAACGTCTTGCTCAGAATGAATCTGTTTGGACATTCAGAAGACACGAACGTCATCCTCAGAATAGATCTCTTTGAACAATCATAAGACAAGAACGTCTTCCTCAGAATGGATCTGTTTGGACATTTACAGGACACGAACGTCAACCTCAGTATAGGTCTCATTGGACATTCAGAAGACAAGAACGTCTTCCTCAGAATGGATCTCTTAGGACATTCAGAGAACACGAACATCATTCTTATTGATTGCCGTCATTGATAACGTGCCATTTTATTATAGGGAGAAATTTTAGTAGTATTATTGTTGTGGGAGGCACGAACTGAGGGAAAAAATGGCGCGTGCAACGATTCCAAATTTTACGGAAACTGCGGTGCACCCGACCACTAGTGATCTAGTTTCCTCATACGCTTACGAACACATGCAGGCAATGTGGATCCTCGTGCTCACACTGTCTGTGCAACCTCGTATCCGCGAGGGAAATCACCCCGGAAAAGGGCCCTTTTCAACGATTTTTATCGGAAATCTCTAGCCCCTTTTTCTCTCGCTTCTTCTTCCTTTCTGCTCTTCTCTCTTTCTATCTCTTCCCATCTAGTGATCTCGCGCTCCCTCAAGATAGCTTTTTATTCACGCTGTCTCTGGTGGCAAGAGTGGCCCTGTTTATAGGCTGCTTCTCGGTACACCTTCTGCCCCAATTTCTATCGAGCTTGACGTGAATTACACGAGGGATTATGGCCGAGCTTTCAATGGAGGTGACAAAAAGGGCGAGAATCAATGGCGACCTCATCCCGAGCCCGTTCTCTCTCTCTCTCTCCCTCTCTTGGGAAAAACGTTTCACCTCGCCCCCACACCGTCTTTATATCTCGTTTCAACCCCGTAGGTACTTCATTGACCCTGCGGTGATCTGTCACGATGAAAGTCGTCGGGTTCTCCCCCGCGTGCGGATCGATCAATGCGCACAATCGGGCGCAAGAGAGATAAATTGAGTATCGGAATATTGCAAACTGGATGATCGAAGGCTTCTCACCGAGTACAATTATGTACCGAAAAAATGATTGGCGTCGAGAAGCAACAAAAAAACAAACAAATATTCGCGATGGAGTATCAATCATGCGAAACGGATGTACTACCTGGTGAAGTCTACCGAGTTTCGAGGGTGGAAAAAAATGAAAAAACAAGGAGGGAAATTTGGGGGAAGTGGTGAAATATGGCACGAAGTGGCGTTAATATGGTAAAGGGCGATACGGGGGATCGAAGCGAGGAGCAAAAAAAATAGAGCAATCGCAGAGCTCGTTCACTTCGTATCTGGCGACAAGAACGAGGGACGCTAAATGGCGAGGGTGAGAGAGTATTACTACGGTTTAAGAGAGATAGGGAGAGAGACGAGGATGCCAAAATTCGACTTCTCGAGATGCAAGGACACGTTTGAACGATATTTCGCTGAAAATTAAATTCATGCGAGGTTATATGGGTGGCGGAGAGTATGCCGATCGTATATTCATCGAGGCAGTGGCTTGCAGCCTCCCTTTTAACCCCTGTGTTTTAGGGTTGTTCCCAGGATCATCTGGCGGCGCGATCTCATAAACTTGTCTTTTTCCTCCTCCTTTCTCTCCCTCTCTCTCTCTCTCTCTCTCTCTCTCTCTCTCTCTCTCTCACACACACACACACACACACACACACACACGCGCACATACACACAATTGATCCTCGCCGACCGGAAATGCGATACTTCAGGCAACAAGGAAACCAATAATTAAAATAACGATGACAAAAACGAACGGAAAACTTTTTTCCAGTTCGGTATTGAGCCTTGTCACAAATCAAATGGTTTAAGGCCTTAGGCCACAGTAACGGGTATAAAATAGTGTGCGAATTTAACAATTTTTTTCGTATGAAAAAGTGATTTTTTCGATGTTCAAATACTTTTTTCTACAAGTCTGGGGCCGGATTGAAATTCCGAACATTAAATACTCCTATAGTTTAAAATTCCGAATTTTAATGTTCCGAAGTTACAGGTTTCATAAAGATCATGCCAGCAAAAGTCTACACAGTTGACTGTAAATGATGTAAAACGTATAACATTGTCTAGACAAATTTCAAAATCAACGTAGAATCAACGTAAATAAATTGTCGAAATAATTCGTCGTTTTATTGAAAATTTTGAAACTTTTCGAAATTCCATAGGCTAATTATTCTGACGGTGTTCAGATGTTCGGAGTTTTGGTCTTTCGGGTAGTATTCTATCGGAGTCTTGAGCCTTCATCGTTCAAAGTCCGGAATTTCAACTCGGCCCCACAAGTCCACATCGATGTATTTTTATTCCCCGAACCTAAATTCACCGTTCATTTATCCCAAAACCTTCGTTTTTTGTTGAAAATCGTCGAATGTGTATAGATACACGTTTTTTCGCATCTGACAGCCGCAATTTTGAGCGTTCGACAAAAAGTCCGTGACATTCGTAATCAGCGGAAAATTTCCTGCTAGACAGAATCTTGAAATCCTTTAAAAGTCGAAAAAATATATTTTCGACCCTTTTGACCACTTTTCCAGAATCACCAAAATCGCAAAGTGCCAAACAGGAGTAGCGTCTGTTCTATTTGAGTGACATATAATTCGTCAGAGGGTGGAAAGGATTTCAGTAGACTTAAAGAATGCCGTTAGATTGATCCCGATATCTCAATTAGGTTTTCCGCAAAGCCGACTTGAAGAAAGGCCGAAAAGATGCAAAAGATGCAAAGATGTATGGAAAAATTCGCAAAAATCGATGGTCGATCTTTGAAATTCTGCCAAAATTCGAATACCCTTCGTAGCTCGATGAATCAAGCGGCATTTTAAGGAAAACACGATAACGAAAACAACGAGCACAGAGTGCAGTTCCAAACCCAAACAGGAAATAAATGACCGGCGTTTTAGTGCAGATACATTATCTGGCCCAGGTGTTAAAAATGTTCAGATTTAAAATATTTTTTGACAAGTCTATTTCGATGTATTTTCGTCCCCCAAATACGAATTCACCATTCATATCTCCCCAAACCCTAAATTTTGACTAAAAATCGACAAAACTCTATAGAAGTGCGTTTTTCGCATTTTCCCGCTGAGTTTTGAGCAGAAACTCCACGACATTCGTAATCAGCGGGAAACTTCCCTCCGGATAGCCCCTTACAATGTGAAAAAAAAGCATTCCATAGACAATTTTTCGTACGATAAATATGGTCACTACTGTGTCCAGAGTCCGCGGGCAAGTAAGCTGCGGCTTCCGGTTTATCAGCGTGTCCATGGGCCACAAGTTTGCCTTCGTGAACAGCGTCGTTCCTAGCCCTCGACGACGTGCCGCACGATCGAATGAAGAGGGCCAAGTGCCCTAGAGGGGGAGGGGTGAGGTTAAGGGACG
>OZ023324.1:2437042-2666729 GCA_964007375.1 Ophion obscuratus
GCTAGCGATATGTTGGGATTTTCCGTTCCCCAAAACCGGTAATTTTGCTTGTTTACGTACCCATTCATCCAAAAATGTGCTTCATCGGAATAAATAATCAATTTCTCATTAAGTTCTTCGGCTTCAAACATTCCCGTAATAGTGTTACAAAATTTGATGCGTTTCGTCATGGCATGTTCAGTTAACAATTGATGAGTGCTTATTTTATACGGATGAAACTTAAGAAATATTTCAAAATGTTGTGTAATGATGATTTGGTTATTTTAATGCTTGAGCAACTTTCCGAATCGAATCATTTGGATTTTGTTTGAAATAATTCTCAACTTCGTTGATCTTCTCTGGTGTAGTCACCGTAACAGATGGACCTAGCAACTCGTGTCTACGGTCCTGCAGTGTACCATACTTCACGAAGTTATCGATTATCCTACAAAAATTAACGTAAAATTACTTCAATGCAGTTTAATTGAATTGAAACACAAGTTGTGTGATAGATGAATATGAATAAATATTAAATTCTTACCTTTTCAGAGTGTCTTCGCTGGCAACTCTATGAGTTCCAAACTTAGTACGAAACCCTCTATACGCATTACTATAAATTATTCCCCTCGAGAAGAAGCACTCAGTAAGATATACTTTTTCTTCCGTGGTGAGCTCACTCATTTTGACGCGCGCGTACTTGCTTCAACCACGGCTGGAATAAAACTGCGAGGCCTCAGGTATGCGCCTTGGAAAAAGGGACCCTATTGAATTCATGGAGGGAAGAGACACTTATTGGCTTTTAGCAACTTCCTATTGGACACCCTGTACATATGGGTATATCAAGGGGGCGTTCGTTTCGTTTCTCTTTCTCGTTACATTATCATCAAAGTTTGAAAAGAACGGACAAAAATGGCGGGCTGTAATCGAGGAGTAGGACAACGGAAGTGAGTTTGCCAGAGACAAAGGCTGCGCACTCGCGTACATGTCTATCCAATTCCCGATGGTCTTTGTTCGAACAACACCGGCCAATAGCCACGGGCCATTTCTTCCGCGACACTATACCTGTCCGCATCACCCTCTCTTTCTCCATCCACCTGCATACGTACACACACCTCGAGCTTTTTTCGAAATCATGGCGAACACGCAACTCGGACAAGAGTGCACTAGTCCAGTCGAGATAGGTCTAAAATTCGATTAATCTGGAATAAATTCCGGGCTTCGATTTTCTTTTTTTATACTTAGGGGGGGGGGGTTGTTGGTAGTGTAAATCTCGATTTTCGGGAAACTTCCCCTGGTGCGTTTGCCGCCATCTTGATTTGGAGAGGGATTTTTTGTTTTTTTCGAATAACTCGCTTAATTTCAACCTTAGAGTGAAAATGATCATATCAAAAGTTGTGGGAAATGTAATTCCCCACAAGTTTGGTGATTATAGTTTTTACCCTAGGATCGATATTCATAGAGTTACACTGCAAATAGGGGTAAAAAGTTCACCCCTAAATTAAGTATAAGTCCGAAAATATTGACCCTAGGGTAAAAATGGTACTGACCAAAGTTAAAGAAAATAAAATTTCCTACCCGATTACTGCTTACCATTTTTACGATAAATTTGATAATAAACTGAACATAAAAAAAAAGTTCACCCTAAATTAAGTATAAGTCCGAAAATATTGATCCGAGGGTAAAAATGCTAATAACCAAAGTTGGAGGAAATAAAATTTCCTATGTGATTATTTATTACCATTTTTACAATAAACGAGATAATAAACGAGATAAGTTAAAAAAAAAAGTTTTTTACCCCATTTAGCAGTCTAACTCCATAAATATCGATCCTAGGGTAAAAATTATAATCACCAAACTTGTGGAGAATTACATTTCCCACAACTTTGAATACAATCATTTTCATTCTAAGGTTGAAAATAAGCGAGTTATTCGAAAAACAAAAAAAAATCCCTCTTCAAATCAAGATAGCGGCAAACGCACCAGGGGGATTTTCCCGAAAATCGAGATTTACACTACCAACCATCCCCCCCCCCCCCCCCCCAAGTGTATAAAAAAAGAAAATCGAAGCCCGGAATTAATTCCAGGTGAAATCCTATTTCGACTGGACTACACGTATTTTGTGCAAAATGTTACACGGTAGGTGTGAAGGGCCGTCGGGGGGGGGGGGGGGGGGGGGGTAGGTGAGAGAACAGCATATACAGTTTTTCGTCGATCCTCGAGGCCGAGGCACACAAGCCGAAAGCTCCATATACATGGCCTCGCGATAAGGGAGAATTTTCGCGTCTCGTTTCGCGCCGGGGCTCTCCCGGACAAGCAACGGGAAAAACCTTTCCTGACCCATTATCGTTACCAACAATAGCGCGCGCGGGCACAAGAACGAGCGAGTACTCGCGCGAGAGGGTGGAAGGGACGGGGAGAGAATGCAGGAGCGAGAACTCAAAAAACCTCGACGTGGAGTTTTTCTCTCGATCTTATCGAGTGGACATGTTCATTCGATAGAAATCCGACGAAAAGCAGCGGCTTCCAGCTGGAAGGCTGTATAACTAAGCTTGTTAAGGGGCTATACCAGTGCAAACGCTGAAAATTTGGGTCATTTTCGGGAATTTTTTGGAAGAAAAGTACTCAATTAAATGTTTCGGAAAATTGAGAATATATTTGACTATATTCGACCTATATTACATAATTTTTTCATAGAAAAATATTGGGTTCCAAGCGACTTATGCGCTGCCTTCGGAGACGCAAAAAAATAAGTTTCTCCACTGCTAACATGATTCCGGCCGATTGAGTAGCTGAAACCGAAAAAGGAAAAAATGTCGTTAAGGCAGTAGTCTGCTTTAGAAGCCGAAAAAAAAGCGTTTTTTCAGCAATTTTTTTTTGAAAGGGAAGGAAATGATTGCGGTAAACGAAATTTTGAGACGATAGTGTATTATATTCAAGCTTTAAAGAACAATTTTTATTATTAAAAAATATTGAACTTTTTCAAAGTTGTAACGATTTTTCTGGGGCGCCTGGAGTCTGCACTTGTAAATCGGTGCCGGTGATGGAGGTCGTGCGATGCATCTGAAACAGTCGAATCAAATTTTTTTAGTTTTTATAAGTTCCTTTTCTATATGAACTAAAAAAATACCGAAGAAATGATGAAATTCCAAATTTTTTCGAAGTTTGAAAAAAAATTCACTTTTTTGAAAAAAAAATTCACTTTAAGTTGCAAAACAAGTAATTTAAATAGTACTTTTGTCCAACTTTTTTAGTTCAAATAGAAGATAATTTAATACTGAAGCTAGATCACTTTGATTTTTTTCGATCGGACATATATTGTTTTTGCTATCGCCGGCACCGTTTTCTAAAACTTGTGAAAATGAAAACTCGAGAAAACGGGCTTTGAAGTTTTCGGTCTAAAAAAATATAAGTTTTTGGATACTTACACTAATTAGATGTTAATCAGCTATCCCCGGGCCATACAATAATCCTTCCTAGAATAGATGTAAGACAAAAACGAAAAATCGATTTTTTGAAGCCTGTAAAGCAGACCACTGCCTTAAGCTGGAAGGCATTTCCTGTACAATGACGTAGGATTTTCGAAAAATATTAAATTTAACAAAATGGCGTAGTTATGAAAAAAGTCTGTTTTCTTGCCTATAAAATGGTCGTTTTTTTCAATGCCAAATTGTCAATTTTCATCCAATCAAACATATCTTACGTCATTGTAGAGTAAATATATTCAAGAGTACTCAGTTCAAATTTCAAGTCAATCGGATAATTGCTTTTTGAGTTACAATGTCAGCAAATTTGAAAGATCTCATTTCGAGAAAAACGCGTTTAAAGATTTAACGCGTTTAACTAACGATTTTTGCAAGATAAAATAATATTGATATAAATTATAATGATATTCTTCAAAGTATAAACTGTCGAAAAAGGCAAAAAAATCGATTTTCAAAAGTGCCACACTGGTATATTCTCAATTACATAACTTTAAATATAAATTCATATTTATCACTAGTCATTGTTTACTATTTTCTACTAATTTTTATTTATTATTCGTTACTAATTATTATTTATTACTAATTAGTATTCATTATTATTTATGATTTATTACTATCTATTATTTATTAGTTGTTGGCAATTATTGTATAATGGTTATCACTAATTATTATCTTTTACTCATTACTAATTATTATTTGTTATTTATTACTAGCTATTAATTATTATTTATTACTGGTGCTTTATTATTATTTCTTAGTAATTATTATTCTTCATTCATTATTAACTACTATTTATTATTCATTACTAATTACCATGTAATTTCACATTGCATAATGTATCCACTCTCCGAGTTAAGCGTTTTACATTACAACGCAATAATAATTAATAGATAATAATTTATGAACCCACAAATACACTATATGTAATATGGAGTTGAAACGACGAGCCGTGGAGCTTCAACGAATTATCAGTCTCTCCTAGCGTACTTATATATATATATAGTATACATATGAGGTATTCCACGTGAATCCGGTGGACATTTTCCCTCACCCCCGCCAACTCGATTTATTTTTCAAATCTGATTCCATTGACTCTAAAAGACACCCTGATTGTTTCACATTTTTCAAAACACCCTTAGTAAAAAAAAAATATTCTTCAAAAAAAAACACCCCGATTTAAAAATCTGAAAAAATTCCCAAAAATGCGTGATTATATGGAAAACTGTTCAAGCTATCATCCGCAGTGAAAGTATGATTTTTTCTGCGCTTTCTGAGCGGTTAACGTTAAAAAAAATCCGAAAAATTCAAGCACCGCTTACTTCGGCCGCATACTTAAATATTCTGTTACCCATGATGAATGTTTTTGACCATTTTTTAATAACCCAACCACAATAATGGACCTTGAACAGTTAGCAGTCAATTTTTCGGATTTTTCTTTAACGTTAATCGCTCAGAAAGCACAGAAAAAATCATACTTCCACTGCGGGTCATAGCTTGAAAATGTTTACATATAATCACGCATTTTTGGGATTTTTTTAGATTTTTGAATTGGGGTTTTTTTTGGAGAATTTTTTTTTTACCTAAGGGCTGTCTCGAGAAATGTAAAAAAAAAATCAGGGTGTCTTTTAGAGTCAATGGAATCAGATTAAAAAATAAATAAATCGAATCCGCGGGGGTGAGGGAAAAAGTCCACCGGATTCTAGTGGAATACCTCATATTTATATATATATATATATATATATATATATATATATATATATATAATACGTTCATAATACGTTTGTATGAACGCTATACATGAACCAGTGTACCCTACCGTACGCGATAACGGATTATCGCGGCGGGCTAATGGCACGCCACGACGAATGCCCCAAAGTTTACACGTACACGTCGCTCGGAGACAGCACTCGTATAACTTCAACATTTCTGACGCGAAATTTCGATATATGTGTCTCATCGTCGCCTGCATGATATAGCCTCGCATTAGTCAATTCTCCCGTACATGGCACAACGAGAGTGTAGCTATGCGCGAAAAGATTCACCGCTGGGGACACGTGTAGTTGTTTGTTCGAGTTGGGAACAAAACCCCGGCTTTCCCAAGCCTCAAATGGACATATACCTATACATATCGAAAATCGATGCAGCGTTGTGTCATTCTCAAACATTAATATGCGCATATTATCACATTTGTATATATATATATATATATATATATATATATATATATATATATATATATATAGGCTTGTTTGTACTGATATATATATGCAAACGTATAAATAGGCATGTATATCGAAATATGTGTACGCGAATATATGAACTTTCCCCCCAGGAATCTCCATCATCATCACTGTCAACGTCTTGCCCGGAAATTTATCGTCACGGTGCGCGGGCCTCGAAATCGACGATCATCCAATGTATTATCGGCAGGGATCCATGCGACCTACGCATTCCGCAATACACATCCAATCTGGTTGTCTCTGCGTTTCTCTCTCTCTCTCTCTCTCTCTCTCTCTCTGTCTCATGCGCTCTTTCCCCCCAATCAACGAATATAAATGAACATCAATTTTGTTGGGGTCCCACGAGAAACGAGTACCGAGAGAGCGAGAGAGAGAGACCGAGAGAGAGAGAGAGAGAGAGAGAGAGAGAGAGAGAGAGAGAGAGAGAGAGAGAGAGAGAGAGAGAGAGAGAGAGAGAGAGAGAGCGAGAGAGTGAGAGAGAAGCAGACAGAGACAGAGACAGACAGCGAGGGAGGGCAGGAGGTTACGCCTCGAAGTTTCAACATCGTGAATCAGAGGCCAGACCAGAGCACAAAATAGACTTGCGGCCGACGAAACGGAAATCAATCGATTATTCAGGAATCCTCCATATCAATTTTTAAAAATGGCACGCTTACGATATTTCTGGCGCCTTAAAGGTCTGCATAGACTACGACACTTATTGCGACACAAATGTCTGACACTAATGTCCGTTCTGTTCACACATAAGACGGTTTCGGTGTCCCAGAAAGTGTCTGTACTGTGATGTCGCTACACAAGTGTCTCAGGTGTTCACACACAAAACTACTGACACGTCTCTGCAGTACCCACACGGACGCCATGGAGAAACGCCGTGCGGCGGCAGCCGTAATTTTGCGCGCTGTTATTAAGGGGCTATACCAGTGTGACACTTTAAAAAGATCGATTTTTTTGCCTTTTTCGACAGTTTATTCTTTCAAGAATATCATTATCATTTATATTATATATGTCAATGTCATTTTATCGATTTAAACATCGATAGTTAAATCTCTAAACGCATTTTTCTCGAAATGAGATTTTTCAAATATGCTGACAGTGTAACTCAAATATGTCCGATTGACTTGAAAGTTGAACTGAGTACTCTTGAATATATTTACTCTACAATGACGCAGGATATTTTTGATTGGATAAAAATTGACGATTTGGCATTGAAAAAAACGACCATTTTGTAGGCAAGAAAAGAGACTTTTTTCATAACTACGCAACTTTGTTAGATTTTGATATTTTTCAAAAATCCTACGTCATTGTACAGGAAATACCTTCTAGTTTAACGACATTTTTTTTCCTTTTTCGGTTTCAGCTACTCAATCAGCCGGAATCATGTCAGCAGTGGAGGAACTTTTTTTTGCGCCTGCGAAGGCAGCGCATTAGTCGCTTGGATCTCAATATTTACCTATGAAAAAATTATTTAATATAGGTCAAATATATTTTTAATTTTCCAAAAGATTTAATTGAGTACTTTTCGTCCAAAAAGTCCTGAAAATCACCCAAATTTCCAGCGTTCACACTGGTATAGCCCCTTAAGCTGTGTTCTTAAATTATGCATTTTTCTGCCAACTTTAGCCGATATTGTGCCAAACTGTTCCGCCAAGCATTGAAGTGCTGCCTGTTTTTTTACTTTATTTTTTATAATCAGCACAACATATTTGCCAAAGTTCAGGCAGTCCTTTCACAAAAAATATCAAATTTTTAATGCTCTCCTTGCTCCACGTAATGGCCATTTTGATTCAACACGGGTCGCGAGTGTCTGGATAATTTCGCGCCGGTTGGAAAACTTGGACACTGCCGCAGACACTCCGACACAACCTGTTCACACGGCGCTCGACGCGACACCTAGCGAGATGTCGCAATAAATGTCCCGAGATCAGACAGTGGTGTTCACACACAGCCACTCGATGTATACATTGAGTGTATACACCAAAGTGTCGTAGTGTAAACCTACCTTTACCCCTTCGTTGGCAGAGAGAATTCGACAAAAGTGCCCAAAATGGCAGGAAATTGTTTTTATCCTAAATACTTGTATTCTGGGGTTTTTGAGAGTGCCGATTACGAATCTTAACTCAAAATTCAGGAATTCACAACAACGAACAAGTATAGCGAATAAAAATACAAATAATACAGATTGATTCGAGTGAAATTATCAATTTCGGTCCGCCATCCTATCGCCACCATTTTGAATTTTCAAATTTAAAGGTTAGATTCGTAATAAGCGACCTCAAAAATCCCGGAGTACAAATTTTCATCTAAATCGAGTAAAGGTTTTGATTTTTGTCCGCCATATTGGCGCCGCCATTTTGAATTTCCAAATTTTGACCTCAAATCCGGATTCAGCGAGCCCAAAAACCCCCGTGTGAGACTCTGATTTCAAATCAGAGCAAGTTCAATAGGGAAATAACGGTTTACACACTGTTGCGTCAATGCCACACATGGCACGAAATTATTTGACGCACTATTGCGTCAATGCCAACGAAGGCGTTAATTTGACCGTGAATTATTCATATTTGGCTCGAAAGAAACACTTTTTTAAGAATAGAAAAATCGCGATTCTGGCTTCTTTTAGAAGGTACAGGACATTTTACGAATTATTCGTTATTAAGACGGAATGGAACCTCATCGCGGTCGGTATGGTAGAACAATTATAGATTCCCAAAAATCTCTGAAACGGCTCTTCAGATCTCGTCGAAACTTTGCCAAACGACGTCAAATAGATAGACGAACAGCTGTCTGCTCCTCAAATTTACTGAATTTATGAAAAAAAATGCAGATTAGCTTATCACAAGCCAATCTATTTTTGGGTCTCTATAATTGTTCGACCATACCGACCGCGATGAGGTGTCATTCCCTCTTAAGCGATTTAACTGGTTTACGTTAATGTAGCTTTCTTCGAAATGCGCTATGTCGGGAAAAAACAAGAACAGAATATTTCAGTAACAAGTAAATCGAAAAAAAAATAGAAAGCTACGTTTTAGTTGGTTTTACTGTATGTATTAAACCCAAACAAAACCAAACAAATCTAAACCCAAACAAACAGCCCTTTTCAGGGCCAAAGAATACCAATGCAGACAACCTCCACGTGGTGCGTTACGGATAACGCTAATGATCTGCAGCCAACTTCGTTGAGTCAACGACAAAGTACGACGAAACAATGTAAAACACGTGGAAAATTCGATTTACATCGAAAATTGGAAAAATACATTCTTTTCTCTTCGAAGCGCTGTGAATCCAAAACTGAGGCTCAGAATAAAAAAAGTTATTTTTGTTTTTCGTATTTTTTTCGGCCATATTTCATAATCCAATAGTTAAAATGAGACGCCAGAGATATCGTAATCTCCCCTTAAAAATGTTTCCACCATCTTGCTTTTTGTTTCATTTCATTTTCCAAAGGGCAAAGCGCTTGTACGCAGGATGGCGAGTGAGAGGGTGCCCGGGTCAGTTGGATTCGGACGCGGGAGACAAAACGCGTCATTGTTAAACGCGAAATGCTCCCATTAACCCAATGACAATGGTACGAAATTACTATGTGAATAATTAACTCTTGACGCGCTTGCGAGATTATTTCCCCATTGCGTTGGGGTAGGAATTACGCCAGAAAGAGATAGCGGCGAAGAGACATACAGCGGCAGTGGGGAGGGGCAGGGGGGGATGAAATGACTGGAGGGAATGAAGAGTGGCTACGAACGGAAGGTAAAAGCCCGGCTTGCACAAATGTCAATACAATTTGCAAGTTGAGCTTGCGTAACGCACTCGCACGCGCTACCGAGCCCTCAACGTATGCGCAACGATGACGAGCAAACATGGAATAAAAGCCTGCGAGCAGACCGAGAAATGCCCGCCAGCTGATTATTTCAAAAAAAAAATACGAGAAGAGAGCACAGGGGTAATAGTAAAAATAAAAACTACCCTGTCCCGTATGGGGTAGGGTACGCAATATCCCATGTAGAGGTTGCCATGAGTTGCCCAATGTTACGATCAGGCCAATATTGGGACCATCGTATAGCCAACAAAAGAGAAATAATATTGGCCCATTACTGTTCCGCTCTAAACTGAAAACTGGCACAATATCGGCCCATCCCTAAAGCCCGTCCTGGCCCATCTTTGAAAAACTAATAAACAGCCGTGATAGTTAAACTAAATTTGCCAATTTAAAAACTGGGGATACTAAAATACTGACAATTCCATTGGCCCAATATTGTTCCGTTATAAATTGAAAACCGGCACAATATTGGCCCATCGTTTAAAACCAATAAATAGCCGTGATGGTTAAACTATATTTGCCAATTTGAAAACTGGTAATGCTAAAATACAAGCAATTACATTGGCTCATTATTGTCTCATTATAAATTGAGAACCGGCATAATATCGTCCCATTACTAAAGATTATCCTGGCCCATCTTTCAAAAACAATAAACAGCAGGGATAGTTAAACTAAATTTGCCAATCCTAAAGCTCGGAATCGTAAAATACTGGCTATTACATTGGCTCATTATTGTCTCGTTCTAAATTGAAAACCAACACAATATCGGCCCATAGTTAAAACCTGTCATGACCTATCTTTTAAATTCATTAAACAGTCATGATAGATAAACAATATTTGCAGATTTTTAAACTGGTGATGCTGAAGTACTGCCAATTACATTGGCCCATTATTGTTCCGTTATAAATTGAAAACTGGCACAATATCAGCCCATTGCTAAAACCTATCCGGGCCCATCTGTTAAAACCAATAAACAGCCGTGATAGTTCATCGAAATTTGCCAATTTTAAACCTGGCAATGCTAAAATACTGGAAATTACATTTAATTAATCTAAGCACTTTATTGGCTAAGTAGATCAGACCATACCTGCTTTTATTTTATTTAAACCTAGGGATATTCATTATCTGTATATTGTGCCAGAATAGGCAAATAACTGGCACGTCATATATTAGTCGTCTATATTTTGTAATTCAGTTTTTGTAATCAAGTCTTGGCCTATTATTGGCATTTGTAAATAACCAAAAGTGTAAGTAAAATATGCCAATTTTGAAACCTGTCATATACGCAAATCACAATTTATTTTAAGGTTATTCCATGAAATATGTATCCATAAGGACCAATCTCGGGCCAATCTTGGCCCGATATAGGTTGAATATTTATCACGCACCCAAAAAACAAACCCAAACAAACTCACGGCCCAATATTCTAGATAGACTAACTTCTGGATAGACCAACTGTGGGGGCCCATCATAGAGCCAGTGGTCAATTTCTACATAGGCCCTTTAAGAGGGCCCACATAGGGCCAAGTGCAATCACCAACATTGGCGCTACAATGAAGTAAATCATTTGCCCAATAATTGTTGGCTCTGTTGGCCGATATCGGGCCGTTCTTATCTTTTTTACAAAGGCACCTCATTGGTAAATACTCATGGCCCAATATTCTAGAAAGGCTAACTGTGAAGGCCCATCCCCGGCCCGACGGTCAATCTCTACATGGGATATGCAAAAGGGCAAAAATAAGTAGCCTAAGAAGTATGCCTCGTGGAGGCAATAGCAAAGAGTGGGATCTTGTACGGAGTGGAGACGTGGGGGTGGAAGAGAAAGAAGCTAATGGAAGAATTACAGGGTAAGTGTGTTAAAATGGCAACGGGTATAAGTGACAATACGCCTGGCTATATATGGTGAATGGAGGCGAGGATAAAGGGGCATACGAATGGAAGCATGGACAAAAGAAAGGAACCCATGTGAAATCATGAAAATACCGTGGACAGGTGTAGTACAGTCGTGCTGTATATTGGAATTGGAAAAAATTAGAAGGCTAGTTTTTTGACAGGTGATTTTGTAGGTGCCGCAGGTGTTAAATCCAAGTTTGCCTAAAAATCGGGGTGTAGGGTTTTTTTAGGGGATGAAAGGGAATTGGCTCGGATTAATGCCAAACTACAACCCCCAGTAGGTCGGTGCCGGGATACAAAATGTTGAGAAATGTCAGGGTTTTATTTTTGTCCACAGCGCCGAAGGAGTGGAGGTTCATTTTGGGGGTGAGAAAGTAGGGTGAAATTTTTAAAAATCAGTCTTCATTCGATAACTCTTTAGGAAAAATTCATACAATTTTCGGTCAGATGGGAACGTTGTAGCCCTTGAAAAGACGCGTCGATCGAGTATTTGATCATCCCTCTACAATAATACCTTCAACCCCAAAAGAATTGTTGAAGTATGCAAAAAAAATTGTTTATTGAATAACTCAAAAACAATCGATTTTTCGGGGATGTACGAAATGTAGAGAATAATTTTCTCTACATTTTCGTTTCTATAGACCACCCTTGAATTTTGCTATTTCGAACCCCTCTTAGGGGTTGAAAATTCACAATGAAATTCTGGGAAAACTATTGACCGAAAATAAAGAGATACGAGTTTGGCGCTGTGGACAAAAATGTAGCTCAGGGTTCAAGCTACAAATTCTTCCACGGCGGCGAATTCGTGCGGTCAATAGTTTTCCCAGAATTTTATTTTGAACTTTCAACCCCCGAGAGGGGTTGAAAAATCAAAATTCAAGGGTGGTCCATAGAAACGAAAATATAGAGAAAATTATTCTCTATATCTCGTACATTTGAACCATACCAGAAAAAACTATCGTTTTTTAGTTATTCAATAAACAATTTTTGTTGGCATTTTAACCATTTTTTTGGGGGTAAAGATATTATGGGAGAGTGATGATTAAATACTCGATCGAGGCGTCTTCCCAAGGGCTACAACGTTCCCATTTGAACAAAAACTGTACGATTTTTTTCTAAGCAGTTATTGAATTAAAACGGATTTTTTAATTTTTCACTCCACTTTTTCACCCCCAAAATGAACTTCCACGACTTCGGCGCTGTGGACAAAACTAAAGCCCGGCTTTTTCTGCACATTTTGTCTCGCGGCGCCGACCTCGTAGGGGTTGTAGTTTGACATTAATCCACCCCCATCTCCTTTCATCCCCTAAAAAACCCTCAAAACCCCGATTTGTAGGCAAACTTGGAATCAGCACCCGCGGCACTTACAAAATCACCTGTCAAAAACTAGCCTTCATCTAATTTTCTCCGATTCCGGGGTTTTTCCGCGACAGCACGGCTGTACTAGTAGCCAAAGAAGTGTTTGAAAGAAGACGCCAGAGTGATATTTAATGCAAACCCATCCAAATGGGGACTGGAAATGAAGGGAGCTATGGAGGAGGTAGGAATGGGAGCAATATGGCAAAGGGTGACAGAAGAAGATACTGAGGGAGTAAAAATAATGATCGCAAAAGCTATACGAGTAAAAAACAGCCAGGAAATACACCAAGACTGGAGCAAAATTGAGAATCCAACGTATTGAAAGGAGTACAAAAATAAAAAAGAACGTATAGAAATGTAAGATTACTGGGAAGTGGAGGGTATAGAGGGAAGAACTAAAGAAACATGGACCCGGTTAACCCGTGTGGAAATTTGAGTCGGGAAAAAGTACTGCCCATGATCTGCCTTCCCTATAATAGATAATATCGGGCTCTGGTCAGGCCTTCCACTCTGGAATAGGTTCGCAATCTAACGAGTCCAAGGCTAGGTCCCGATCCGCCGTTCCCTTTCTAGGGAACTGATCATGGGCCGGAGAACAATCGGTAAATGACCAGGAAAGTTGTAGGGAATAGATCGGGAAAGGAACAAACGAGGAAATTGAAAAAGAACCTTTCCGCGTTTTTGGCATCCTTAAGGCCTTGGGCCACAGTAACGGGTATAAAATCATGTGCGAATTTAACAATTTTTTTCGCATGAAAAAGTGATTCACTCATAAAATTAATTACACATCTATATAGTATGAATATCAAGCTGTTAGAATTTTTCTTTGATGTACACAATCGCCGACTACTCGAAACTTCTCGAAACAGCTTTTTTCCAATAGGCGTGACGAATAACTTCAACAATTTTCACTCGATTTACTTCAAATTTAAAAGTTATGTTCCTAATTATAAGGAGTACAACTTTGCAGTGACCGTTTTTTTCAAAAGTTTAAGACTTTATTATAAAAAAGTGGCTACATATTTTTTAATCAAAGTACTGCCCGTCGCTAGCTACGACCTCGGCCCATCTTTCAGGTAGCATTCGAATCCCACGTCGATAAAAGTCTTGGTCCTTGGAGGCAATCCAGGAATCGACCCAATTTTTGACTTCTTCGTAAGTACCGAAGTGCTGGTTAGCCAAATCGTGTGCCATTGACCGGAACAATGATAGTCGGAAGGGGCAATGTCTGGAGAGTACGGCGGGTGGGATAAAACCTCCCATTTCAGCGTTTCCAAGTACTTTTTCACGACATTTGCAACATGGGGTCGGGCATTGTCATGCTGCAGTATCACCTTGTCATGTATTTCGTTGAATTGTGGCCGTTTCTCTTTGAGTGCCTTACTCAAGCGCATCAACTGACGTCGGTAGATTTCCCCTGTGATGGTTTCGGATGGTTTGAGCAGCTCATAGTACACAACGCCCAGCTGGTCCCACCAGATACACAGCATCACTTTGGATCCGTGAATATTCGGTTTGGGCGTCGATGGCGGAATATGACCAGGCAGTCCCCATGATTTTCGGCGTTTAGGATTATCGTAATGAACCCACTTTTCATCTCCAGTCACAATCCGGTGCAAAAATCCCTTCCTTTGTTGTCTTTGGAGCAGTTGTTCACAGGTGAAAAATCGGCGCTCGATGTCTCTCGGCTTCAACTCATGCGGGACCCAGTTTCCTTGCTTTTGGATCATACCCATATCCCGGAGACGTTTTGAAAAGAGCCTCTAGTTTAAAATGCCACTTTTTTATTGAGCTAGGGCCACTACTTTGGCCGCAGTGGCTCTCTAAGTAAAACGGTCACTTGCAGTTGTACTCCTAATACATTTCGCAGAGAACCATTTCGCAAACCCAAACAAACTCAAACGAAAAAAAATTGTTAAATTCGCACATGATTTTATACCCATTACTGTGGCCTAAGGTCTTAGGGAGGTCAGATCGGAAGTGTATTCAATTTAGTGTTTAGACAACATATTGTTTATTGGTTATCTACTTTCTAAGGTAGTACCAGGTGTAGAAGTATGAAACCGGATTTTTTTTGTAGAAATTACACGTCTGTTATTTGAAAATGATAAAAAAGAATGGAGACGGCTTTCTGCGTGACATTCAATTAATCCGCGGGTTCTTGTTGACTTTGAATATCATCGTCATCCAATAAGGCTTGCAATTCGTTGTCTGCGAACTTTTTCGGTGGCTTCCCACGCTCTTCGTTACTCACGTCAAACTCACCACTTTTGAATTTTTTGAACTACTCGAAACACTGTGTTTTACCAAGAGCATGTTCACCGTAAGCTTGGACAAGCATTCGATGCGATTCTGCAGCAGTTTTCTTCAAATGATAGCAAAAAACCAATGCTGTCCGCAAATCGTAGTTCGTAGGCACAAATCTCGACATGTTTAAGGTTATAGAAAAATATACCGATGTAAGTAATTTGGGTTATTGCGTGTTGAAAATCTTCGTCAGCTGTTAGAGGGAGATGATGGCGCTGCAGAAGCGGTCTTACGGTCCCTAAACTGATGGCTAGCACCATCTATAGGGAAATTCGTGTTTCATACTTCTGCACCTGGTATAAAATCGGATCACTATCCGAGCGAAAAAGGCCTACAGTGCAAAAGGTTATTTCTCAAGTATTGCAAAATCATAAGCGCAAGTGCACGCTGTAAGCATAGCACTGCTGTACATGGTGCAACTCACAGGACGAACTTTTATCCTCCCACGATACCTTGGTTAGGCGAAACGCTTCGCTTGTAGCCAGCTGGCGGATTGTTGGCGAAATACATTCAGGTAACGTCTTCCCGGCCAGCACATTGATATTTACCGACATGGCGACAAGGCGTTCAAGAACCACGAATGACCTGCTTTACTTTTTTGCCTCATAAAATAATTTGGCTATTCTTCATGCTCAAATCATTAGTTATCGTAATCCCGGTATTTATGACAAGCATTGCTATCCTCGTCGATGATCACTGATGGAATGAATGCTTTTGATGATGAATGGCAGAGTAGCTTTTCTTTAGTTCTTAAAGACAGGCTCCACTTTTCAGAACATGTTAATGTTCCGTGGATAAATCGGTTGAAACTTCAGAAATATTTAACGTAGGTAATAATATTTCAATCCTTTTAAACGTAGTGAAAGAAACAAGTAAAAGTATATTAAATGGAAATAATAACAATTATGACGATACTTTAATTTTTGTCAACTCTGATACCGAAATATCGGTATTATTCGAGTCCAATATCCGATTTTCCAATATTGGATTTTAAGTAACTTAAATAGAAATAATAACAATCACAACGAAACTTTAATTTGTGTCAACTCTGATACCGAAATGTCAGTATTATTCGAGTCCAATATCCGGTTTTTCGATATTACAAAAAAACCGATATCCATGCTCTACCCCAAATAGACCCAAGCAACCCTGCCTTCTGGAGCTCCAGGACTCAAAGACCGCCACATATCGAGACCTTTTTTTCGCCACATCGAAGACTGCTAATCGTTTCTAGCAATTGTCGTCAAACTGCCAACGTGCATCGGTGCTTTGATTACTCCGGCTCGAAACTAACAGGGCAAGAAGGTTGGAGGACACGAAAGAGAGAGGAAGGGTCAACCTAGCCAGAACCAATACACACACGGGAGGCTAGCAACACACGGGGGAGTCTTTGATGAACGTGCTCCAGGAACCGGAAGGCCCTTCGGGGACGCTGTTCAAACACGTTGCTACAGCCGTACCGGCGGAGCAGATGCATATGCATCGGTAACGTTCCTCGTCGTCGTCATCGTCGACCTGCCACTGCCTCGACTACTACCCGAGCCTCCAAAATAAACCTGTCACGAGCCCCGTTTCTACTCCGCGAGTCTACACGACTATACTATGCTGCTCGTATACTTCGTCACTAATTGGATCCACCGAGCCTTTTACACAATCAAAACAAGCCGGAAATGTTCGTGCACAATCTCCAGTTCAAAACACACGTACGAAGGACCCAACGGACACAGAAATGGATTATTGCTGGGTACACGGAGAAAAAAGTATAAAAAATATGATTAATTCGAAAAATAAGTAGAAAGAAAAATGGGCCCACGATGAATCGAGTCTTAAAGGTCATAGAATGGGTCACTCTATTTTAGAGAATTTTTTGAAAAGAAATAAATAAAGTCTATCGTCTTAAAAAAAATAGTTTTCACTTTAGAAGCAAAAAAAACGTTGACATTGATAATTAATAATTTTTTCATATTTTTTAACGTAAGTGTGCTTCAAAAGGCAAAAAAAATACATAATGCCATTTGTCGATATCTCAATTAGTTCAGGAGTACTCAACGTTTAAACGTTCCTAAATCTTCTGAAGTCGACATTTTTTAAATATTATAAGTCCTGAAAGAGAGGAGATAAAAAAATGGTGTGAATATTACTTTCATGGGGTACAATTTTAGGAAAAAAAAAATAAGGAAAACCCAAAAATGGACCGTGTCACGGGCTAGCTGAAATGGCGTGGAATATCCCATATCTGAATATGCGATTTGGGTGGCGTGTTTAACTATCTATCATCCCCGAAATAGTTTTCACTTTAGAAGCAAAAAAAACGTTGACATTGATAATTAATAATTTTTTCATATTTTTTAACGTAAGTGTGCTTCAAAAGGCAAAAAAAATACATAATGCCATTTGTCGATATCTCAATTAGTTCAGGAGTACTCAACGTTTAAACGTTCCTAAATCTTCTGAAGTCGACATTTTTTAAATATTATAAGTCCTGAAAGAGAGGAGATAAAAAATGGTGTGAATATTACTTTCATGGGGTACAATTTTAGGAAAAAAAAAATAAGGAAAACCCAAAAATGGACCGTGTCACGGGCTAGCTGAAATGGCGTGGAATATCCCATATCTGAATATGCGATTTGGGTGGCGTGTTTAACTATCTATCATCCCCGAAATGATTATTCACTAGTGCAAGAGGCTTGACAATATAGATATGGTTAATTCAGTGCTACAACAAAATCGGCGCACAAATACTAATGTTGTATGCTGTACGTTAAGGCTATACAATTTTATTGTCCCCTGAGGGAAATATAAAATATAGTTCAAATATGGTTGAGAAAACCATACATTTCTCTCAGTGTAGTAGTCGGGTGACCTGCTCCTTTGTCGAAAGATTGAAAAATCGCGAGTCTCCCACCTGATAATTATCGCGCGATACCACGGGAATTTGTGCTCATTCGCGGGAGAAAATAGCGCGCTGATAAACACGAAAATTTCATTCGATATCGAAATTGCGAATTCATATATGAAACGAAAACACAGGGGGGGTGGGATAAAAAAGATTTTAAAAACCGAGTGCTTGTTCTCGAGGTTTCCCGTGGCTCGCTGCATCCGGTCCTCGGATATAACGCCATGGAAAATTATTTTTCAGATTTTCAAGCGAACCGCACGCTGACGCATCATAAAGTGCAGTTCGATGTTGGAAAAAAATCAGGGGAAAAATAAATATTGGCTCCGCGCACTTTCTCTCTCTCGGTCGATACGTAAACAGAGAGCGAAAAGGGAGGGGAAAAAAATTTTGACGAGGTTTTCTGTACCAGCCGGAATTCTTTCGACGATGAAAAAAAAAATTCGCATTCTATTTTCCAACCTCTGCGTATCCAACGTGTACGGACGCACGTTCCCTGCTCTGATCCGCATTGAAAATGCGCAGCTCTCTCTTTTTCTCTCTCTCGCACCAGCTTTTTCGACCGTTCTCCCGCAAGGGCTCGGCTACTCTCGAGTTTTACGCGAGCAAGGATCAAATGGCCCTCCCGTACAGCGAGATCAATGCACGCAAATTGAATTCAACTTTGCGTATAAAAATCCGCCAATGTCCATTTTTTTAAATCCCTACTCTCTTCGGGCATGACTTGATAAAATATTCGGTAAAATCCACACGAGACTTTTTTTATTGCCTATAAATAAATGCCGACAAAAACAAATTCCCAACCGAAGAAAACAAAAACAAGAATAAAATTGAAAAAAAACAAGAACATACTGTTTGACCCCTGCAGAATCGTTATTCGATATTCCAGGCAATCAAATTTACGTCCCGTTTTCTTTTTATTCAATTTTTGGTATACTATATCAAGAGAGCCGTGTATATATTTTCATCGCTTTCTCACCCTTCTCCCTGCTCCCTTTTGTCCCGTCCTTCGATCCTTGCGCGTCGTCAAAATCTTCGCATTCTGCAGCATCAACTCGGGGGGGGGGGGGGTCATGTGACGCGGAAATGAATTCGGTGGACTTGCCACTGCTCGTGATGCAATATATAGAGTGGTGGAGCGATCAGTCGGGGGGGTGGATGGGTATCACTTTCTCTGACGCAGCAGGAACCTCGTGAATGTCTGCAGCAAAGTGTCGACACTCGTAGTCGTTTTCTACATATGTACGCACACTCAGCCCCATACAGCATATACAGGATGTCCCAGAACTGATGGTAGTCCCTGAAATGGGGGGTTGGGGGTGAAATTCTGAGGCGATTGATATAAGTATGTATGGGTCTCAGATCAACCCCTGAATTGTTATTAATTTTTTAAGGCGGGCCAATCAGGTGCGCCCGAAGAACCAGCGGCCAGCGGCTGAGCACCACTGGTAGGTGCGACGCTCCCGCCACGCGCCTATCGCTCACCGACGTACGCTGGCTCATCGGGCGCACCTGATTGGCCCGCCTTTAAAATTTAATAACATTTCAGGCATTGATCTGAGACCCATACATGCTTATATAAATTGACTCAGAATTTCACCCCCATCCCCCCATTTCAAAGACAACCATCAGTTCTGGGACATCCTGTATAGATAAGAGAATCCGGAATATACGAGGATGAAAAAGGGACAGTCGAGGATCGTCTCCCGGCATGCGACACCGTCATCATCGCCAGTGGAAAAAGACGATTTGGTCGTGCTCCCACGCCACAGGATCGTTTGATTTTATGAATTCGCGAAGCCCGTTCGAGCACGACGACGTCGTATTACGGACGAAAGGAAGAAGAAAGACAAAACGAACAAATAAAAGATGGAGATTATACGAGGAACTTTGAACGATGGTAATCAGAGTCGAACGAGCGGGGAGGAAAATTACCCAGACGGGACAAATATACCGACTGACGGTAAAGACGAGTTGTGATCGGAAAGTATATTTTTAAATTGGACGAGACGTTTTTTTTTTGTCTTGTTTTCCTCGTAGTGAATCTTCCACCGGAAATGACGAGATAAATTTACGAGGTTTTGACACCCGGCGCATCTTTAATTGGAGTCCTAGAGGACGGTTGCCGTTTAATAAAGATCGAAAGACCCGAAACGTCGAACCGGAATAATGGAAAACGTGCTCTCACAGCCAAATAAGAGAGAGAGAGAGAGAGAGAGAGAGAGAGAGAGAGAGAGAGAGAGAGAGAGAGAGAGGTGAGAAAAAGATCTCCGTGCTCGAGAAATATCTGCGCAACAAAAGGGCCCAAGAAGAAGAAGGGTCAAAGATACACGATGCTCGCAATTACGAGAGGAAGAGTTACAGCGGCGGGACGCGATGACTCTATATCCGCGAGGAACAAGACTTACGTGAAGGGAATAAATGAGAAAAAGTATCTACACGGAAAATATATACTCGGATGGGGGAGAAGGGGAAGCTTTCGAATAGAGAGAGAGAGAGAGAGAGAGAGAGAGAGAGAGAGAGAGAGAACTTCATTTGAAGGCAACTATAGGGTGTCTCGAAATGATCTGACATTTTAATTTGTTAATAAAACATATGATTTATTTGAAAAGTCCGAATAGTTTTATTTCAATATAAGGTACAAGCTTTGAGGTTATGTGTGGAACACAATATCCGATAAATGGCGGCTTCGTCCCTGTTTGCCAACGTTCACTCTTTTGGCGAAATTTCCAATAACATTTTGACATAATTGCGGACTAATTTAATTAAGGGGCTATACCAGTGTGAACGCTGAAAATTTGGGTGATTTTCGGGAATTTTTTGGAAGAAAAGTACTCAATTAAATGTTTCGGAAAATTAAGAATATATTTCGCTATATTTGACCTATATTACATAATTTTTTCGTAGAAAAATATTGAGATCCAAGCGACTTATGCGCTGCCTTCGGAAGCGCAAAAAAAAGTTCCTCCACTGCTGACATGATTCCGGCGGATTGAGTAGCTGAAACCGAAAAAGGAAAAAAATGTCGTTAAACTGGAAGGTATTTCCCGTACAATGACATAGGATTTTCGAAAAATATCAAAATTTAACAAAATACCGTAGTTGTGAAAAAAAAGTCTGTTCTCTTGCCTATAAAATGGTCGTTTTTTTTTTCAATGCCAAATCGTCCATTTTCATCCAATCAAAAATATCCTACGTCATTGTAGAGTAAATATATTCAAGAGTACTCAGTTCAAATTTCAAGTCAATCGGATAATTGCTCTTTGAGTTACAACGTCAGAAAATTTGAAAAATCTCATTTCGAGAAAAACGCGTTTTAAGATTTAACTATCGATTTTTGCAAGACAAAATTATTAGAGATACGAAATAGAAATTTTTACAGGATATTCTTGAAAGTATAAACCGTCGAAAAAGGCAAAAAAATCGATTTTTTGAAAGTGTCATATTGTTATAGCCCCTTAATGGTGCGTCCAATTGCTTTCTTGAGTTCCAGAATGGTTTGTGGATCATTGGCATACACTTTTCCTTTCAGCAAACCCCAAACAAGTCCAATGGCGTCAAATCGCACGATCGCACACGACCATTAAACTTCGTCTGCAATAACTATGCAGTAACAATGCAGCAAATAACAATTTCTATGCATTGCTCGATCCTGTAATTATCCATGACTCAACCTGAATACTTCCTGACGCCAGTTCTCAAAGATCAGTACTCGATGTTCGACACAAAAAAATGGCGCGCAATTTGAAATTTCAGGTTATTTTGGGACACCCTTTATATCTATCCCTCTGTTTCTAGTTCAGAGACTCCACGTAGCCTTTTTCCGGCCCTTTTTCCTACCCATCCCTCCTCCCATTTCCTGCCAGGCCCTCCCACTCATTTTCTATCTTCCATACTCCGCGTTATTCTTCTTTCATGTCTTTTAATCCCGCAATGTCATTCTGTCAAGTATATACGTGTATATAAAAATATACTCGGACAATATCTAGCTCGCGATGCTCATCGTGCTCGGCTAACCGCGTGTGTGCTCGAAAAGCCGAGCTTCCAACGATCAACAGCGAATTTCACCGCGTCCCCATATAGCCAGCTGATGAAAAACGCGCTGAAAAGCAAAAAGTGCCAACGGAGAAGGCACTTCCTCTTTCCTCTTCCCTCTCCATCTTCCCTCGTCACTTTCGTAAAACATTTTAGCAGACTGTTCACTGTTTACGCGCTATCGTCCCTCTCTGGGATATGCGAGGATGGCAGGACTTACGTATGTGGACATTCTACCATGAGTCCAGTAAAAGAGACGAAAACCCACTGTTTAAATAAAATATAAATTATTGACTGAAGGTATATGGTTGCATACTGAAAGTAATCCCAATAAAATGTTGCCCCTCGACTCGCAACCCTAAAAAATAGGGGTTGAAAACTTAAAAATCGCCGTATCTCGATAATTAATAGCGCGATCAAAAAATGTTTCAAACAAAAGTTATTAGCAGTAATAAAATACGTATAAAATTATATGACATCCAAGCCCCTATCTTTGAAAATAGCGGCACACGCATCAACCCCGAATTTTCGAATCGGTTTTTTACCGCTATTTTCGAAGATGGGCGGTTGGACGACAGATAACTTTATACGAATTTTATTATTGCAAACAACTTTTGTTTGAAACATTTTTTGATCGGGCTATTAATTATCGAGGTGCGGCGATATTTAAGTTTTCAACCCCTATTTCTTAGGATTGGAGCGAGCTGAGGGGCAACATTTTATTGGGGTTACTTTCAGTACGCAACCATCGACCTTCAGTCAAGAATTCATGTTCTACACGGTGCAAAATTTCTGTATAAAAATTAATATACACGTGTAGGAAGTTTTTGTGCGGATACCGCTTATGAAATTTCAGATACGATTTTGAAAATCCAAAACGGGTTATTTTAAAAATGAAAGTGTAGCTCCGTAATATTAATATACTTGTGCGTTTGAAAAATAATGCACGTGTAAAGAAATAATCACATCCAAGTGTATTGACATCAAGAACCATTTGCTGATATCAATATACGAGTGTATATTAAATTAAAGAACCATTTGCTAATGTCAATATACGGGTGTGTATTAAAATTACTGATCCTAAGTGATAAGTTTATTTCAGAAATTGATAACAGCAATACGTTTTTATGTAAAAATTATCAAATTAAGACCACTCAATTCATATACTGTATGATGCTTTCGTGATGCTTGTGTATATGATTTTTTCGCAGCTTTATCCCATAATTGAAAGATTAAACGAACTTACCTTAAGTGAAGTTCAATCTTAATTGTATGTAGCGCCTCTTCCTTCAGATCACTGGTAGATGTTTAAAGTATGGCACGTGTTTTTACCAATTGTCTGTGACGAGTCGTTAAATCATTATTTGTAATTTATTTATTTTTTAATTCTTTCCAACACAGTTGTGGCGAATATGGTATTATCCTTTACGAATTCTAGATCGTAGAATCGTGTAAACGTCCTGGACGCTTCAGTCCAGCCTGCTGTCTTTTTTATTACGTCTATGTTGATGCCGCTCCGTTTTACTGATGACGTTGACGCGTGTCGTGTGCTATATGCTGTGAAAATGCTGGTGTCGATTCCGCATAAGTCTAGTAGTTCTTTAATCCATCTACTGATTGATTGAGTTGATACTTCTTTATGAGGTTTGCGATAAGAGAGAAGTAAGTTTTCTGTATCTCGTCGGATATCCTCTGTTTTTTCTAGGTTTTAGGCGTTTTCCAATGGCCTCGAGGACGGCTTGTGTTAGTTCGACCGTTTGCTTTTCTTGGTTACTCTTTGTTCCTGTTGACACCGCCAGTTCTGTTGTCTGTAAGGCTGCTGGTGTTCTAACCGGTACGGCATCTTGGTCGCCGGTCAGTAAGGCAGGTTCCGTGTTATCCTGTACCAGCGTCTGTGTCTGGACAGGTGTTCCTGGTCTAGAACTGTTTTTTCGTTCTTCTGTTGTTCTTACTGCTATGACGCTGGCCGATCGTGATCTGTCACGGCTTTTTGAGTAGCTTCGTTCACGATGTCGATGAACGTAGTCGCTGTCCGAGTCGTACGATGACTCCGATGAGCTCTTGGAGCTCGAGCGGCCTGTAACAATACAAGGAGAGGCCAGATTTTAGCCGTTAACCCTTGTGTCACTACATCGTGTGACTTTTTCTGACTCCGTGGATTCTTATCCTGGACAGATATGTAATTGACCGAAGTACCTTCTTGGACTCGTGTCTCAAGACATTTTGTTTCTATTGCGAAATCTTGTATCTCTACGTGGCTTAACATAACGCTTGTCAGATCGTCCGCTCTCAGAGACTCGTGTCTCATCAGAGAAAGCAATACAAGGCGTTCATAGCCTTGCAGGCTTATATAGCCTCTTGGCTAGCCCCATTTTTTGGCCCATTTGCGAAAGAGAGGACTCAGGTCCGATCAAGAAACTCATGTTTCCTTGTAGGCATCTTTCTGACTCTTGTCAAGTCCGCCATTAGCCTCGTATTTGCGTTGCACACGTAGAGAAATATCAAAACGGTTTTACTTACGTCGACTGCGACGATGTCTTCGCTTGTATTTCTTGAGTTTTTTCTCCAGTCGTCGTAGTCGTTCCTCCGTTGGATGTTCTTCGCGATTTCTCTTGTGCCCCATGTTTTTTGGCTTTTCTAGTCACAGACAATTATTTTAACCTGTTTGTGCGTTCTGCACAAAAAAAAGGAATGACGTAAGTATCGGAGACGAAGCGGATGGAGACCTGAGAGTGGGGCTCCTTTTTTTGTTTTTTTTTGCTAAATTTAAACCTGTGGTGCTATCTGTAGTAGAAAGGGTACTACCAGTGATCTGAAGGAAGAGGCGCGAAATACAATTAATATTGAATACTTGAATAATAAAATTTAAATGCAGTGAAATCACTGCACGTATGTACTTTTTTCTTTATATATGTATTCCTCAGAGGCACGGGATCCTTCTCCTTTTACCATCCTCTCCTTTATTCCTTCCATCATTCACAATCCTTCCAGAGTCCCCCCCCCCCCCGAGTATTGACCGCATCCATTCTAATGCACTACTGTATCGCATTTGCACGACTGTTTCATGTGATTTTTATCAGCGTTTATGAATTTTTTTTTCAATTCCAGTTTCTCTCTTTTAAATAAATCTGTTGTGATCATGCATTGTACGTATCGTAAAATTCAGTTTCACATATATTATATTTTTCAAGCAGCTGTGAATAAATTTCAAACAAATTTGTTTTGTATTTTCAATGCTCCGTTTTTTATAGTTGATTTATTATACATCTGTAGTAATTTTCAATTGAAGACACGGGTTAATACAATACATTTCCCACAAATTTACAAACTTGTCTTTGAAATTCCACGTTGCATCCATTAAATTCTATATCCACGGTAGAATTTCATGTTTCTGTTGTAAATTTACGGTACAAGTGTTTTAAATTTAATTCCTTTGTATCTTAAATGTATTGTAAATTTCATATCATTTTTTACAGTGTACGCTAAAAAGTACTGGGTTTTCGTCTCTTTTACTGGACTATACGGGGAAACAGAAGGCACCCTGCAAAGGAACGAATACAAACGTGAGAGATAGCGAGAGAAAATGTTAACCCGTGCAGAAATTTCTTGGCGAGTCCTCTAGATCGTGCCATATCCCTATAGGAATTCGATGGGGGCGCAGCACGTACATGGAGGGCCACATTGCAATCTATACTCGATTTCGGCGCTGTTTCCCGATTGACTTCGCGCTTGAGAATTTCTATTTGATATTCTCAACCGGAATTTGTTGGATCTCCAGAGAAAAAAAAACATCCTTTCGTGATCATGTGCACAAATTTGTCGGGGAGCCCCAAAATGCGCCCACTTCTCACTAGGGATTTGTTAGACACCGAACATAGTGAGTTCTCGTTATGATCTAATTGGATTCTGCACTGTTTCCTGATGAACGCAGTTAGACAATTCTTACCACGTTGAAATCGAAGATATGTGAAAAATCACGGGAAAAAACTCGACGTGTTGAAAGGTAACCTGCAAGCTTCGTTAGCGTGTACGTATGTGGTGATATTATGTCAAAGTGCAGTAAAGTAAGTTACAAACGATAATTACAATGGCTTTCAACTTATGTGCATTTACAACGATAAAAAAAAAAGATTTATTTTTTCTTCTCTTTAAACGATAGAACTACACTACTCCAAAAACTTCAAAAATTTCTTCAAAAAAACTTCAAAAAAAACTTCAAAAATTTCTTCAATTTTTTTCATGTTTCTGAAGCGCTGTATCTATGTGAAAAATCGTCGTATCGAGATAAAAAAAAGCATTCCAAAGCTTCAAGTTTCTAAGTTTTGGTAAAAAAAATTAACCAAAAGTATTTGCAAAGTTTAACTTTTTTAAATTTTCTATCGTGCTTAGTTTTGAAAAAAAAAACTGTTTTTTGTAACCTTCGCAGAAAATATCGAGAATTAATTGCAAAAAAGTTCTCAGATCGACTAATGGATGGACCTAGGAGGGTTGAAACAATTTTCAGATTCCACCTCATATCACGCAATCGAAACGAGAGATTCGGGTAAATATAGAATTTTTTGTAGCTTTTTTAATCGACTAATCGATTTTCGACTAGAAATGACTCCGGGAATTATGTAACCGGTAAAACAACTATTTAAGTACAATAAGTCGTTTTGTTCCAACTCTCCTTATATCGAGGTAAGTTGAAACAGCTATCGAGGTGAGTTGAAACGCCTTGGAATTGATACAAAATATGGGTACAAGTTATGTCAAAACATATTGTTATTAAAATACTTTGTCAAAAATAAAAAATACTTAATCTCGACATTAATCAAAGTGTCATTTTGTCATAGAGTCTAATTTTTTTAAGTTCTAACTGAAACGAATATAAACTCACGAATCTCACAGAATTAAATAGTACAATATACCAAAGTAAGAAATAAATTGAAGGAGAAACTTTATGGCGAAAAGTACATCACAATCCGTTTTTCGAATATATTTATTCGGCATGTGAAATAAAACATATGCTAGCCAAGCAAACCACACCACAAAATATAAACGTATGAAAACATTACTGCATCCGAGGTAAGTTGAAACACCTCGTTTCAACCCTCTTAGGTGTCAAAAATGCGATGCCGGTTGATTCGGAACTCAGTATTGATGAATAGTATTGCAAAACAACAAATTCAATATGACAAATCGAATGCCAAGTTAGTAAGCTTTAAAAATGCACATCGCATACCATCAAATAGATATAAATATAAACAAGGGCAACTGAACCTTAATGAAAAATACGATAAATACTTACTTTTGGCAATTTTTGTTGGCGCGGGTGTCGATGTGACGCAACTGAACTTGCGAGAGTACTGGAGTGAAATGACAAGTGGCGCGCGTCGTAGGAATGAAAGAATGGCATTGTTGCCATCTCGCTAACAATCACATCTTCCGAGCCATTGACACTGTTTCAAATTACCTCTGTGTCAACCCTCTTAGGTCGCCCCTACAGCTTGGGGGTATCAACTTTTAAGGGGGGATTGTCTTTTTTTCGCAAAATTTACCGCTGTTTGGGAATTTTTTTGTGAAGAAAGTATACAACGGAAAACTTGTGAAACTTGGCATATAGTTTTATTGATCTGTTTACTACATACAAAAAATATTTTAAACAAATTCATCAAAAAATCCGCCTCCCACCCCCATCGACGCGCGATGGTCCTTTTTTGATGGTGTGCACGATTACAGCCTTCACGTTCATCCTGCAACAAAAACCCAAAAAGCATTTTACTTTAGACACATATAGCTATCGTTCGATGAAGGGAAAAAAAATTGACGATTTGGTGACGTTTTGAACTTGAAGTATCGATTTTTCGAAAAAAATTGATCGATTTTTTGTTATAAATAAAAAACTATTAAACGTATTGCTTTTTTGCTTCATCAAACGATAAAAGGATGTCAGCTGAGCATTCTATCCAAATTTGAAGGCAATCGGTTGAATAGTTTTCGAAAAATCGTGCACACCATCAAAAAAGGACCATCGCGCGTCGAGGGGGGTGGGAGGCGGATTTTTTGATGAAATTGTTTAAAAATTTTTTTGTATGTAGTAAACAGATCAATAAAACTATATGCCAAGTTTCACAAGTTTTCCGTTGTATACTTTCTTCACAAAAAAATTCCCAAAAAGCGGTAAATTTTGCGAAAAAAAAAGACAATCCCCCTTAATGAATGCAATCAGAGATGAGTGAATTATGGTACGCAAAGGTCGAATCGTGTAAAAAATGAGTCAGTATTGTTTTTTTTTTAATTCCGATTTATTTGTCTTAAATTTAAGGACATGTACAAGCTCAACATAACCTCACAAATTTTATAAGCCCAATTTTCTCATAGATGGCTGAATTTTTTAGGAAAAACAAAGCGTTAGGCTCTGGAGAATTCCCCGAGGCAGAGCTTGATGATTTCCTCTTGCCCTAAATATTATTCATCTCTGAGAAATCTCTGTTCGAAAATTTCAGCTATCTCTCTCACACTCATATCTCACGTTGTAGATCTTCGACTTCGCCTTAACAAGCAACTAGTGCAAAGTTGTGAAAAAGTTCGAAGAAAATTAGTCTTTTTATTTTGATGATGATTACACGATGTTTAGGAACAATACCCTTGTTCCTTCAACTGCTTCGTAAAACTTTGATCTATCGATCCGGAAAAACGATTCGATGGATATTTGAAAACTTACAGGCCTACAGGGGGTACGTTGACCTGAAAAAAAAAACCTGGCAACATTAGTCTTTCCATCGATATTTGTAAAGTAGTGATAGATTTACTGAAAAACCATAAAAAGTCATTTTTTCCGACTTTCTTCAAACAAATGTTGCGGTTGAATAAATATATCTGAAAAATCAACGTCTGGATTCCTATAAGGAAGTAAGGACAAGTATGAGAATCCGATTGGATCCCTACGACAATTTCTGCACTGGAAGGACTGACTTTCATCCGTTCCACATTTCAGATGACACTTCCACCTACGCAGGAGCGAACGACCCGTCATCAAGCTCCGGTTTGGGTTAGTTCGGCTCTGTCCTGAGGCCTTATGTTTGTGTTAGACGTACCTAGAAACAAGGGAGGTGCGAGCTGAACAGCGGAGTATTTGGCAAGAATGCTGTCGCGCAGAATACCTCGGGCCGTGAAACGAGAGCTGCGAGCAAGAGAAAAAGAGAGAGAGAGAGAGAGAGAGAGAGGGAGAGGGGGAGAGAGAGAGAGAGAGGCGGGGGAAGAAACAGGATCGAGAACATGCGATTCAAGAATCCAAATGTTTGCCGTTATTGCGAATCCGCGTTCGCATAGCACTAGAGTGTACTACGACGCTAGAGGGCGTGCGAGAACATACGTTCCCCATTTCTCTCACTCTCTCTCCCTTACGACATTCCCATGTGAGAGGGTGCGAAAGGGTGAATACGTGTTTAGCCAGCGAGAGTAATGCAGGACGTTTTGAGATCGCTCCCGGAGCCGGGGTTAACCCCGAAAGGGGACAAGGCGAGGGGTGAAGGAAAGAAATGCTACTGCAGGATGGATGTAAATCGCGGAAGAAATTCCGATGCTATCTTTCTCTGGCCTGGTGTGCGGCTTTCAACATCGCGCGCGAACGAAATTGCGGCTGTTTGTCTGAAGCAACCGAGGCAATTTCCGCTCCCCCTTAAAACTGCTCCTTACGCGAATACACGCGCTCAAAATCCACCTCTCTGGCTCACTTTTTGGGCTAACCTAAATCGGCAAGCACTCCGCCTCGATTTCGCTTCTCGTTTTGATGTTTTCCTCTACACATGGTAGGTACGTGTGCCACGCGTGTTCCAGTCCAGAGTCAGTCGACACGCCGCTCGTTCCCGCCCTTTTGTTCGTTCGCGTTCGCGCGCCCTGCCATTTTCCTTGACGAGGGCAAAGCAATGAACCGCGCAGAGGAGGAGAGAGGAAAGTCAGGAGAGGACTCCAAATAACTCTCGCCGTCAGTTCTTCCATTGTCATTTTTACTCACAAGGAGAACATCCCGCAGGTGACACCCTTCGATCTTGTTGAAATTTGGATATGTTATAAAGCACCGCAAATTAAGCGATAAGTATTTTTTTTTATCGGAGGAAAAGGGTTTTAAGGGCTGAAAACGCACCCTCAAAAATGGGGATGTTTTTCGTTTTTCGTCGATGACTTTTCATCAGCGAATCAACAAGTGCTTACAAGTCGAGCATCTTCTGTAGGTAGATCCAAACCAAGGTTAATGGATCCTTTGAAAGTGATTATTCCGATATTTTTCGACTATTTTCATACTTTGCGTGAGTTGAATGACCTTGTGTTGTAGGTCGCTGAATTCGTCTTAAAATCGGTAATAATGCCATCGAAAAAAACACATGGTTCCATTTTAAAAAATGGAGTTGACCTTTACGTAGCGTCAGCGCCGCCACCGATAAAAAATAGGGTGTTCCAGTATGACGGCCTTCTCGAACACTGAAACTTTTGTCTGAAATATTTTTGGATATGATCAATAGTTTGAGTGCTATTGCTCTGTAACGCTTTATGTGCCTCACTCTGTATATTTATATATATATTTTCATATATATAGTATTTTATGTGTATAGTGTATACTTTATATACATGGGACCTTCCACGCCATTCCACCTAACCCGTGGCCACGACCATTTTTTGTTTTCCTGACTTTTTTTTGTAAAATTGTACCCCATGAAAGGAATATCCAAACCAATTTTTAGATTTTTATCTCTTCTCTTTTAGGAGTTATAATTTTTCAAAAAAATGTCGATTTCGGAAGTTTTGGAAACGTTCAAACGTTGACAACTCCTGAACTAATCGAGATATCGAGAAATGGCATCGCATACATTTTTCATTTTGAAGCATACTTTCGTTGAAAAAAATATGAAAAACATCATCAATTATCAATGTCAACGTTTTTTTTTTGCCTCCAAATTGAAAACTATTTTTTTAAAAGATGATTGCCTTTTTTATTTTTTTACAAAAATTCTCTAACATAGAGTGACCCATTCTATTATTTTTAAGAGTAGTCTCATTGTTGGTGCATTTTGCCTTCTATTTTTTTCGAATCTGTCATATTTTTTTAAAAGAGATTTTCATCATTTCAATCTCCAATAATGCTATTAATGATTTTGTAATTTCCGATTCGGCTTCGTCAGGCCTGAAACGGTTTATTTTCAATTTGTGCTGAATTTAACGAAAAAAAAAATGTATTCAAAATAATACGCGTATTCTTAAAAGCCCGTATGTCCAACAGTTCGCAAATCCCGTTTTGTAGTTTTATTCTGGTATTTAAAAAAAAATAAGATTCTTAATTGACGCTCATGATTTAATGAGAATACTAGATATTTTTCAATGGAAAAAACACAAATTCGTAAAATGTATTTGTTTTCTCACCGCTTTGAAGCTTAGGCCCGTACTCCTATACCACCTTACCCTACATCCCCCCCAAAAAAAACCCACCACCCTTCCGACTCGCTTTCTCATTTTCGCCGCCCTTCGACACCCTTTCACCCTTGCTATGCTCCCTTTCCGGGATTTCCGCATTTTCAGGGAGCAAGAACATGTTGATATTTACTGCGGTATCCTGCCACCCCATTCCTCAAGAGCGAATCCGCTCGCCCGGACCCTTTTCTCCCTCTGGCAAGGCGCTCTCCAGCCAAACTCACGGGAATCGAGCCACAACGAGGCGCGAAACAGACCTGAAAAGGGCCTCGATAAGATCGTGCCAGAGGGCAGCGCCGAGCAGCCCATTCCATTCATCCCATACAGGCTCGAATCTCGGCAAACCTTCCTACGGATAACTAACCTCCCATCTAGGGATTCCGATATATACGGGAGCTTCTATTTTCTTCAGTGTATACGCTTGATGAGAGCCGCCGAGTGATGTTTGATCGATTACTACTAGAGCTCGTACCAGCTTGACTAGTGAACATTCTATTATATGCATTCAATTAATTACACGAATGGATTAATTTTGTTGAACCCTGGCGATATTAATTACCTGTACGTAGCTCTTTGACTTTGGCTAAAGGGTAAGTCTGGATAACGCTTTAAGCTCATTTCCAAGCGACTCTGGGTGTGGTTATCTCTCTCGGGCTCTTTCCGGGCTCTCTCTGGGCTGATCTAGCTGGATTAACCTCCTTATAATGGACGTTGAATTGCAGAACGATACTGTATGTATATGTGGGTATGCATTTATCATCGAGCAACGTAGCCGTTAAGCAATGCTTCTCTCTCTCTCTCTCTCTCTCTCTCTCTCTCTCTCTCTCTCTCTCTCTCTCTCTCTCTCTCTCTCTCTCTCTCTCTCGTTCTCGCTCTCAAAATCACAAGTTGCCAAAGCTAATGAACTCAACCATTAGATTTATCTTCAACCTCCGAAGAGACGTCCACATCTTACCATACCGTCGGCAAATGGGTTGTTTCACTGTCAGAACCAGAAGATTATACTTCATGGGTATCATGATATATAACATTGTGAAAAAAAAAACTCCGGATTATCCGATTCAAATGTGCCCGCCTGCTCAGCCATCAGGTTCTAGTCTATCGCAACACAATTATACTACTACTTTAGCAATGCTAGCATATTTATACAATCACCATCGTTATTATTTTCAATATTTTTCATATTTGACTTTAGTATTTTATAATTACTTATCCTATGTTTGTTTACTTATTACTTATATTCCTCTCTAAATGTTGTACTCATGTTACACTTATTACCCATTTTTTTTACAAATTTTATATTTATAATATGTTTACATCTATATATTTTTTTAAATATAAATTTCTACGAACTGTACAAACTATGTATCATATTGCATTAAACCTTAGGCCACTCTAAAGGCCAAAAAAATAGGCTTTTCGGTGATTTTTTTTTTCAGAAAAACTACAAAATAAATCGAGATTACAAAAAGGGTGTTTATCATACATATCAGTGACTTTATACAATAATTTTTTTAAGCGATTAATTTCAAAACGACGGCTGTGCAGCGTTTTTGCGATGACGTCTCTGTTTTTCCAGGGTCCACGGCCGGACAAACAGCTCCGGTAATTTTTTAATGATAATGAGCCAACGAATTTTTTCGATTATATATAATAACTGCTATAGAAGTACGTAGAATTTTTTCGATATATTGGTTTTTGGCCAAATGGCGCACTTCTGAAGTGGAAAGTGAAAAATTTGCCAAAAAAATCGTCAGAATTGTTAATAACAAATGAAATATGCAATATAAAATGTGACAATGTATCTTTCAAGATATATTCGACATATCAAGTAACTCGGTTGAAAATTGTCCGAGTTATGTTTCCGGCCAACTTAAAAAATGCAGTTTTGAGATAAACGCGTTTGAAGTTTTCAGTAGTGAGGTGCGGACCAGGCGGCGTTGTATTAAAATTCGAAAACCGAGTACTTAGAGATTTTTCCCGGCCATAATCCTTTCGGGACATCATTTTTGAGGGCCTAGGGGATCATTAAAGGAAAATCGATTTTTCGAAAATTCTATAGTGGCCTAACCCCTTGAGGTTTTGACCAAGGCATAAAATATATATAAATATCTCTCTCCCTCCCTCTTCCTCTGTTCCTCTCTCTATACGTATTTTTCCTGATACACACTACGAATTGGCCGACGCGATTTGTCATTGCAAACGCGATTACAATTGTGACGAGATTACGATCGATTTCAGGCTTCGTCTTTTGCAACGAGGGAGAAAGCGAACTGGGGAGGCTCTCTCTCTCTCTCTCTCTCTCTCTCTCTCTCTCTCTTTGTCCCCGCAAATCCTGCCGTGGTGGAAAGAAAAAAGTTTGCAAAGAGGTAAAATAAAACGCGCCGATAAGTGCAGAAGAAATGTAGGCAGAACGAGAGAGAGAGAGAGAGAGAGAGAGAGAAGGTGAGGGGGCGTAGAGATAAATAAGTTTGTTGAAATCTTAATTGCCGGGCCGAAATGGCGCGTAACGACGTGAAATATTGCGCCGAGAGAAAAAGATGCTGAGTCTTATATTGAACCGTGGGAAGGAAGGAAGGAAGTAGGAAGGAAGAATAAACGGGAAAAGGGGGGGTCGCCACCAAAAGTCTACATAGCAACTCGAGAGGCTCGCCCCCGCAGGGAGGCCAAGAAAGAGAGCACAATCGGCAGCCGAGGCATTGGGAAATGAAAGAAAGGGTTTTTTTTTCTCCGCCAACCGAAACCTTTTAATCCGCAGGAGGATCTCGCGCGCGCGAAAACGAAAAAAAAAAAAAGGAAAATGAGAAAAAAACGCTGACCCAACACTTTTCACTGCCAATCTGTTACGGAAGAGCGACGCATCCCTCGCGACCTCCGGACACGATGAGGCAGCAACGACTCCATTTCCCTTCATTCCATTTCACTCCATTTTCCCTTTTTAATCTCTACCCTCCCGTGCTCCTTTCCGTTGAATCTGATAATAATTTTTTTCCTAATTCCGCCCATTCCGACATTTCCGTCTCCACTCGTTTTTCCGTCCCATTCCTTCTCCTCTAATTTCTTCCCAGCCAAAGTTTCAGGGCCCACAAAAAATGCCAAACATACTGAAAAAAAAAAAACTCGAGCGAGAGGAAATCAGAAGGATTAAAAAAATGAAAGCAACCGAGGAACACCGGAGGACGATACTCACACGGGGGGGGGGGGGGGGGGGTGAGCAACAAAACCTCGGGAGCTGATCCAGTATTGGTTTCGTTTGGGTTGCCGGAGGGTTGCAGGGTGCGCGGACGGTAAACCATACGGGCGCAAGCGCCACAGCAATCCAGGAGAATTTGAGCGCCGTTTCAGTCAACGACGGCGACCGTGACGCGGAGCGTCTCCAACACCGCGCGCCCTCCGCATAGTGCTAGCCTCTTTTTTTCTACCCCGCAACCGCGACACGCGTATCAAAAATAAAAAATAAAAATTGCAATCTCAAAGTGGACACCGTATGAAAACAAAACAGCGAACCACAAACAATACAAAAAAAAACTATTAAGCTTCGATGAATAAATATATTCCATGATTTATGAACGTACGCCGATTTATCAATTTTATTCAAAATTTAACTGGCCAACGAAATTCGAAAATTAAATTAGTGTGCGGTATTGCTCCATGAGCAAAGTGTTATTTTCCGCCACTTCGGTAAATATAAACACTGATCCATGCTAATATATTTACGTACGCGTGTGTATACGTCAGTGCGGGGGTGACAACCGGAAATGACGCTTGAGGGACGAGAGCGTAAACACCGGGAAGAGCCAAGAGCTATTCACACGATACCGGGCATACGGCAACGTTCTCTGAACACCTCGGTAATCGATCTCCCCAGTTTCTAGATCCTACGAAAAGGTTTATGTCCACCGCTGCTACCCTTGTTCGATCCTCGTCCCCCTGCTGCGGTGTGTGCATGCGTGCGTGCGGGCGTGCGTGTGTGTGTGCGTGTGTGCGTGTGCGTGCGTGCGTGCGTGCGTGTGTGCGTGCGTGCGTGCGTGCGTGCGTGCGTGCGTGCGTGCGTGCGTGCGTGTGTGTGTGTGTGTGTGTGTGTGTGTGTGTGTGTTTGTGTGTGTGTGTGTGTGTGTGCGTGTTTGTGTTCGTGTCAGAATTAATTAGCCATCGGGCTACGGGCCAGTGATAACGTTGCAAACGCACGTAAATATATATGTATATGCATGCGTGTGTATATAGATCGTGTATACAGCGCGCGTATTATACAGACATGCAAATTTGGGTCTGCCGAGGCCGAGGCATATGACGCATACGCGCGTTATGTAGTCACGGAAGCTGCTGTACCATTCGGAGAGCCGTGACACAATATCAGGATGGGTACAAATTTGTACAAACGTACGTATTACACGAGTCAGCGAGAGAGAGAGAGAGAGGGATAGTTATTTCGTGCTCTAGGACCAGGCTCCCCTAAGATAACTGTGCTAGTGCAGATACATAAAGGTCAAGAAAAATACAGACGGAAAAGTGTATTGCATAAAATTGGAGTTTAAGTTTTGGAAGCGTATACAGCAATTACGAATTTAAATGAGAAAGCACGAACGAACGAGTGGTCATTGATAAATGAAGCGCGAAAGTTACCTCTTAAAAGCACCATGCGGTATACTGGACAAGCAATGAGAAATTGAAATCAAAATAATTCCAGCTTATTGGAGCTTGCAAAACTCTTTATCTAAGCCAATGACTAGAATTCTCCGGATGTGTGAGGTATGAGTACGAACTAACGAGGAACATCACTCAAGTGTTCGCTTTCCGTTTTGTTGAAGCTCATGTATTTGATAAATTATTGGAAACTATTAGACACGTTTTTTTTTTATCGGCGGAAAAATGGTTTTACAGGAGGAAATCACCCCTCAAACAAAGGCATGTCACCCCTTAATTTAATATTTTTTTCAATACTTCTATAATAGACTTTTCATCGTTTTGCATTAAAAGAATTTTGGTTTTTGTTTCATTCTGATCGGTGGACTACCTGTAGGTGAAACTGCAAAATCACCCCTCAACGCGCCTCCCTTTGAGGGGTGGTTGCCTCGCTTGAAACCGGTTCTCTTCCGATTAAAAAAGTACGTTTCTAATAGGTTTCAATGCTTCATCACATATCCGCGTTGCAAGAAAACGAAGGCGGACACTCAAGTGATGTTCCCTGGAAGGCATTCATGCCACTCACGCTGTAATCATCTGCTCACGCATATAGTATGTTGCGGTAGTTTGTTGCGAACAGCAAGCTTGGAGCTCCCCATTGGGTTACGCGCTCTTTATATTGTGCCGAATCTCATTTCATTATTGCACACGCTGGTGTTCTAAAGAACTTGTAGTAATAGTTCGTCCGACAGGTGGCAACTACAAAGTATCGACTTTTCCAAAGGAGTGTTGTCTAGACATGCACCCCACTAGATCTTTCGAAACGCCTCATATGAGATCGCGCGATTGATCATACAAAGATCAAAACGTACGCGAATGTTGCAAGTAGTAGCTTGTGATGATCAGCCACTTTTAACCAGCCCAACGTAAAGTGGTATGACGTTGTACAGTGATTGCAACGTACACCAAATACGAAACTATGTAGTATATTGGGTGCTCGCTGCTGCTTTGGATCTAGCTCATCGGTGATATCAGTCGGAGACAGCCGTAGTCCAGGTGTGACAGTACCCCTCCAGCAGCATCCTGCCAGAGAGAGCGGAAGATAGAGATGATCAAGATTGAAGATGACTGCTTATTTTTCCTTATTCTTCGGTTATGTGTATATGGAGTCTGCTGCTGTGGCTTTTATTGACCGAACATGTGTGATAGGATCCTAAGTGGTTGATTATCATATATTTATCTTACGGCTATAGGCTTACATTGTTTCTCGTTGCTGACTAGCACGTGCTTTTTATAGTTCGATATTCTGCGACTCCAAGGGGTGGAGGTATGGGATCAAACTTTATGTAGATGGTATGATGACTAGGTGTGTTCTGACGGCTTTGCTCTAACACTGAGTTTTTGGGGTCTTGAGATCTCGTTATGAATTCCAGTTAGATTATTGTGCAACGTTGCTAGTTTTTCTTTAGATATGATGCGAAGTTAGTTTTGGCTGTTTCACCAACTATCCACGTTGGTGGTTCCAAATGTTGGGGGTAGAACAGGCAGTATAGAAAATTAGGGTTCTCGGCGATCATTTCTTCCCCAAAGGGCTGAGTTGATCGTTCCAAACAGCTGCCGTCTCCCACCCTAATCGTAACGAAGCTTGCTTCTTTCTCTTCATCTTCCGCTCATTGCTTTTTTCCTTCGCGATCCTCCAGCTACCGGAAAGTGGGCGGTAAGCCCTGCGGGATTGAGCCACGAGGTTTCGAAGAACCGGAAATCCGGCTGCTTATTCCCATAGGCATTTTGCTTTTTCCTCATTTGGTCGGGGCAACGCGCACAAGACAAATAAACCGATAAGTTATTCGCGCGGTCATCACATACCGGCCCCGCTCTGAGGGAACGAGGCATTTGAGCAATAATTCCGTTGCTGTTGGAATAACCAGAGATTCACCATCCAGCTTTTCTCACAGTATACATATGTGCGGAGGTAAATGATGTTTATGATAGTGATATTGCGAAATTCTCCCCTGCGGATGACCCCCATTCGTATATTCCACCCTACGTTTATATATAAGCGACCCAAAGTCGTCTTGTTCCTTCTCCTCCATATGTGCTATGTGTGTGTGTGTGCGCACACACCCGCGTATATATATTTATATATAATGCGGATGTACTTTGTCCTGCTTTTGCCCTACGGGGATGAGCCTATGTTGTCCCAACGCGTGGTTAATACGTGCGATACAGCTGCACAGACGTGTTTGACAAGGGTTATGTTTGTCACTGAGGACCCTCACGCCCTCTGGCTAACTCGTCCACACATATGTACATGCGTAGATGTCCTTCATAGCTTGTCATTTTACCCGTCAAAGCTGTCGTGTCACAGTCACGATAACACGAGTTTAAATTTGGCCAATTCTACGACGAGACCAAAAGAGCGAATCTATTTTCCCCCTTTTCAGCCCCAAAAGGGGTAGTTACACTGCCAAAGAAAATTAATTTAAATAGGATCTATTTAAATCAAATAGGTTTTTTCCTTGCCTGACGGCCTACTGCGATATTATTTGTTTCAGCTATTCAAATATTAAATATATTCAAAATGAATAAAGATTCGATTCAAATAAATTTTTATTTGCTTACAATGTACCCTGTAAATCTAAGTGTACTGTATGAATAAAATATTTCATAAATCCAAAATCAAACGAAACACTTAAAGGAGTTTCACCGCAACGATTTTGTATCGTAATTCGCCATTCCCTGGCCTTCTGAAATCATTTTTTTCGAATAAATTATTCCACCTATATGGGATAGAACCTACCTACCTGCTCATAGCTACGCACGCTGCCTCCATGCTACCGAGGGCTTGTAACATCTTGGTCGCAGATATGGCATGAGGGACCAAATTAATTTCCTATAATTATTTGTTGTATCACATAAACTATATCAATTAGTTAACATCATTGTGATAATTAGAGAGTTTTATGAAATCACATACTATAGATTTTTCAAACATAACCCATTATATATAGGTTATGTTTGAAAACCTATATATTTAATTAATCTTTCTCCACCCTCTCTATCCCCACGCCCCTTTGGTATGTGTGTTGCGATAAAGACAGACCATTAGTTTAATCAAATAGAAAAATGGTTAACTCTACGAAAATTCAATTTAATTTAAATTTTTTAAAAATCTACTAGATCCATTTAGTGGAGGATTCAACTAAATTGTTTTTTGAGTAGATGAAACCGAGTCACAGATTTATTATGATTAAATGAAATATTTAGTTATTGGACGATATTAAATAAAGATTTAAATAAATGTATTCAAAAGAAAAAATTCCAATAATGGAATGCAATAGGAAAAATTTGATTCCACGAAAAAATCTAGTTAATTCAATTTTTTTTATCAAATAGACGCGGTTAATTAATATCAATAGAATTGTTCTGTCAGTGTGAGGATCCGCAAAGGCCAATGGTGTACATAGGATGACAACATCCAAGTAGAGGCTCAAGCGATCCGACGCCGGTGAAAAACTTTGATTTCCCACCAGAAACGTTCCAGGTTCCTAGAAAGTGCATTTTCAACCCGGAAGTATATATAGCGTAGAAGTCCCCCGGGAAATTTTCCCCGCGCAATCTCCCTAGGTATTCTCTTCAACGCCCTACATTTATAATAAACTGATACAATACCCCGTATATATTACATTTGCATATAACGTCAAATCGAGAATTGCGGAATACGAGAACAACACACGGCGATAGACGCGTGTGTACATTTGGAGATGGAAAAGTGTGGTGGGGATGTGATCCCACAGCGGAGAGAGAAAAGAAAAGATTATAGGAAAAATCGCGAAACTCCTACGTGCGTAAAATCCCGGAGAATTTCCTTCACCCCCTCGAGGTACACCACCCCTAGGAGCTTTATTGCCTTCTTACGTGCCATTTGCCTCTTCCGATCCATTGAATATCCAACTTTGTGAGACATTTTTCCTATCCACCAAAAGAGTTGGAAACATGGAGAGAGAGCGGTAGGGGAAGGAGCTGGAGGGGCGGGAGGGGGATGATGATCGAAAAGTTTCGCGCAACAGATTATGCGGACGATACGGGACAATAGTTGTATCTTCACGGACGTCGATCACGTGTACGTCTGCATGTATTGGGATGTATAAAAATCAAGTTTGATAAAAATCAATATATTTCGGTAAATAATATCGCAAAAAAAATTGATTGTAAACATCAACTTTTATCAATATTTCTCCAAATAAAATAGCGAAAAAATATTTTTTTTAATGGAAACGTCAACTTTTGTTGGTCTTGTTATCTTCCAAATTACAATTTATAATATTTAAAATAGTACAGTCGTGCTGTACATTGGAATCGGAAAAATTAGAAGAAGGCTAGTTTTTTGACTGGTGATTTTGTAGGTGCCACGGGTGCTAAAACCAAGTTTGCCGAAAAATCGGGGGGTAGGGTTTTTTAGGGGATGGGGGTGGATTAACGCCAAACTACAACCCCCACGAGGTCGGCACCGGGAGACAAAATTTTCAGAAAAATCCGGGTTTTATTTTTGTCCATAGCGCCGAAGTCGTGGAAGTTCATTTTGGGGTGAAAAAGTGGGGTGAAATTTTGAAAAATCAGTTTTCATTCGATAACTCTTTAGGACAAATTCATACAATTTTTGTTCAAATGGAAACGTTGCAGCCCTTGAAAAGACGCGTCGATCGAGTATTCGATCAACCCTCTCCAATAATATCTTCACCCCCAAAAGAATTGTTGAAGAATTAACAAAAAAATTGTTTATTGAATAACTCAAAAACAATCGATTTTTCGGGGATGAATCGAATGTACGAAATGTAGAGAATAATTTTCTCTATATTTTCGTTCCTATGCACAACTTTTGAATTTTACTTTTTCGAACCTCTCTCGAGGGTTGAAAATTCAAAATGAAATTCTGGGAAAACTATTAACCGAAACTAAAGCGATACGAGTTTGGCGCTGTGGACAAAAATATAGCTGAGGGTTCAAGCTACAAATTCTTCCACGGTGACGAATTCGTGCGGTCAATAGTTTTCCCAGAATTTCATTTTGAATGTTCAACCCTCGAGAGGGGTTGGAAAATTAAAATTCAAGGGTGGTCCATAGCAACGAAAATATGGAGAAAATTATTCCCTACATTTCGTACATTAGAACCATACTCGAAAAACCTATTATTTTTGAGTTATTCAATAAACTATTTTTTTTTTGTTTTTTAACCATTTTTTGGGGGTGAAGATATTATCGGAGCGTGACGATCGAATACTCGATCGACGCGTCTTTTCAAGGGCTACAACGTTCCCATTTGAACAAAGAAACGTAAGATTTTTTTCTAAAGAGTTATTGAATTAAAACCGATTTTTCAAAATTTCACCCCACTTTTTCACCCCCAAATTGAACTTCCACGACTTCGGCGCTGTGGACAAAACTAAAGCCCGGATTTTTCTGAACATTTTGTCTCACGGCGCCGACCTCGTAGGGTTGTAGTTTGGCATCAATCCCATCTCCTTTCATCCCCTAAAAAAGAACCCTACACCCCGATTTTTAGGCAAACTTAGATTTAGCACCCGCGGCACCTACAAAATCACCTGTCAAAAAACTAGTCTTCTTCTAATTTTCTCCGATTCCAGGTTTTTTTCAGCGACAGCACGACTGTACTAAAAATAGATGAGAAAAAATAATAATTAGTCGTGATCAAAGTTATACTGAGATTGGGGTTACTTTGATACCCCCCTTTTTCTTAATGAGAATCGGAAGTAACTTCATAAAGGAGCCTTTTTCCTGAAGAAAATAAAACAGTCAACCGGATCGAAAGTTACAACGATTTTTATTGTCTTGGGGTTACTTTGATCGAACAAATATTACACCTTCACTTCTCAAAATCAACTTTATCGATAAACAACTGGTATTTTATATTTATTTATGCGGTAACACATCCATAAACTCCGTAACATTAAAAAAACTAGCAAAAACAAGTTGTAAAACTTATGTCTACCTTGGGATCTAAATCACAAAACAAGATCACATTGGTTTCATCAGGAACGAGTTTCACTTAAACTAGACCACGTACGAAATCACACTAATTGTAAGACGAAAAATGTCAAATAACAATGTGATATTTTTTGTCATACAATTTACAACTTGCAACAAGAAAAAAATATCAAATAACCAGTTGATATTTTTTGTCTTACAATTAGTGTGATTTGGTACAGAATTGCAGAATTGTAGGTTAAGGAATGTTCCTACTGAACACATTAGGAACACTTCTTAACCTACAATTGAAACCTACAATTAAAATTATCAGAGAATTATCGGAGATTAACAATAAAGATAATAAGTGGGGTGAAATCGATCAATGATCAATGTTACCCAGTCGAAGCTGTCAAAGACACCCCACCGAAACAACTGTCGCCCATAAAATATGTTTTTGAGGTTATGGCACGAAACAAAGCGTAATAGTGTAGTTTAATAAATATCTGACAAGGTGATTGTTCCCAAAACATGTAATTGCAACACTCAACTTGTTATTTTTTAAGGTATTCGGGGCCGGGATGAAATTCCGAACTTTTCAATGGTCAGAACGCTGAAAACTCCGAAAGAATAGTACTCCGAAAGATCAAAACTCCGAAAATCTTAACCGTCAGAATAAATTGGCTATGGAAATTTTAAAGTTTCAATATTTTCAATAAATCGACAAATTATTTCAAGATTTTTTTTTTATTAAGTAATTTTGCGTCAATTTTGAAATTTGTCTAGATAATGTTATACATTCTACATCATTTACAGTCAACTGTGTAGACTTTCGCTGGCATAATCTTGACACGAGGGCCTCGTTGAAATTCCGAACATTGAATACGCCGACGTTTTAATATTCCTAATTTTAATGTTCCCGAATTACAAGGTTCGTCAAGATCATGCCAACGAAAGTCCACACAGTTGACTGTAAATTATGTAAAAAGTATAACATTGTCTAGACAAATTTCAAAATTGACGTAAAATCACTTCTTGATTTACAAAAATTCTCGAAATAATTCGTCGATTTATTGAAAATTTTGATACATTTAAAACTTCCATAGCCGAATTATTTTGACGGTCTTCAAATTTTCGGAGTTTTGGTCTTTCGTGTAAAATTCTTTCGGAGTTTCGATCTTTCGGGGTAGTATATTTTCGGAGTCTTAAGCATTCTGATCATTCAAGGTTTGGAATTTCAACCCATTCATAAAAAAAAAAAAAATGTTTTCTTTGTTTTTCAATAATAAAATGTAATGTAACAAAAAACGAATAAAGTATAATTAAATTGAGAGACATATATGGCCACGAGTGCGAGGAAAAACGTACATTGAGGGAGGAAAGAACGAGCAAACTACGAGCAAACGTGCAGACACGATTTTGGCCCCTTCACCCAAGCCCGCGTCCCAACGTGGATGTTACATTGTACCTGTTCAAATTAATACCGCTTTAAAGCGAGTATGTATACGCGTGAAGAGCGGTTAAACCGCGAAATAAATTATTCATGAAAACGACCCGGTGATACACCCCGAGGGGCTCGCTCTCTCTCACGATCGATTTCGTCGATTGGCTCATCCGATCTTCCGCGTCGAGCGCGCACGCTCGCATTCGTTTACGACAATCGTCCATCAAAGGAGCCACGGAATATTGTTTTTTTTTTTCCACGGCACGTCGAGAGTCCAACGACAACAAAAAAAAAAGAAAAAAAAGGGGGGTAGAATCGCGATGCCGGGTAAAAAATCGGTATATCCCCGTGATGGGCTTCGGCAGCGCCGGGACGAACCGATATTATTTTCACAATGGTAAAGCTCTCTCTCAGCAAAATAGAGAAAGAGAGAGAGAGAGAGAGAGCAAACAAGGCATAAAGTGCAGAAATCTCTGTCCCTAAAATGCACTGCCTCATTCCATATTTTTCCTCTACTCTCCGCTCGCCCTCTCTGCCGATTTATCCGCAAATTCGTCTCAGACTGCGGACGACGAGGAAACAGGAAACGAATCGAAGGAAACTCCAGGCCTGTCTCTCCCTTTGCAAAAGTTCCTCCTTGATAAGTCGTAAAAAAAAGAAAAAGAGAAAAAACGAGAAGTAAAAAAAAAGAGTTTCTTGTCCGAGGGTCCGGCTCCGCGATGTCCTGAATCTTCGGTCCTTCCGTTTTTCTCATTTTGCCGAGGACTTCGCGACATCTGGGAAAGTCGTATGTACGACCTCCTTCTTTATACACAGGGTGTCCTGTAATTAAGGGCGACCACTAGTGTGACATTTTTCGAAAATTTGGATTTTTTGTTGGCATTTTTCGGTCGTCTCTAACGTCAAGAATAACATACTGAAATTTGATGTGCGGATCTCAAATAGTTTCTTTACTACAGCCGCTGCTCTTTTATCTCTCAACGCGTTTTTTTCCAAAACATTTTTTGCATTTTTCGGTAGTCTATACCTGGAAGAAGAAGTAAACAAAAATTTGAAATTGAAAATTGAATATTCTCATACAAAAAATTAATGTATATACATAATTTATACACAAATATATCCTCGAAATTTCGAAACATTCGATGCAATACTATTCTCCCAATAAATTCCCGAAAATCACCCTTTTTGGGGCAGTCACACTAGTGGTGCCCCTTAATCCCCTTAAACCCTTAACTGCGCCTTAAACCCTTAAATGCCCCTTAAACCCTTAAATGCCCCTTAAACCCTTAAATGCCCCTTAACCCTTATCCCTTAACCCTTAAATGCCCTTTAAACCCTGCAACTGTCGATAGGTCAGATCATGTCCTACTATATGCTGGAATTGCAATTTAGTAACTCCCACGATTTTCGAGGTTTTGGGCTTTATGTTATTTTTTATAATCATCGTCTTTTGGTTATTCGCATACCATTTCTAAAAATGACATGAATCGACAATAACTAAGCAACTTTTTTAAGTAATTGGCACGACACGCGTAGTGCATTTTTTTACACCGCAGGCCATCAAAGTCCCGTTCGAATTGGTTTGTATGAAATTTCTGCATAAGATCTTTTTTCATAAAGTTCCCGTAACATTTAACGTTAAAAAAGGACTTTTCTAGATGAAACAAATAACGAAGAGTATTTTGTTATAAGGTCAAAAAAATGTATCATTTGTAGAAATGACATGCGCAAAACCAAGAGCAGATGATTTTCATCTGGAAAACCGTGGGACTTTTACTAAACTGAAATTCCAGCAGTAGGACATGGTCTGACCTCTCGCCAGTCGCAGGATTATCCATTCATAACGGGACACCCTGTATACAGGGTGTCCCAGAGCTGAATGCGTTCCCTGAAATGGGGGGGTGAAGGATGAAATTCTGAGTCGATTGATATAAGCATGTGTGGGTCTGAGATCAACCCCCGAATTATTATTGATGTTTAAAGGCGGGCGCACCTGATTGGCCCGCCTTTAAAGCCTCATAACAACTCACGATTTCATCTGAGACCCACACATGCTTATATCAATCGACTCAGAATTTCACCCCCTACCCCGCCACTTCAGTAAACGCATTCGGTGCTAGGACACCCTGTATACGTAACATTAGGGCCCGTAAGTCTGAGCAGAGAAGTTCGCAGGATTTTCTTTCGGCCACAGCCACAAATGGAACACCGCCACCGGACACACCGAAATGACCATTCCCGTCTCCTCCTCAGCCCTTCCAGACTTTACTCCTGCCTTATGCAAAGCCACGAGTGCGGCCAGCGTAAAAAAGAAGCGACACTTTTTCGACGCAAACTTTTCGCTTTATTTCTTTCCCATATCCCGCGACTTTTACTTACCCCCAACTCCCTCGTATTTTTCTCTCTTCTTTTTTCTCGTCCTCGTTTGCCGCGCTCGTCTCTTTTTCTCGGCACATCGTGAAATCTACAAACGGCCGAGGCACCCTCATCCAATATCGCTCGGGCGTAGAAGAGCTGTTGCAGCTAGCTCGTATTTTTTTCCTATTGTCCCAATAAGCTTGTGTGCACTGGACTCGAAAGGAGATGGAAAAAAAGGACTGTCCCCCTTGCACGCTGGCCGAGCAAGAATAAGCGGGGCGAAAAAAAAGCTCGAGCCAATATCAGGATACTCACAAATGACGTGAAAATGAAAATGAACAGGGATGAGGAGAGAAGGGGCTGCGGAGGGCATACCGTGGAGATTGAGATAATCGTAGAAATGATATGGCCCGGGAGAATCTCCGGTGAGGTCACGTCAGTTGATGAGAAGGAATATTCATGACCAAGGTATAGACATATATATATATATATATATATATATATATATATATATATATATATATATATATATGCATGTATGTATGTCTGTGTATATATATATGTGTGTGTGTAACAGAGAGGGTTCGCTTGAATATTAGCCCTGCGAGTATCTCCGCGTGCAATCCCCTGCACACGCACACACACTGACATACTTCACGTACCGGATAACTTTCTGGACTGAGAGCGAGCGAACAAGAGAGAGAGAGAGAGGGAGAGAGAGAGAGAGAAATGTAAGTCGAAGGAAGGGAAGTTAACCGCAAGAGTCATTAGCAAAGACCCGTAGAGTTCCGGTTATAATATCACGCCTATCCATCGTTAATATTATACTTGGCACATATACCTATATTGGGATCTTAAATAACTTCTCGCTGCTTTTTTCGTGAAAATTAATGTTTCATTAAAAAAAAAAATCATTCCTTATGCTTCCAAACGTTTCGAAACTGTTGTGTGATCAATTCCTAATGATTCTGCAAGTTCAGCTAGCGTCTGATACGAGTCTTCATTAAGCAATAGCTCCAATTCAAAACATCGAAATGTTATTCCGAAGCGTTTGAACCACCGTAAGTCTCAAGAAGAATTCTGTGTGCTTTGGCTGCAGATTTTTTTTAATAAAGTAGTGCAGTAAAATTCCCCGCAAATACAGCTTGATGAATCAGAATTATCCTAGTATGCAAAGTGCCTATATGAGTACTGAATAAGTTATTCAAATTTCGAAGGAATTCGTTCGATAGATTTCGAAATATCGTAGTCACCAGTTTGAAAAATATAGTTTTGGGAGTAACGCATTAAAAGGGTCAAATATGATTATCACTAATAGAATGTTGATACAGCCTTGATCTGCTATGCCTGGTCCATAAAGTGAACCTTCAGTTAATCAATTTATGCAACAACAAAAAAATCGAATTTTTTGGAAGAGAAGTACTCAATTAAATGTTTCGGAAAATTAAGAATATATTTGGCTATATTTGACCTACATAACATAATTTTTTCATAGAAAAATATTGAGATCCAAGCGACTTGTACGATGCCTTCGGAGGCGCCAAAAAAAAAGTTCCTCCACTGCTGATTCCAGCCGATTGAGTAGCAGAAACCGAAAAAGGAAAAAATGTCAGACTGGACGGTATTTCCTGTACAATGACGTAGGATTTTCGAAAAATATCAAAATCTAACAAAATGGCGTAGTTATGAAAAAAAGTCTGTTTTCTGGCCTATAAAATGGTCGTTTTTTTCAATGCCAAATCGTCAATTTTCATCCAATCAAAAATATCCTACGTTATTATAGAGTAAATATATTCAAGAGTACTCAGTTAAAATTTCAAGTCAATCGGATAATTGCTCTTTGAGTTACAATGTCAGCAAATTCGAAAAATCTCATTTCGAGAAAAACGCGTTTAAAGATTTAACTATCGATTTTGGCACGATAAAATGATTAGAGATACGACCTTGAAATTTTTACAGGATATTCTTGAAAGTATAAACTGTCGAAAGAGGCAAAAAGAAATCGATTTTTCGAAAGTGTCACGCTGGTATAGCCCCTTAAGAGTCTGGAAAAAAAAGTTGTTTACACTTCGGCGAAATGACGTACACTGGATTTCAAGATTGCTTATAGTGCTTCTTTATAGATGCGCTACCACCTTAGACTACATGCACGGAGTTCTGGTAACGCCATCTGTTGGAAAACATCTAGAACTTATTCAAAGTCCGAATATGCACTTATATGTACAGTAGGGTGGCCGTTATTTTGGCTTCGGTAAGAAAACTTTAACGTCTAGCAAAAAAACTAATCAAGATATGAAAAAAAAAAATCTGCCTAAAATTTGGACGCTCTGGAAGGAGAACACGTGCCACCGAGAGTTTAATTTTCAAAAATACATAAATTTTTTTAATGACCGCACAGAAATATTTATTAGTCTCATAATATTAATTAAAAAATCTGGAATTGGGTACATTGATTATACATATTAGGAGTTACAAAATATATTATTTACTGATTTTTTCCATCAATCAAGTACCGCAAATTCGTACCTTTAGATGAAATATTACATAAGTAATAGCAGTTCATCTATGAAATGATTGAATTAGAGTACATTTGTTTACGTTCGGATTTTTTTTTTTTTTGATATCCGGCGACAACTTGAAGAACAAATTGTTTTTGATCTTCATCATAAGTCAATCGATTGTTATAATCGGTGATAAGTTTGATACCTCGCTCCGCTGTATCATTACAGACTCTTATTTTTTTTTTAACAATTGCGCGCCCATTTGATAACTCTCGTTCGAGTCCAAACAGATACATCGGTGTCGAGAAAAGTACAATCAATTTTGAAGCGTTCGAAAAACGCCATAGATCCGGCACTAGTAAACAAATCAATGTCTTTATCGAGCAGAAAAGTGAAGTGTGACTGGCAAACCTGATACCGTTTGGAACCGCATCGTAAAATCAGAAATAAATTTGCAGAAACGTAAAGATTTCACGTGTTATATTTTTTTTCTGTGTCCAACAATGGCAAACCAACTCAATCGGTAATGCTCGGGAGGTAAAAATGTGCGGACGAAGCGCCACGACCAAATTTCGAACTATTTGTCTGCACTATATTTTGTATTATCGCCACTACAGTTGGAAAATCTTCTCGCAGGCTCAAGAAAAAAAATCAGTTTGAAGCATTCAATACACGATTATTATATTATTATTTGCATAAAAAATCCGCTGCGATAATTAATTCACTGCTTCGATTTCCCGCCACAATGTGGTCAAACCGCGACGTCCGTATTTAAATTTTCTATTAATTTTTCAATCTACTCACGACTGTACATCATTGATGGAGAAAATCAGTAAATAATATATTTTGTATCTCTTAATATGTATTTGGTTGGTACAAAAATCTTGCAACACACAACACGAGTAAAAAAGAAAAATATTTTATTTTAACAATAAACGATTATTCAGTAATGTAGGCTCCCTCCGCATCTACAACTCTTGCCCAATGCTCTGGTAGACTTTGCACGCCCGCAGACCAGAATTCTTTTGATCGTGAATTAAGAAAGTCGTCCAATGTATTTTTGAGATCTGACAGATCATCAAATTTTTTATCCCGTAAATAGTTCTTCAAAGCTCGAAGCAGGTGATAGTCGGTAGGTGCTAAGTCTGGTGAATACGGTGGGTGTGGTAGAACTTCCCATCCTAGCTGCGAAATAGTTTCTTGTATCATCTTAGCGACGTGGGGTCGAGCATTGTCATGGAGAAGCCGAACGTGAAGACGTTTACGCCTTTTCTGTTTCATAATTTTAGCCACCTTTTGCAGTTGTGCAGAATAAATCTCTGCCTGTATTGTGGTGTTGGTTGGCAGAAATTCGTAATAGAGCATGCCCTCAGAATCCCACCAACAACAGAGTAAAACTTTCTTCATTTCACGGGGCTGTTTAGGGGTCGGTTCTGGTTTTTCCCTTTTCGATAGCCACTGACGCTTGCGCGTGTGATTAACATACAACACCCAGCTTTCATCCCCAGTGACTATTTCTTGAAGAAAATCCTTTCTTTGCGGACGATGCAGGAGTGAAAGACAGATGGACATGCGTGTTGCTTTGATTGATTCGCTGAGATTGTGCGGTATCCAAGACGAATCAACTTTCCTATATCCCATCTCTTGTAAATGTCGAAGGATAGTAGGATGACTGCAGTTGAGTTTGTTGGCTAATTCTCGTGACGACATATTAGGCTTTGCCTTTGCAAGTGCTCGCAGTTCTTCATCGTCCGCAATCGATTCCCTGCCGGACCTAGGTTTGTCTTCAAAAGATGTATCGCCAGAACGAAAACGCTGATACCAACGGGAGACCGTTGAATAATTAACTACATTAGCCTTAAACGCACTGCACATATTACGGGCTGCAGCTCTTACAGAATGCCCTTGCAAGAATTCGTAATATGTGATTGCTCGAAGTGCACGTTGATCCATCTTTGCTCATACTGACTCCGCGGAACATCTAACTCGCTCATATATCCTGCGGCATAGTAGGTTCTACACCATTCTTGTATTTCCTATTCTCGAATGTTCTCAAACTTCATTATTAGGGAAAATATTTTAATTGAAAAAAAAGTGTTGCAAGATTTTTGTACCAACCCAATATAATCAATGTACCCAATTCCAGATTTTTTATTAATATTATGAGACTAATAAATATTTTATTGCGACCATTAAACAAATGCATGTATTTTTGAAAATTAAACTGCTCGGTGGCACGTGTTCTCCTTATCCCAGCGCGTCCAAATTTTACACAGATTTTTTTTTCATATCTTGATTAGTTTTTTTGCTAGACGTTAAATTTTTTGACCGAAGCCAAAATAACGGCCACCCTAATGTACAGTCTCTTTGGGATTCGCCCTCCAGTTTGGGGCCTCCATATCAGGAAGTCCTCGTATTGTCACTCTCTCTCTCTCTCTCTCTCTGTCTCTCTCTTCCTCTCGCTCTCTCTCTCTCTCTCCAGAAGGATTCGAACATCCAGCTACCCAAAAGATCGATACCAATCGGCAGACCCAACTCCCGGAATCAATAATGCATCGTTTTGACAACCGTAGTGGGATCGCTAGGGGCCGATCGATTTGGAAATTGGAGCGTTAGTGGTGGAGCAGGCCGACAAGACCGACGCACCGATCATCAGAATGGGCGACATGGGGGGGAGGCGTCAATTTTACGATGACAGGGCCGGGCGATAGGCGACGAGCGAATCCAGGTGTGTCTCGATACCGAGCAGCCAGAACCTTCTCCACAAACCGCAAATTTCCAACAATTATAACCGGTATATATGTACGCGCCGATCCGAGGGGTTAATCGAATGATCATTCTGAGTCTCGCTCTCTCTCTCTTTCTCTCGTGCCCGAATACCGGTCAATACGGCCGCAAAATTCTGCTTCGAAAATAGAAGGACTTCAATATAGAAGCAACGAGGCCGGACATTTCCGCCTCTGATTTCTCGTCACTAATGAGAATCCCAATGTTGGTTATGTCACGAAGAACTTGGCTAGTAGATGTATACCAGCCACGAAACGACAATAGGGATGAGATGAGAGAGACGTATATGCGTGTGAGTGTTATTGCGGGTTATGTTTCCTGTGCGCAATCATATACGTTTAACTGTATGAATAAGGAATAATAAAGATGCCTTTAGGTTATGCCAAGTTTAGTGCACTAAATGAATTAGACTCTAAATTTAGCATGGTGCGAGGGCTATTAGAGTAGTTAGAACACTAATTAGACTATTCGTGCAGGCTCTGCCGCTCTAAAACTAGTTAGCACACGATTTAGCATAATGTAACTCTTTACATTATGCTAAATCCTTGCGATTTAGCATGCTAACTAGACATTTAGCATGATAAATCTCTAGGTAGCATGCTGAGCATAGTACAAAAAAAACGATTAGTTGTTAGCGTGCTCTTTGGTGAGGGACTAGCGCGGATTTAGCATGCTAATTCTCTAATTAGCCTGCTAAATCCTAATTAGTTGCTAGTCAGCCGGCTGGTAAGCGGCTAGCGAGGATTTAGCATGCTTACTCTCTAGTTAGCGCGCTAAATCCAAATTAGTTGCTATTGTGACAATTGGCGAGCGACGAGCGAGGATTTAGCATGCTAAGCATAGTGCAAAAAAACGATTAGTTGTTAGTGTGCTGGTTGGCGAGTGACTAGCGAGGATTTAGCAAGCTAAATCTCTATTTAGTAGGCTAAGTATAGTGCAAAAAAACGATTAGATGTTAGTGTGCTCATTGGCGAGCGACTAGCTCGGATTTAGCATGCTTACTCTCTAGTTAGCATGCTAAATCCAAATTAATTGCTACTGTGCCAGTTGACGAGCGACTAGCGAGGATTTAGCATGCTAAATCTCTATTTAGCATGCTAAGCATAATGCAAAAAAAACGATTAGTTGTTAGTGTGCTCATTGGGGAGCGACTAGCGCGGATTTAGCATGCTAACTCTTTAGTTAGCATGCTAAATCTTAATTAGCTGCTAGTTTGCCAGTTGGCGAGCGACTAGCGAGGATTTAGCATGCTAAGCATAGTGCAAAAAAACAATTAGTTGTTAGTGTGCTGGTTCGCGAGTGACTAGAGAGGATTTAGCAAGCTAAATCTCTATTTAGCATGCTAAGCATAGTGCAAAAAAACGATTAGATGTTAGTGTGCTCATTGGCGAGAGACTAGCGCAGATTTAGCATGCTTACTCTCTAGTTAGTATGCTAAATCCAAATTAGTTGCTACTGTGCCAGTTGGCGAGCGACTAGCGAGGATTTAGCATGCTAAATCTATATTTATCATGCTGAGCATAGTGCAAAAAAAAACGATTAGTTGTGAGTGTGCTCATTGGCGAGCGACTAGCACGAATTTAGCATGCTAAATCTCTAGTTAGCATGCTAAATCCTAATGAGATGCTAGTTTGCCCGTTAGCGAGCGACTAGCGTGGATTTAGCATGCTTACTCTCTAATTAGCATGCTAAACCCAAATTAGTTGCTATTGCGCCAGTTGGCGAGCGACTAGAGAGGATTTAGCATGCTCAATCTCTATTTAGCATGCTAAGCATAGTGCAAAAAAAACGATTAGTTGTTAGTGTGCTCATTGGGGAGCGACTAGCGCGGATTTAGCATGCTAACTCTTTAGTTAGCATGCTAAATCCTAATTAGCTGCTAGTTTGCCCGTTAGCGAGCGACTAGCAAGGATTTAGCATGCTTACTCTCTAGTTAGCATGCTAAGCATAGTGCAAAAAAACGATTAGTTGTTAGTATGCTCATTTCGGAGCGACTAGCGCGGATTTAGCATGCTAACCCTCTAGTTAGCATGCTAAATTCTAATTAACTGCTAGTTTGCCTGTTAGCGAGCGGCTAGCGAGGATTTAGCATACTTACTCTCTAGTTAGCGTGCCAAATCCAAATTAGTTTCTATTGTGACAGTTGGCGAGCGACTAGCGAGGATTTAGCATGCTAAGCATAGTGCAAAAAAACGATTAGTTGTTAGTGTGCTGGTTGGCGAGCGACGAGCGAGGATTTAGTATGCTAACTCTCTAGTTAGCATGCTAAATCCTAATAAGTTGCTATTTTACCAGTTGGCGAGCGACTAGTGAGGATTTAGCATGCTAAATCTCTAGTTGGCATGCTAAATACTCGCTAGTCCCTTGCCAACCGGCAACTAATCGTTCTTTTGCACTAACACTTTCTCTGAGTGTCGTGTCTTGCTTTTTAATATATGGGGTTGAACCAATGCCGGCAATTCGTCGAATTGTGAAGATCCTTATGTCAGAAATTGACTTACGTCGTTTTGTTCTACGTTTAAAATGTTGATATTCGATAACTTTTTCCTCAGAAGTAAATATTCTTTTTCCCAGCTCTTTCTACGGCTCTTTTTGTTTATGAAAATCGAGCTCGACGCCATAAGGGCAAGACCAACTCGTTGGGCTTTAGAGGGTGCCATAAGCAAAATCGATAGAAGCACCGTGAGTTTGGTGTTCTCGACTGACACTGTGAGTTAGAGTGACTAACTAGCATAGTGTAAAGAGCGCGCTCTAAATTTTCCCCACCACTACAGTCTAAATTTAGGTTCTAAATTTAACACATTCTAAAGGCACCTTAACCCTTATTAAGACCACACATGTACGCGACTGTTTTTCGGCTATTTTTCAACCATCGAGAATTGGGCGCATAATTTATGGAACAATTTTTTTGACATTTTTATCCATGCTTAACTTGAAAAGGGTAGCAGAAGCTCCGTTTTCGTTTTTTGAAAAGTTTCGTACGACTTTTTTTCAAAGTTGTTTCATTTTTGGCTAAAAAAGACATATTTTGGAAAATGCAACGTGACTCAAGAACTAAAGGGTTTAAGAGGAAATGTCTGAGATGTAAAAAGTTGCGTAAGTTTATACTGGATCGCCTAGAATTTTTTCAGCATTTTCCTTTGAGACTTTTTTAACTATTTTTTATCGAAGTTCTCGAACATTTTTTTACAATGTTTCAAAAGCACCTAAATGAACTGAAAAAAAATGTTGAAACAAATCTGAAAAAATGTCGACGGAATCAAATCGAACCACTGCAACATTTTACCCTCTTGCTATTTTGTCTCTAACTCAATAGTTTTCGAGATACGCCAATCAATTGCTTGAACGTTTCTACGAGTCACGGCAAAAAAATTTCAAATAAAAATTCTGAAAAAAGCCAGCAAATTAAAAATCGAAAATTAAAAGACTTTCTCCTCCTAATATTATGTTCTAAATGCCATACTTGTCGAGTTAAGCCGTCCTACTCATCAGTGTCAAGCGAAAAAAGTCAACAAAATAATCTCACAGATCCAGTATAAACTTACACAACTTTTAACATCTTTAACATTTCCTCTCAAACCCTATAGTTCTTGAGTTACGTTGCATTTCCCAAAATTTGTATTTTTTAGCAAAAAATGAAATAACTTAGCGAAAAAAATCATACAAAACTTTTCAAAAAACGAAAATGGAGCTTCTCCTACCCCTGTCAAGTTTATCGTATATAAAAATGACAAAAAAAATCCATAAATTATGCACCCAATTCTCGATGGTCGAAAAATAGCCAAAAGAAACAGTCACGTACAAAAGTGCGTACCTCGTCGAAAAAAAATCATTAAAAAATCTTCAAAAAAGCAAAACAAAGGTGAATTTGTTACCTTCAAAACCCCTTTTGTTAAGTTTCGTTATCTTTTTTTTTACGGAGCTGTCTAACTTTTAGTGCGGCAAAAAATATCGACTGGTGTATCCAAACTTTCGAGCGGTAGTCTACATACGTACAAAATAGTACAGATGATTATTTCCCTTCCATGTGGAATTGTCTGGACAGCGCAGCCGGACGAATGTCCACGCGTTAGAATTTAAACGCGAATCGAATGCGACCGCGTACAGTGTGCGTGTATCGATTCGAAAATCTCCATGCGGAGAAACTCCGAGCAGCAGGTCTCGCGGCTGAAAATTCGGCTGCAACTTCCTCGTTAATCATCGCGTTCGCATTCCCGGCGCAAAAGTAACGAAACGGAAAGAAAAAATAACGAAAAAGAAGAAAAAAAAGAAACGATCACAGCTTTGTTCCCCGAGTGGCTCTCGTTCGGAAATATACGATCTGCTGTCATCCGTGAATGCACTGTCCGCGTGCTCCGTTACGAGACAATGCGAAACAGTCGGAAAAAAAGAAGAGAAAAATCGCCAACCAAGCTCGTGAGTGAGAGAACGAAGTTGAAAAATTCAGAGGAGGGATGCAGAGGCGTCAATTAAGAGACGAGAGCGGTATGCAACAATTATTTATCGCGAGCGGAATGTGTGTTTTGGCCCGTCTATCCTGTCTTGTTTGCTAGCTCCCGGCGAGAAAAACACTTTACACGTGGCTCCGGCAATCATTTGCATCGTATTATCGTGGAAAAACAGCCAACATCCGGTAGACACTGATCCAAGCTCGGAGTAGCGATTTAAAGAAAATAAAAAGTGGAAATAAATGGAGAAGGAAAAGAAAGAGATGAGCTGAGGGACGAGGAAAACAAATGCCGAGAGCAGCTCCGAATATTCTCACGTAGACGAACGGCTAAGCTCTCCAAAGATTTACTCGCTCATTCTCCCCCCTCCCCCTCTCTCGCTCTTCCCCTCTCTCTCTGCCCCGTACCGGTGCATCTGGGAAACAGCTTACGATCTCGAACGAGCCCGTTGCGAGCTCATCTTACACCAAACGCTCTCCAAGTCTCGAGCTTAACCCTGGATTATCGATCGAACTGCACTCGCACGCGACTGCGATCGCGAATCCTATATCTCCGATTGCTCGCGATCCGTGAAGCGTCCACTCGTCGAGAGCGGTACTATGATAGTCCAGGAAAAATAGACTTTTGTGAAACAAAACATCCTAACAATCGATTTTTCAACTGAAATAAGTTGTGTAAATCCAAAAATCCAGAGAAATGTTTCATATGAACTTTGTAGAGGATTTCATGTCACATCCGGAAGGGATGAGAGCATAATATTTTTGTTTCCCTCTCTGTTGAGTACGCCTAGTGCAGTAGCACGGGATGAGGGTAAAAAGGGGTAGTGCGTGGGAAAGAGTAGAATTAAGGACTTGACACGATATATTTCGGTATTGAGGGATAATTCGACAGACTTGGTGTAAGATTGACACTATGTTATTTATTATAAGAGTATTAAACGGTTTGAAGCGATCAGGCTTATGATGAATGATACAGAAAAGAAAAAGGTACGGTTAGCTTACATTGGTTGTGTTTGACGCTCGGTCGCTCGCTCGCTCGCTTGCGTGGATGTTTGTTGTCGCTCGCGTTACAAGGGGCTTCGCTCTTGGCCTGGTGCGCTCGCTGGTACAATTGCTGGTGAGAAGCTCGCAGGATTTTACGCTGGACGTGTGTATACTTGACGTGTTTACTACGATGAGCACTACGCGTAGATAGAAATATGAACAGCGCGCGAGGTCGGTGAATTGAGGATGATATTCACGGACCGATGATAGAAAGAGTTATGACTTGATATAAGGAGTGATTCGGTTGACGCAAATATTGGTTGACGGTAGCGTAAGTTCTGAATTTGATGAAGATTGTCGGGAGACTGGGATTGAGACTCGATAGACGAACTTGATGTGATGGTGGTTAACGGGAGACTGACTTCAAGAAGGAAGTCTTCCTTGATATGAAAATTAGGAGAGGTTCAGTAGTGGTAGAAGGAACCTTAGGGAGAGTGTGGTCTTGGTCATCTAGTTCTTTAGGGATTGGACCATTGGTCGTGAAGATATTGGAAATAACCGAGAGAAGGCATATTCGCTAAGATGTAATAATAGTCCAGGAAAAATAGACTTTTGTGAAACAAAAAATCCTAATAATCGATTTTTCAATTGGAATAAGTTGTGTAAATCCAAAAATCCAGAGAAATGTTTCATATGAAATTTGTAGAGGATTTTATGCTGTATAAGTTTGATTCCTACTACTTTTTGGCATCTCCAACCATTATCAAGATATTTGACCAAAATAACGATTGAAATTATTCGACTGACTGTATCTCGAAAAATATTAATTATAAAGAAAAAAGTTTTAAATAAAAGTTAGAGAAAATATAATTTTGTAGAAAAAAGGTTCTTTTTATTTTTATCGTGCGACGCACCGTTCATGAGATATTTTCCAAAACGCGTTTTTCATAATGGCGGCTACCCCCCCCCCCCCGGACGAAAACTTGGATTTACACTTCGGGACCACCCCCTAAGATAATCCAATTGAAAAATCAATTATTAGGATATTTTGTTGAACGACCCTACTTTTGGTGTTTTTTTCCTGGATTATGATCGGTACTACAAAATCGGCAAGAAATTCAGTAAAAAAAATCGGCAAGGGAATCAGCGATGACAGGGGACAAAACATAGGAAAAAAAATGCGGTTCCAAAGCGCCTCATTGCGATAGCCATCAAGCGAAATCTCATCACGGCCGAAGAGCTCCCCGCCCTTGACGGACCTTCAGTGCGATTCTCTCAAGGGCCCGGGGGATTCGATTAACGTGTTTGGCCCGCACGGCACCGACCAACGTTCGACCTCTCCCTCTCTCTCTATATCTGCGCCGTGCAAACGGATCAGCGTTGATCTCGGGATCGTCGACCTGACGATCATCCTAATTCTCCGGAAAGGACACTTCTGTAAGGACGCCACGATGGAGTTGGATGAGCGATGGATGTCGCTGATGGTCGTTGGAATGCGGTTGAGAGCCATACGGTCCGATAGACACACAGACGGATGGAGAAAGAGATCAAACGTTAGCGTTGTACCGTAGTGTGTTCGTTACACGGAAAGGAGAGATTACATCCGGAGGCAGTGTGTACGTTATCGCGGTGAGGAGAAAACGAGAGGGCCGATAGGGCCGAAGGGCAAGGCGGGAGCCAAAAGCCGTCTCCAAACTATCCGGTTAGCACGTGCGTAATCTCGCAGATTGGGCGCAATGCAATGGCAAAGCGCGGTTTGAAAGCAGCTTCGTGTTCATTCACCTAATCCAAACAAGCCGATCCTCAAGCCTTACCGCATACACCCACACACGTGTCTGCCGCCTTCATTCCGAGCGCGGTTGCATCTGGAATGCGTATACGCTCAATCTCTACGCGTATATGCTGCAATCTCTGATGTAACTGTAAGCTCGAGGGGATGCGCGTAGATAGGCACGTATGCAGAGAGCAGAACGGGAGGTAACCGGCGGATGTTTCTTGGTAAGCCCATCTCTAAATTGGTAAGCATCGCTCCTATGTTAGCCATCAGCCGGGTTTCCGTTCCGTTAACACTGCGCGGACTGTCACACACGAGATTCGCCACTTTCGGATCCTCCTATTACCGTTGCGTCTGCATACGATTTTGGAATCGTACGCATACCCCACACTCGCGCGCACTTCTCCACAAGCGCACTGGATCCTCCGGGCTATCAAGGATGCTGAGCCAGATACCTCCATCACCCGCACAGTTCACAATGTTATAACCGAGAGCTGAGAGGCTTCGAAATGTATAACTACGCACCTAGAGACGCGAAATTGCGGAGTTAGATGATCGTAAACCTAAACGGGAAGTGTAGCCAACCTATACACTGCCGCTCAAAAGTTTGCATACACCAGTCGATATTTCTTGCCGCACCAAAAGTTACATAGCTTCGGCAGAGAAAAAGATAACTAAATTTACCGAACGGCATTTTAAAGGGAGCAAATTCAGCTTTGTTTTGCTTTTTTAAAAGATTTTTTATGATTTTTTTCCAACCCACATGACTTATGGAAAAAATGTTGTGATGTTTATCAATGAAAAACTTGAACGGGGTGGCAGGAGTACCATTTTCGTTTTTTAGAAGGTTTCGTACGATTTTTTTCGTAAAGTTATTTCACTTTTGGCTAGGTCACGAAGAACAGAACACCTGAATATCTCTGATGGATTTGAAAATACGAAGTATGTACATATCGGAATTTGATGGTTTGAGAGGACGCACATGGCGATCATATTTTTTGTTTTATTTTTTCAACGTTCTCCAATTTTTTTTTATTGAATGCCTTTTCCTCTTGCACATTGTAGCCGTCATCCAAACGAATTGAGCCATTTATGACCTTCAAATGACTTTCAACCCACAAATATTGAATGAATACTGTTCACTTGTTCACACTACGGCGAAATGATGATTCTTAATTATTGAGGATGTTTAAAAAACCAGAGCTTTTTCAGACCTTGTGTGAGTGAGCTCAAGTTACCGTTTGAAATCTGTACGCGACCCAAAACACGCCGTTATACCACAGCATCTCACTGCTGTATGGATATTTTGTCTATAACAATGCCTCATAATTAAAAGCGATGTTTGACATACCCGAACCCATTAAGAGCGTGTGTGAGGAACGTCTAGTTATCGTTTTAAACCTTCATTCGAACCAAAACTGGCAGTTGTACCACAGCATCTCACTACCGTATGGATATTTTGTTTATAATAATGATTCATAATTATTGAGGATGTTTGAACGAGCCGGAACTCGCAGTAATGTTACAGCATCTCACCCATCTACGGACATTTTGGTTATACGCATTGTTAGCGATTCGAATTAGATTCAACCGATAGAACTATTCATAAAATAGGTTTAGAATGTAGAATTCTCTTAATTTCACCTCTGGCGTGGTCAAACTTGCGAAATTCGATGAGATCCCGTGAAAAAATGGCCGACACTTACAATAAAACCAACGCTCGGGATGACAATCGGGGCCCAACCGATGATACCCAACCATAAGGCCAACGTTCGGCCAGTTTTGTTGACCGATGAGTAACCCATGGTTAAATTGAACATTGGCGCATCACCGACGGCCAACCTTGGGCCAACATTGGCCTTAAACTGCACCGAACCTTTGGTACGCCAGCTTTGGCACCGACACAGGACTAATGCTGGTCCAGGTCAGCACCAACGCTAGGCTGACGCTGTTTGCCAACTGTAGGACCCATGTAACATTTCGGATTTTCTCCAACCGTCGCCCAGTACTGGTAATGATCGTTGGCCAAGCGTCGAGTATAGTTGGCACTGTACTGGCCGAGTGCTGGGCCTGTTGTACATTTTTTCATGGGATGCTATGATTCATTTTGCGAAGTTAGCATCTCATTTTTTCAAAACGCGTTTCCGATAGTAAAATCGACAGAACTATTATTGAAACTTATCAAGAACTGTAGAACTATCCGGGATGCCACGTTATATAGAGTTTATTTGTGAGATGCTAATAACAATTGAGATACTAACTTCACACATGTCCACATGAAATACACTGAATTTCAAGCTTGCTTACAGTACTTCTTTTTAGATGCCCTACCATCTTAAACTACACGACGCAGTTCTGGTAACGCCATCTGTTGAAAAACAGCAGAAACTTATTCAACGTCCTAATATATGTATTTCATTCTGTCTCTTGCTGCGCACCCTTCAGACACCCTTGCCAAGTTACCGTTTCATCATCATCCACATTCGTCACCAGGCTCGAGGAAAATGATATACCAATGAAAGATTCAGGGCTTCCAGTCACGTTGGCCGCGTCAAAGTCGCGTTAGAGGGAATATTGGGGCGAGAAGACCTCCTCGGGGGCAACCAGGGTATAACGCCGCCACCGGAATCGGGAATCGCAAGGGAGAGGGCGAAGGGAGTTTTATTGCCACGCTGATAACGGCCAATGACAAGTCTCATACTTGGAGCCCCGAGGGCTGCTGGAATTCATAGCCCTTGGGAACTCCACCCTCCATGAGAAGGGTGTAAAAAGATGAAGGCAGGGGGAAGAATAAAAAGGACACGCTCTCCTTATCGCTCGCTCGGTGCGGTAACCTCACGGAGGCTCTTCTCCAAGTCGTTCCTTACGACTGGCGCACGAACCTAGCACATAATATTACACGCACAGTACCCCATTCCAGCTACGCAAAGTCACCTTCGCGAAAATTCCATCTTGCTGCAGCACGAACGGCAGTGATCCTTTGCTTCTGTTTTTTGTCCAACCACACTCAAAGTTGCAACTTTAAAGGAGATGGATATGTGCGGTACATTTTATTTTGCTAAGAATCAGCTAAAATGCTAAAATATATCTAAGCTTCAATTTTAATGTCACTTTTAATGTCACAAATCGATTGACATTGATTAGCTACCTTGACAGAATTAGCTAAAATACTAAAATGCAGGTAAACTCCTGCATTCGCTTCAACTTTAATGTCAAGTGATTTGAACATGTTACTCTATGAAGTAACATTCACTTCAACTTTAATGTCGAGTAATTTGAACATGTTACTCTATGGAGTAACATTCGCTTTAACTTTAACGTCAAGTAATTTGAACATGTTAATATGCATGCTAAGTTTGAGCTACTAAGTTAAGCATACTAAAAATTAGCTAAAATAATAAAATGCAGCTAAACTCCTGTATTCGCTTCACTTCAATGTCAAGTCATTTGAACATGTTACTCCATAGAGTAACTCGATAGGTGTTACTCCATAGAGTTACTCCATAGGTTACTAGAGTAACTCCATAGATTATTCCATAGAGTTACTCCCTCCATAGGTTACTCCATAGAGTAATATGTTCGAATCACTTCACACTAAAGTTGGGGCGAATGCAGGAGTTTAGCTACATTTTATTATTTCAGCTAATCCTTAGTGTGCTGATAGGGACTGTCATGGCTGCGTCTTTATTCCAGACCAACATTTTCCTTCGTACGCTCTACATATGAAGTCCTCCACTCCGAAGGGGCAGCGTATCTAAGGCAACTGCTTAATATAAGTGTTCCTAGCTACGGCCTGTCCTTCGGGGAAACTTGAGATAACTTCCCCATTTCTCATTTTCGAACAAAATACGAAAAAAAAAAGCGTTCCGAACCTCTGCCTCAAAGCTCTGGAACTCTCTTCCACAGGGGTAGATCAATCTTGGCGGAATTTGCTTCCTGAATTTAACACATGATCTGCTCAAGGCTCACCCTACATAGCTGGCGTAATGTCCACATAAGTTTGTCATGGCATTTTATTGCGGATTGTGTACGGTATTTTATTTTGTATCTGTATCGTATTTTATAGTTTACAGGGGTGTGTAGTCTTTGTAAGTAGCTTTAATGCATTGCATTTAGGTCTTACTTATGTACATGGTTTTCTTCCGTTCTGAGGGTGGCTCTAGGATCACCAGAGGACTGTTGATCCTAGAGCACCAACAGATCTATCTATCTATCTGTCTTGTGAATCTGACGATTTTTTCTCAACTGTTCGAAAACTATTCGGACATTTATTCTTGAGATTTAGAATTCCAATCTCAGGATCTTTTACAATCAGGAAACTTTACATTCTTGGCTCAAATGATCATCTGGAAATGAATTTTCATCGACAAGGGTATTGGGAACTCGATCGGACGGCTAGATGAAAATTGTTCCGACTCAAAGGGACACAAGGACTGAAATCGAACAATTTTTCATTTCTCGCTAAAATGGATTGGGCAGGGTCTTATTCGATCTAAAATCGTTTGGCAGTGACGAATTTCCAAGGCCCACTCTCTTCCAGACTTTACATAGCCCAGGAAATAGATTTGTTTATTAAACGTGTTATAAAACAGGAGTTCTGGTCCGATCAAGTTCTACCTGGAAAATTCGTAATCAGGAACTGGTCGTAATGGTACTAAAGCTCTACTGCTAAGAAAGAACTGCTAAAAATTGTACTGCTAAAAGCTGTACTGCAAAAATTGTACTGCTAAATAGGCTCTAGTGCTAAAACTGGACTGCTAAATAGACTCTAGCGCTAAAAGCAGTACTGCTAAAGTGTCTCAACTGCTAAAACGCAAAAACCCAAACAAACCTAAATAAACTCAAACAAACATATATCAACATATCGAAAATGTTATGATTTTTCGTCAATAATACAGGCCTAAGGTAAACCTCGGCGGTGTGTATTTCTAACTTTTGACGTTCCTGACGTCACAGGAGTATATATGAGATGTCTACGGACGCATCCCGCTGAGTGCAACACAATGGCGCCGACAGCAACGTAAGTTTTCTAAGAATAATCACAAAAAATCGTCAAAAAACGGCAAGAAGTACAGTATAACCTCCATCAGTGGGGCCGGATTATGAGCCCTCTGTCAGAAGCTAGTTTTAGCAGTCCAGTTTTAGCAGTAGAGCCCATTTAGCAGCACAACTTTTAGCAGTAGAGACCGTTTAGAAGTACAGTTTTAGCAATACAGTTTTTAGCAGTACTTTTTTAGCAGTGCTTTTTTAGCAGTAGAGCCCGACCACGGTCGTAATCGACAGGACACAAGACCTGAAAATGGGTCATTTTTGTATCTCACTAAAACGAATGAGGCAGGTTCTTATTCAATGTAAAATCGTTTGGTGATAGCGAATTTTCAAGTCTTATCCTCGTCCAAGCCTTATTTAGCCCAACGGAGCGATTTTTCCATGAAATGAAAATCCCTCATCAGCGTACGATTTTGCCCCATAAGTGGAATAAATATATGGAATAACTGTACTTGCAGGGTTAGTGCACGCCAATGTGGGCTTCTGATCCCTCATTTTTTTTCTCGTCTTCTATGGTGGGCAAGTCGCCCTTCCGTATACATAGTTGAGCTAGCTCGCGACGGTTCCGATAATTTGGCTTTATCCTGCCGCAAGAGAGAAGCGCAAGACGCGAGTTCGTGACTGCTGTCTGATTGCGGGTAAGAAAGCCGGGCAAGAACAGGAGTGGGAGAGCGATAGAGAAAGAGAGAGAAAGAGAGAGAGAGAGAAAGAAAGAGAGAGAGAGAGGGAGAGGAAGTCAGAGAGAATCAAGATCGTTAAAACTTTGTTCGAATTGCCCATCGTGTCGTTCACGGTTCCGAGGTTGCCCGGGTCTCGTCGTCGCGGTGCCCTCTCGATGTGGCGCAATCTCCGAACGCCGTGCGGCCGAGTAAACTTCGAACATAACAAATGCGTACACGAGTTCGAATCCGCTCCAACTTGATCGTTGCGTCGTTTCATCGCCGAGGGATGATCGATTGTTTTCTCCCGCACGAATTCGTCTCCGTCGTTCTGATAAACTTGTACCTGATTTACGGGCCCGCCATTACAAATGTCTCCGGAAGTATACGTGCGCTCAAAAAAAATCCAACATGTTCCTCTCTTCAGCTTACAAGAACATCACTTAATTAAGTGTCCGCATTCGATTTTGTTGAGACTCATATATGTGATAAAGCATTAATAATTATTGGACACGTATTTTTTTATCTGCGGAAAAACATTTCTAAGGAGGAGAGTAACCCCTCAAAAAAAGGCATGTCCCTTAATTTAATTTTTCTTCGATTATTCTACAATGGATTTTTCAGCGTTTGACATTAGGAGAATGTTGGTGTTCCTTTCATTCAGGTCGGTGGACTGCTTGTGGGTGAAACTAGAAAATCACCCCCGACACGCCTTTCTTTGGGGGATGGTTACCCCCCTAAAACGGTTGTTCAGCAGATAAAAAAAATACGTGTCTGATAGTTTTCAGTGCTCTATCACATATATGAGTTTCGACAAAACCGACGCCGGACACTTAAGGCCTTATATACGCGATATTTTTGGAATTTTTCAATTCTGCGAAGCTTAAAATATTCCTAACCGTTCAGGCTAATGGAATAAAGAAAAAAAAACTGAACATTTTTGAAATTTTTGGCGTACATAAGGCCTTAAGGCGGGAGCTTGAATTGGAAGGTTCGAAAAATCGTTTTATTTTAAAGCTTAAATCGATAGTTTTAATATCCAAGAATATATTTACAAAGTTACAAAGGCCAATTGTAAAAATGTTCGAAGATACGAGGCCAAAAGCAGAGAAGCGATTGATATTCGATATTGATATTTCCGCCTATTGAAAAATTTGACGCGACTTTTCTCCAGTTTTAATTTTCTCAATTTTTCCAAGTTGGCGGGCGTGACAGCAAAAAATCTAAACGACCTATTTAATTAAACCAAAGGTTATTTTCTTCAGTATGAAAATCTCTTCTAAGTGAACTAAAAAAGTCGTTGGAAAAGTAATTTTAAATCATTTTTATAGCACGTTATAATGTTTTTTGGTAAATATTCGGAAGTGGGGCTCCTGCTAGAATCAGGCTATTTTTTTTCTTATTTCTTTTGATGATCATAGCAGATGATACGAAGTAATATTATAACGGCACACGACATTTTTTTCTTCAAAAAAATTATTAAAAAATTCGGACGTGGATCCCTGCTTGCAGCGCAGATGCAAGCAGGGATCCTCATTGAAAATGAATGGCGTACTATTCCATCGGTGCGTGGAATCGTGGGGTGCGTACGTACCCCACAATTCCACGAACCCACTCAAGCTGCCCCCGCCCACCCCAGTGTTCTACGCACCCCACGATTCCATGCACCCATCCAAGGTGCCCAACAAACCCACCACAGTGTTCTACGCCATCGTACGCCATGGGCGCGTGGAATCGTGGGGTTCGTAGAACACTGGGGTGGGTACTTTACTGCATATGGTAAAGTAGCCACCGAAAAGCATTTGGTAAAGTACCCACCAAAAAGCATATGGTTATTTTTTTCCGGAAATATGCGCCGTTACAATTTTTTTTTCTTTTTACATTTTTTTAACACATTTCAAATATACATGAAAAGATACCTCAATGTTTACTGGACTCACTTGTTTTTTTCCCTTCTAAAAAAATTCCCGAAAACCCCCTTTTTGGACCTTCTAATTCAGGCTCCCTCAAGTGATGTTCCTTGTTAGTTCCCTCTCATTTTCTCGGTCCTTTTTTCGAGCTCCCTCTCGTCAATAGTTTACCCCGAACGCGGTGGGCAAATAATTTTTCAACCCGCGGCCATGCTTTTCATGGTTGGTAAACACAGTCTTCCGCCGGAGGCTCGAACAAACAGGATACCCTCGAAAGCCCGGGAAAAAAGTCTCGCGTGCCACGTGACGAAAAGATTCGTCCACTGGCCTCGAACTTTTTCAGTCCGCTAGACTTCGAGCCATACCGCTATATATATATATATATATATATATATATATATATATATATATATATATATATATATTTCGATAATACCGGCGAGTCCTTCGGGACACCGAAAAGGCTAAATACACCGTCGATTCCCAATCTTGTTTTCCAGGCCTCACCCCTTTCTTTCCCAGCCCCACCCTCTAGCCTCACTGCTTTTTCATCCTCCCGCACTTCCTGCTCTCCCGTCTCTCCTCAAACGCATATGTATATTCATTCAATACAGCGTGCATCGATAATTTATGACTGCTCGGCAATAAATCACTGCATCGATGTAAAACCACTCTCCGCGAGAGAACTGCGCTCGTCTATACGTATATACGTAAAATTCGCCATAGTTGTACGTCGGGAGGGTGGAAAAGGACGAGAGGGGCCAGGGGCTGCTAACGTTAAATAACGGAGGGCGCTGGAACACGATACCACGACCAAGATTACCTTGGCTTCCACCTAATACCCTTCGCGGTTCAGTAAGCGTCGTTCCACAAAGCTTCCATATATATATATATATATATACACATACACACTATATACTATATATAAAGGTGCGTTTGCATATGGCGCATGGTCCGTAACTACATTATTTGCTCTGCATATTTGTACGAAGGTAAAATCTCGATCTACCCGAGCCCCGAAAAGTACCACCCATCTACCTACTCGCAGTCATCATAAATCGTGGTGTGCCAAGTCCTGACTGAACCCGGGCCGCGTATAATTTTCGTCCAGGTCATCTCCACCCAGCGTAATTTTAATAAAAACTTACACGCACCAAAAAGCCACGTACCCTTTAAAAGGAAAAATATTCTCGCAAAATTTGCGGGAACGAAATATAAAAAAGTTCCTGCAGCATAGAAAGAAGAAGCCGAACGGCCCGAAATTTCGATGCATAAGGGTAGATCAAAAAGTTCTTGGAATCAGTATTAAAATATAAGAAAATTAAAACAATTTTTCTCTACATAATCTCCTTCTATTTGTATACATTTCGAATACCGCTGTTTCAATGTTTTTGTTCCTTCCTCAAAAAAATATTTTCTTGACTTTCGAAAAACTCGGCTACGGCAACCATAAGTCATCATCGACAAATTTCTTTCCTCGGATATGCTCGTTTAATTTAGGGAATAAGTGAAAGTCACTGGGGACTAACATGGTACATCGATTTGGTGTCCTTCGATTTTGTTGAAACTTTTTTATGTAGATGAGTAGCAAAAACTAAGTGGCAGGTTTTTTTTATAGGCGGAAAAACGGTTTAAGGGGTGAAATGCACCCTCAACAATAGGGGTGTTTTTGGTTTTTCGTCGATGACATCGTTCTCGTCTCCAATGTATAGTACACAAAAAAATTAACATTGTTGCTTTTTTGTAATTTTTTAATATCTCGTGCCGTAAAAATATCCCCTTTTCTAAGGGTGCGCTTCACCCCTTAAGACCGCTTTTCCGCCGATAAAAAAGATGAGTCTCTTAGTTTTTTATACTCTTCCGCATAAAAAAGTTTCAACAAAATCGGACGAGGACACAAAAGTGATGTTCCTTGTAAGTTCGGAGAATATGGTGGGTGATCAAGGATTTCGAAGCCAGCAGCTGCTTTTCCGGCACAGGTATTTTATCAGTGCGCGTCACTCATTTTTCTCCGTATTTGAGTATTTTTAACAACTGTTTGCACAAAATAATTAATAACTTAAAAACAATACGATCAAATCGACTGAAACTTTGCATAAACATTGAAAGGTTGACCCTCTGCCAAATAAATATCAAACTACCTTCAGAATTATTTTATAAAAATGCGCTTTTAAAAACTTTTTGATTCACCCTCGCATATGTTTGAAAAATATAGACTGCCGGCTAAAAGTTTGGGTACACTAGTCGAAAGTTCTTACCGCAGTAAAAGTTAGATAGCGGACGCAAAAATAAGGATAATTGATTTTCTCACACGGCGTTTTGAAGGAGACAAATTTACCTTTATTTTGCTCATTTAAGAAAATTCTCGACGATTTCTTTTCGCCCCGTTACGCACTTTTGAACGTGGCCATTTTTCGGCTGTTTTTTGGCCATCGAAATTAAACTTGCAAAGTTTGTGGGAAAAAATGTCCTCGGTTATTTCCATGCTAAACTTATTAAGGATATCACAAACACCATTTTTGTTTTTTTACAAAGTCTGGTATGATTTTTTTCGTCCCAATATTGCATTTTTAGTCTGAATCTTAATTTTAGGTCTAATTATTTTTAATCTAAACAATTGCATTTAATTAGAAATCGAAATGTAAATAAATAAATTTGCTCTATCACATAAACTATATCAATTAGTTAATATCATTGTGATAATTAGAGAGTTTTATCGAATAACGCTATATATTTTTCTAGCATATCCTATACACACACATATATATATATATATATATATATATTACTCTCTCTCCACCCTCTCTACCCCTACACCTTTTTGATATGAGTGTTGCCATAAAGACAATTCAATTAAATACAAAAATGGTTGACTCTGCGAAAATTCTATTCATATTAAATTTTTTAAATCAAACAGATCTTTTTAGTGGATTAAACTAAATTGTTTTTTGAGCAGATAAAACCGAATTACAGATTTATAAGGATTAAATAAAATATTTACTTATTGGCCGATATTGAATATATTTTGATTTTAATAAATAAATATATTTAAAGTAAATAATTTCAATAACGGAGTGCAATAGGAAAAAGTTAATTCCACGAAAAATCTAGTTAAGGGGTAAGGCCACAGTAGAATTAAAAAAAAATCGTTATTTTTCTCGCTAAAACGGTGCTTTATCATCATACGAATAAGTTACTATTCGATTTTTAGCAAGAACATTTCTTTTTCACCGACTTGGAGCGTATAACGTAAGCCCACCTCTGGCACGGCCATAGAGTACCTAAAACTTTAAACGCGTTTTTCTCAAAACAGCTTTTTTCCAATTGGCATGACAAATAACTTCCACAATTTTCACTCGATTCACTTTAAATTGGAAAATTATGTTCCTAATTGCATTGCGCATGGAAGTACGTACGGAATTTCTGATGAATCGAAATCTTTTCATTTTATGAGCAGTTTTATACGAAATTTTTCACTGAAAATTCATTCAAATACGTACAACTCAATTCAAATACCTACAACTTTTGGATAAAACAATATTTTTTAATTTCGTACATACTTCTCTAGGCATTCTAATGTAGATTGACGAGAATTTTTGTTTTTTGCTCTAGGTAAAAAATTATGGATGCTAAATGTCACGCCACGGAGCGCCTAAAAAAAAGATAACAAAATAAAATATTAGTAGTCGGCCATTTTGTACACCGAAAAAAATGTATATTTTTTAACAGCTTGATATTCATAATAAATAGATATGTAATTCACTTTACGAGTGAATCACTTTTTTATTTGAAAAAGATTGTTAAATTTGCAAATGATTTTATACCCGTTACTGTGGCCTAACGTTACCATACCCGTTACTGTGGCCTAACGTTACCATACCCGTTACTGTGGCCCAACGTTACCATACCCGTTACTGTGGCCTAACGTTACCATACCCGTTACTGTGGCCTACCGTTACCATACCCGTTACTGTGGCCTAACGTTACCATACCCGTTACTGTGGCCTAACGTTACTATACCCGTTACTGTGGCCTAACGTTACCAGACCCGTTACTGTGGCCTAACGTTACCATACCCGTTACTGTGGCCTAACGTTACCATACCCGTTACTGTGGCCTAACGTTACCATACCCGTTACTGTGGCCTAACGTTACCATACCCGTTACTGTGGCCTAACGTTACCATACCCGTTACTGTGGCCTAACGTTACCATACCCGTTACTGTGGCCTAACGTTACCAGACCCGTTACTGTGGCCTAACGTTACCAGACCCGTTACTGTGGCCATGCCCGTTACTGTGGCCTAATTGAAATAAACAAAAATCAAATGGACGCGATTAGTTCACATCAATAGAATTTTTCCGCCAGTTTATGTAGAAAAAGAAGAAAATTGACTGAAAAGTCGAGGAGAAAGTAACGCCGCATACGTTCGTGTTCTACCTTCGCGGATGTATACGAGCGTCGTTTTGTCGTATACGGTCACGGAAACAAATTCGCCCCGTTCTCTTTATTCGTTTCTCGGTTTTATAGCTCTTGCACAAGCGGGGCAAGCGTTCGCTCGGTGTCCGGCGACCTCGTCAATTCCGTCTCTGTGTCTCCACGCGACTGATGCACCTGTATACACGTATCCGTACAGATATACAGGTGCTAGAGAAGCGCTCTCGCGTCCACACTTTGTCGTCCGAAGCAAGTCTGCCTTCACCGTACAGTGTATAGAAAGGGCGGCCCCAATCAAGCTGTTACTACTGCACGGGGGCTCCCTCGCGCGCTTACGTTCCCCGCTGTTTTACGACATACGCGGTCTCGTGCCACCAACCACCGGCGCTATTAAGATTGCCCTCGGATCTCACGGGAAAAAAAACAACTCGAGAAAGAGAGAAATCATTTAAAACAAAACAAAAAACTCGCGTGCGTTATCGAACAGGAATTCGCGGAATAGTTTTTTTCGCAACTGGTGACGGGTTCGTAGTGTTGCTATTTTTTTGCACCGAGAAAAGAAAAAAATCGAGCTGCGTTCCGCCAAAAGAGGGTAAAGGAGAAATAAAGCAGCAAGCAGATTGTGGCTTGCAGAGTGCATGCATCGCGACACACGTGTGCGAGAAGTTCGGGTCAAGATGCGAGTAGGAGTGAAGCTCCGTGGTAAAAGTTCTCGCGAGAAAAGTTTTTTTGGTTTTTTTTGCGTCGTCATATGAGAAATACTGGACTACAGGCTGCTCGTTCAACAGCTCCTCCGCATGGACACAGCTTGTTCAAGAAAACATATTTTCAAATGCAAAAATAATAAGATACTGCAAAACTTCCAAATGCAAAAATAATAATAATAAGATAATAATACTTTATAATTAATAATTATATAGTACTATAATATACATATACTTAATAATAATAAAACTTTATAATACAATAAAAATTATATAATTATATAAAATAACAAATATATATACTTAATAATAATAAAACTTTCAAATGCAAGAATAATAATAATGAGATAATAATAAGATACAAGAGATAAGATTGAAAAAAAACTCGAAAGGTTAGGTTGCCGAGCTGATGGGTGCAGGAGGGAGGCGAAAAGAGCGGAGAACAGGATGAGATTGAGTGGAGGGTCGTTGTTAATTCTGAGCTAATGGAATTTCGCGTTTATCCTGGTCGTACTCGCTTTTCCCTTCGCGTCGAGCTTGGAAAAGCGTTTGCTGGAGCGACCCCCCCCCCCCCCCCCCCCTTCACCCTTGTGCAATTCAACAGTACAGACGAGCGCTTTAATTCGAATTTCCATCGCAAATTAACAAATGAGCGTTCCAATTAATTGAGGATTATTCCTAGAACGTACATGGAGATATGGGTTACGTTTATACATACATGTATACACACAAATATATATATATATATATATATATATATATATATATATATATATATACATGGTGTCCCTCTTATCTCTGCCACCCGAAATAACTCGGTAATAATCGACGTCACAAAAATATGTTCCAGACAAAAGTGGTACGGTGTGAAGGGGGCCATCAAATGCGACCAATTTTTTTTATTTCGGTAGACGCGCTGACCTATTGTAAAGGTCACCTCCACTTTTTTTAATGAAATGGTAATTTTTTTTCAACCATCTTGTGTAGCACCTCAACCCGCATAAAAAACATTCGGGGGTCAAACTCGTTCAAGGTCATTCAAGGTCAGTATCGATTATACAAATCTAAGGATCTCGGATCATTATCAAATATTTGGTAGTGATCCGAGATATTTAGGTTTGTATTTCATTTTAATAGGTGACCTTGAATGACCTTGAACGACTCTGACCCCCTAAAGTTTTAATGCGGCCTGAGGTGCTCCACAAGATGTTTGAAAAAAGAATGTACCATTCGATTTGAAAAAGTGGAGGTGACCTTCACTATGGGTCAGCGCCTCCATCGAAATAAAAAAAAATCGTCGCATTTGATGGCCCCCTTCACATCGTACAACTTTTGTCTAGAACGTTTTTTTGTGGCGTCGATAATTACCGAGTTATTTCGGGCGGCAGGGATGAGAGGGACACCCTGTATATGCAGCAAGGCTTCTCTACATTCGCACTAGTACGCATACTCGCCCTTTGGCGAAATCCATTTGGATGGATGGACTGGATTTTCCCCGTGCGCACTCCAAGAGCACTCACAGAGCCCGAATAGAGTACTTGGCTGCATTGAACCCCCCCCCCCCCCCCCCCCCCCCATGCGATAGTACCGGAACTGCATTTTCCATAATCTAACGGGCGACGGACGTGAACGAATCGCAACGGCGGGCCCTCATAAATAAGAAAGCCTAAGGGCGTTGTAACATTTTTCTTTAGTGCAAAAAAATGTGCACCTATATTGGGGCAAGAAAAGATGAATGAAAATTCAGTTGCAGGCCCGAAATTGTGCGGACGCGAGTTTGGAGAGTACTGGACGAGGGAGGAGAATGATGATGGAGACCTGAAGCAACGAGGAGAAGCCGAAAGTGTCATGGATTCGACGATCATACTCGTCCTACTGTATTCCCAGTATTTTATGCGTCCAACGGGTGAGCACTCATTTTTTCAATACGTATCTGACCATTTTTTCAGTTTCTCGTCAGAATTTTGAAATTCCGATGATAACTCCGTAATATTCGTGATCAACGGTTAATTTCCTATCGAATAGGCCGTCGAAATATTGTTAAAGCGAGAAAATTTAAATTTCGACTTTTTTAGCCATTTTTCCGAAATCGCAAAAAATTCCAAAATCGAGAAATTTCAAACAGCCCTGAAGTCGGTTTTCATCCAGCAATATACATTTATCGGGATTGTTTTGAAAGAGGATTTTGGTAGACTTACACTGACAGAAAACATCTATTGATATTAACGAGATGCGACTATTTTTTTTTTTTGTTTAATTAACTAGATTTGTCGTAAAATCAAATGTTTCCTATTGCATTCAATTATTGGAATTATTAATTTTAAATGTGTATTTATTAAAATAAAGATCTATTCAATATCGTCTAATAAAAAAATATTAGTTTCATTCGGTTTCACCTGTTCAAAAAAAAAAATTAGGTTGAATCCACTAAATGTATCTATTTAAATTTGTTAATTTTCATTGAATAGAATTTTCGTAAAGTCAAACATTTTTCTTTTCGATTTAATCAATCGATAGGGGAAGGGGCTAGAGGGGGAATTTTATATATATATATGGTTATTTTTTTAATCTATAGCATGGTATTCGATAAATTTCGATATTCGAATTCCATATTTAGGGGAAATAATGCATTCGATTAAAATCATTCCAGAAAGCCAGGGAGTGACGAATTATGATACAAAAACATTATGATAGAACTCTAAATTGAGCATTTCATTTTGTTATGAATTTATGAAATATTTTATGCATTTATACTTTGATTTTCTATGCATCTATTCTATGCATCTACACTTGGATTTTCCGTGTATATTGTAAGCAAATTAAGATTTATTAAAATCGAATTCTTATTAATTTAATTTGAATACATTAATATTTAAAAAGAATAGCTGAAACAAATTTAAAAATATATTCGGAACAAATTGGATCGTAGTAGGGTATATTTGATTTAAATAAATCCTATTGAATTTTTTTTTTATTGGCCGCTTAGAGAACACCGTTGGATTCATCTCGAAATCTCAATAAGTTTTCCCGGAAAGTCCACTTACAGAATGCTCGAAAAAGAGGCAAAGGGAAATGTATGGAAAATTGTATGTATGGAAAATTCGCAAAAGTCGAAGGTCGGTCTTTAAAATTCTGCCAAAAATCAAAAAATCATTGAAGCTCAACGAACCAAGCGGCATTTCAAAGAGAAAACGATACCGGAGGGAACGAGCACAGAAGAGCATAGAGTTCCACATCCAGCCGAAAGTAAATGACCTCCGATTCAGTGAAGAAACTTTCTTTTTGGCCGACATGCGAACAATTTTTTTCACTTTAAATATATATTTTTTAGTCCATCTCGATGTATTCTTACCCTCTAAACACGAATCCGGTGCTCGTTTGCCCGAAAACCCAATATTTTCCCGAAAAAGCCTAAAAACGAAAATTCCGGCTCACTTTCTCATAATCACAAGGAAATCCTCCATTCGTTCAACAGATCAAAAACCATAGTATCCACGATTGATCGTAAATAGTTTGGAATTCCGTATAAAACCTGGGTTGGAAAATTTATCGGGACGTTTACTCGGGTTGAGATCAATCTTCGATTGCGATCCGGATAGAGAGATGAAGACCGAAAGTCAGTGAAACGGAGAGAAAGATATATAGTCAGAACGAGACAGAGAGAGAGAGAGAGAGAGAGAGAAGAGAGAGAGCGCAGTCCGCTGATCGACCGACTTAATTTCCGGAGTTGCACCGAGCCCCGGACTGGAGAGATCCAATCAGTCGAAAGCGATCGATTCCCTTAATCAAGGTCATCAAGGATTTACGATCCTGATCCGAATTTCGTGATCCTTTCACGGTGGATCACATTTCGCGTTCTCTTCGTGTCCACCTCTGCCTCTTTCTCCCCCACACAGACACACATGGGAACAGGTGGCGCCCCCATTAGTTCCATATCACACGTACGATTTCGCCACATTCTCCCGTCGAGATGTTCCGGATTGGCCGTATCTCCCACAGGAGCGTGTATCACCAGCTGGGGATCGGATAAGCCCGGAAACCGGTGAATATCCACATCGCGAGTCATTGCTATCGAAGCCTCGATAGTGAAGCGGCCTTAATCACGTGGCCGGATAGTTCTACGGGGGTAAGAGGGGCCGAAGGATTGGGTATGGAAGGAAAGGAGGATCCGAAGCAAACGAGAACACGGAGACATCGGCAAGACAGGGGTGGAGAGTGAGGACACCGTACGCTATATACGATCGCAGGGAGGAGCAAGGTTCTTCCTGTACAGAGGAAATCCATGCGACGAGGACACCACCTAGATCAGAGGGAGCGAGAAACCACCAACTTTCTCAATTAGAGCTTCTGGCCTCTATCGACCGGTAGACCTCATTCGTATTCACGATGAGAGAGAGAGAGAAAGAAAGAGAAAGAGGGTGGGAAGGGTTTCTCTATTGTAGCCGAAGAGAGAGAGAGAGAGAGGGAGAGAGAGAGAGAGAGAGAAAGAGAGAGAGAGCGAATAGAGAAGAATGAGAGTGGCTAGAAAGCTCTACCGATAACTCTTCCCGACAGCGCTGACCTCTGCCACCTCTCGAGCACCGCCTCTTTGCTCGACTCGGACTCGCTTATACCTTCAACACCGAATCTCACTCTTTCGCGGCCCCTATGACTATATTCCCTTTTTCTCCTTCTCCCTCCTGCTTTTAATCAGCCTCTGCTATTCCGATTACTTCGCTAAATCCCGCACTCAAATTGCCAACGACTTTACCGCCTGCCCGGAATATTTTCCGTCCTTTGAGGAGCCAAGTGGTAGAAGGAGTCAGTGGCGACGAGCTTTGATGGAAAAATTTTGATCATTCGTGTTCATTCAGCATCACCTGGATAGCCCTGCACGCGATTAAATGAGTATTCCTCAATCGGTAGGCATATTGGGTACGTTTGGATAACCCTTGTGCAGCATAGGCAAGCTCGTGATCGCGCTCGTGCATGTCTCGAAGCTTGGTCAAAAAGACAGCACGGTCAGTGCAGATAAGGCCTTTCATGAGCAGCAAGAAGTAGCGGTGTTTCGATAACGGAATATCCATTTGGTGACCCAAAGTGGTATGGGTCCAACACGCCGGTAAGGCGACTAAGAGACATCACCCGTGTAGAAATTTGGGTCGGGAAAAAGTACTGCCCCTGATCTGCCTTCACTAGATAATATCAGGCTCTGGTCGGGCCTTCCACCCTGGAATAGGTTCGCAATGTAACGGGTCTGAGGCTAGGTCCCGATGCGCCGTTCCCTTTCTGGGGAACTGATCAAGAACGGGCCAGACAACAAGCCCTAAATGACCAGGAAAGTTGTAGGGAATAGATCGGGAAATAACCAGGAACAAATGAGGAAATTAAACATGACGTTTCAGCATTTTTGAAATCCTCGAGGAGGTAAAGTCGGGAGTGTATTCAAGTTAGTATTTCGACAACATATTGTTTGTTGGTTATCTACTTGCTTAGGTAGTATATAATTTTATACATACGCCTGCTTGCATTTCCTGATAGGCAAAGAGACAGAAATACGTACACAGATCACAATCCGAGCGAAAAAGGCCTAGAGTGCAAAGGGATACTTCGCAACTATCGCAAAATCATAAGCGCAAGTGCACGCTGCAAGCATAGCACTGCTGTACGTGGTACAACGCACAGGAGGAACTTTTATCATCTAACGATGGTACGCTGAGAAAAAAAAATCATTGATCGAATATCATTGGCGTTATTGAATGAAATTTCACTGATTCAATTGTAAAATTGTTTGTGTAAATAATCGGATTTATTAGTCCAAACAAAACACTATTGACTTTAATAACATGATAAAAATAAAAGTTTTGGTTCATACAAAAGGTAAATTATTCGCCGAGAACAATATATTATTGAAAGTATCTAAAAAATTTTCGCGAACGAATTATACAGTTTTAAATGCATTTTCTGCGACGAAAACAAAAGCGTTTCAATTCATAACATGAATATTGTTGATTCGAGTACACAAGAAAAATTGAATTTTACTCGTTTGATTCAGATAAAATTTCTATGGAGTAAATATGCCATTTTATTTTTTTCACCATATCCGATATTGATTTCCAAGTACATTATTCGTTAAAAGATTGATATTTTATTGTGATTGAAAAATATTAAGCAAATGTCTGAATTGGTTAAAAAATTAAGCGAAAATAAAATTTGTTTCTTGCGCATTTCGTTGAAAAAATTCAACCAAATCATGGCCGAGCGCCGCCGAAATGATAGGTGTGAGGAAACCCGTAGTTCTCGGAGTAACCGCTAGAAGCCGCAGGCGCGCTCGTTTCTCGTAAGCGTAGCGCGAACCAAAATTTACTTAAACGCCGGAGAAACTGTGAAGGGTATCGCTTTTTGGCCTGTGGCTAAGATCAAAGTGTAGTATCTGTTCTTATCAGTTGAATACCTGATATTCTCTCCATGGATATTCCATTGGATATCTGATATTCTCTCCACTATTATCGTGAATGATCATTCTAATGCTCACTTTTTATTTAAGATTTAAAACAAATTGAAAAACTTACATCCCACGGCATATTCGTTTCGATGCAGTAAAGAAATAATGAATTCTATTGATTATATTTTTGTGCGTAACAAAAAATGTTGTAGCAACCGTTTGATTATTTCATCCATACATCTACGGATTGTATATAGAACGATTTCAATAGAATATAATTTTATTTAAACGATAATGTAGATATTCAGAGAACAGAAGAGCTTTTTCAAATAAAATAATATGTTATTTAAATCAATCATATTTCCCAATATTTTATAGTATTGTAACAATCTCATACATCGGTGGCACTCCGCATCAGCACATTTATTTAGATCAACCAATATATTTCTTTGATTCAAGTGGTTTTTTTTCTCAGTGTACCTTGCTAAAGCGAAGCGCTTCGCTTGTAGCCACCTGGCGGATTGTTGGCGAAATACATTCAGGTAATGTCTTCCCGACCAGAACATTGATACTCCCCAACATAGCGACAAATCGTTCAAAAACCGCGAATGACCTGCTTTACGTTTGTGCCTCATAAAATAATTTGGCCATTCTTTATGCTCAAATCATTAGTTATCGTAATACCGGTATTTATGATAAGCGTTGTTATCCTCGTCGATTATCATTGATTAAATGAATGCTTTCAATGATGAATAGGATTACAACAGATGTATTAGTTTCATCCCAATTAATTATAAATATCTTTGATGACGTGAAAAGCAAAGTAGCTTTTCTTTAGTTCTTAAAGACAGCTCCACTTTTCAGAACATGTCAATGTTCTGACCGGGTAGACATTACATGAAGATGTACTTGTTCGTAATGTATTCCGGCCAGAAGATTGTAATTTCCAAACATGTAGGGTAAGCCGTAAAAAACCGAATTCGCGATTTTCCCAGTTTGTTACATGGACGGCTCCAGTCAGGTAAATCAGACAAGGCAAGTCTGGTCAGGGCCGGACACAAAGTAGGGAATGCCCGATCACGTTTCTGCACGGGCAGCCACCAAAGCGGAAATGAGCAGAGTTAGGAAAAATCAACCAATAGAATTGTCCTGCTCAGCTTCGATGGACACGAGTTCAGCGGTTGATTGGTTGCTTTTTCCTAGTTCCGCTCATCTCCGCTTCGTTGGATGATGGCCCTAACGGCTGCTTCCTGCCTGTCGGCCTGAGCTTCTAATCTCCCTACATTGGAGGACTCGCCCCGCCAGTGACACGACTTTGGACCAAAAAAAACCCCTGTACCCTATTTCGATGACTCCATCCACCTGGAACTTTGGCCAATCCCGCGGGTGTCCGGATTCTGCGAAGTCGGTCGCGCGCAGCCCACGGGAGAGCGCGGACCAAATTGAGTTATGCCATCCAGCGTGGGCGCGATACGCGCTGCATTCGGGGCTAGGACAGCTCCCGAAATTGGCGCTCCCGGTCAAGTCAGTTGGGACGCGAGCGGACAGACAGACAGCGGGATGAGATAGATCCGCGAGGAGCGATCTACCGTTACCGCCCCTGCCTCTACTCACCCTCGAGAGTCCGACGACGTCAATGCGAATCGAAGCGTTGCGAGAGACCACGTTCCCATCATGCCGCGCACACCACGTATCTCGTGCTTTTTGTTCCAGCCCCGCCGTTACTCACTCGCGAGATAACGCAGATGGATAAAAAAACAAGCGGAGAGGAACAAAAGGGGTGAGAGCGTGAGAGAAGGCCGACAAAAAAACCTCATGAATTTTGGGCAACCGAAATTGCCTCGCTGATGTTGCGACGGGTAACTCATCTGGCCAAGATTCGTAGTGGTGTTTTTTTTTTTGGTCTTTCGGCTTCGAGACTCGTCGAACTCGAGATCCCATTGTGTCCTAATCCGATAGTATATAGAGTGGCACGCGTAATTTACACTGAAAACTCGCGTTATCCCGTCTCACTGATATTATTATCATTATTACGAGCTTTATTTCGCGGCATTCTCCTCCACCGCCCTCAAGATCCGTAGAACGCTTTTCAGTCCGGAATATCTTTGAATAATGAATATCTTCAGCGCAAATTTCGCCACTGCTCTTTCCTCCCCTCTCTCTTTCTCTCCCTCGTTCTTTCCTTTTCTTTCGAGCTAGCGTTATACACATATGTGTATCCGTATACGTATATTTGAATACAAGTTCTAGGGCATGTAGAGGAGGAACCGATAGTCACAGATCCGAAACTAAATTGAGAGACACTCGTAACCTGCAAATCCGTTTCTCCATTTGATTCGCTGGGACACGGCACCGCCGTTGGATATTCCCGATACTTTTCTCACCAGCCCACCGCGAACCCGATCCTATTCACGATTTAGCCGAGAAACCACCCTAGCCACTTGTGAACGCTTTCCCTCGCGGAATCTCCAATATATATTCGATTCTGCAAAGTGGGCGCTTAGACGAAGGGCAAGGGGTCGGGGCTGCTCGAAGATTTGTTTCGCTCGGAGATGATCCTCGCTGCATTATCAGCCCGAAGAGAGGATGTTTTTCTTCTTTTTTTATGGCCTTGCTATTCCATATAATTGTATGGGATGTCGAATAAATTCTCGCTGTTTTTACGTGAAAATTAAGGTGTTAGGATGAATTAGGAGGCTAGACAACGGGTTTTTAAATGATTTTTTACCGGTTGGCTTATTTATTTTCATACCAGTATTTTTGCAATAGACATATATGTTTGACGAAGTTCCAATAATTTTTTCATGACAAAATATTGATTTGCAACCGAGCTATAAGCGATCTCCGAGATGTCGAAAAAGAAAGGCGGTTTGCGGTGTGCACAGCTGCTCAAGACTGGATCATCTGTAATAAAAAATGTTAATGGGATCATTAGTAAACAGCAGTAGAAAAAAATGTCCGCTAAAAAGAGTCGCTCATATATCGGATTTAAAAAAAAATTTCATTGTGATTAAAAATCTTTGGTCTACCTGTGAAATTATTGTATTTTAAATAAGGCATCGAAATTGTAAAGCAATCGGATTAGCGGTTCTCGAGATACCTTGTACACTGGCTCAAAAACGTTTTTTTGGAAAAAGTGCATTTAAAGGTTTGAGTAGATTTTACATGCAGACAAAATTTTGTCTCTTTTACTTACCTGTACTTACTATCATCGATTCCAGGACCGTACAATGAACCTTCTGCCTCATTTTTAGCCTCTGCAGATGCTACATTCTGCTGTAGATATTGCTAATCGATTCACCTTAGGTAGGCCGCAAGACCCGTATAAAACGTTTCGGCGTCGAGCGCCGTCTGCTGCTTTTATGCCTGCTCGAGAGACCGCTTTACTTGAAATCGTATATCTCCATAAATTACGGTCGGATCTTTATTGAATTTACAGAGAATACTTTCAAGATGTACTTTGGAAAATTGAAATAAGAAAACGATTTTTTGAAGTTGTTAATTGACCGTAACCCCTTAATGCTTTATTTTTAAAAACCATTCCTCATGCTCTCAAACGTTTCGAAGTTGATATGTGATCAACTCCTATTGATTCTGCAAGTTCAGTTAACGTCTGACATGAGTCTTCATGAAGTAATGCCTGCAATTCAACACATTAAAATCATTATTTTTGAAGTGTATAAATCTCTGCAAGTTAGACATACTTAACACTATGAAGAAAAATGTTGTTTACACCTCGACGAAATGGCATACACTAAATTTTCAGCTTGCTTATAGTACTTCTTTATAGATGCGGTACCATCTTGAACTACACGCTGGTAGTTTTGGTAACGCCATCTCGTGGAAAACAGCGAGAACTCATTCAACGTCCTAATAAATTCCTGACGAGGCGAATTTGGAGGATTTTAATCCGCGGTTGATTCGCTCGAGCAAGCTTGCACTTGCAATTTGGCAGGCCGTCCCGTCGGGCATAATGCAATTTGCAGAGCTCGTCAATCACATCCCAAAGACGCGCACGGATTGCAATGAGTAATTTTCTTGTTTTCTTCTAGCTCCCTTTCGCGGCTAGCCCGGGTTTCGAGTCTCGCGAGCCTGCTGTCCTCTCGAATTCGTTAAACGAATGCGAAAGACGCGAATTTTGGCGACGAAGGGGCTCGAGGGATCGAGGAAACAGGGGTAGATCGTCGACGTTTCGAAAAGTTGAGGCTATACAGGAGGGAAGCTTAAATTGGTCGCTCGCCTAGCGCACGAGACGCGTCCGACTCTCCAGGGGGTAGACAGCATCCCCCTCGCAGCCCTATCCTGTGGCTAGATCCTTCGCTGCATAGTTTGTCCCGAGTTTTCATCTCCTCTCGCTCTCTCGCCCTCCCTCATTCGCTATCCGACTCACTTGCGTACACACCCCCGACGGTTGCATAGTTGAGTGAATAACTCCTGTAATTACCGGTGACCCAGTTTCGCGGTAGCTCGGAACTCTTGTCTCGTTTAGGCTCTGGACGAGACAGCGAGAGGGAGGGCAAGGAAACGACGGCAATAATTTCAAGATGTTTTTACTTCTGTTCCGCTATTTTACGAATCCCTATTCTAAACTACTTCTGGTCAGATTAGTCGTGTCACTATCCGAGATGAAATTTTCAGCCTATTTTAAAGGCCTTTGACTCCATTTAAGCCTCTCTTCGAGGTACTTAAGGCGGAAGCCTGAATTAAAAGGTCCAAAAAAAGCGTTTTTTTGGGAATTTTTTTCGAAGGGAAAAAACAAGTGAGCCCAATAAATATTGATGTATCTTTTCATGTATATTTGAAATGTATAAAAAAATGTCCACATGAAACAATAAAGTACTGCAGATTTATCAGCCCATTCTATGTACGTCTTGCTACTGGAGTCCCAAACAAACCCAAACAAACCCAAACTGAACTGGAGAAAACGCGCTTCAAAGTTTTCACTAGGAGGAAATATCAATATCAGATATCAATCGCTTCTCTGCTTTTGGCCTTGTATCTTCGAAAATATTTACATGGCCTCTGTAACTTTGTAAATATATTTTTGGATAACTTATCTATCGATTTAAGCATAAAAAAGACGATTTTCCGGACCTTCCTTAATGCTACGCTCCTGCCTTAATGCTACAAGTCCTGCCATGAGCCTCAAATTGTCACTCAAATAAAGTTTTCTCCTCCTCTTTTGGTGCGATTTAACTAACATTGCCAAAAAAAATTAATTTAAATAGGATATATTTTAATAAAATATTTTTTCCTTGCCTCGCGACCTACTACGATCCTATTTGTTTCATTTGTTTCAGCTATTCTTTTTAAATATTAAATATATTCAATTTAAATAAAGATTCGATTCGAATGAATATTCATTTGCTTATAATATACACTGCAAATCCAAGTTTACTATGTGCATAGAATATTTCAGAAATCAAAAATAGAATGAAACTCGTAATTTAGAGTTCTGCCACACTGCTTTTGTATCATAATTCGTCATACCCTGGCCTTCTGAAATGATTTGTTGAAAGAAAATATTTTGCCTCCACACGGAATCGACCTACAACTTACCTACCTATAGGTACGCACGCTACCCCTACGCTACCGAGGGTTTGTAACAATTTAGTCGCAGATATGGCGTAATATGTCAATCAACAAATATTATTGTGCTAATTAGAGAGTTTTATCGAATAGCATGCTATAGATTTTCTCAAATATAATGTTCAGTTGGGAAAAGTAGTAACTTAACCACGGTGTGCCTTTTTTCTTTTATTATTTATTGAACAACGCGGAGAGCGATGTGATCGCTCCTCGGGTTTCTTGTTATCTGGTCAGTGCTTTTATTGTTTTTTTTTCTTTTTCAACAACATCTTCTTTTGTTAACTGACCCTAGCGACGCTCTTTCTTTCGTATCCCAATAACATGAACTTATCACATGCATCGGCGCGTACACATAACTTATACATATAATTCCTCTCTCCGCCTCAACCCATTTCGATGTGTGTGTTGCCATAAAAGCAGACCGTTATTTCAATTAAATAGATACATTTAGTGGTTTCAAATAAATTGTTTTTGAACCGATGAAACCGAATCACAGATTTACTAGAAATAAATAAAATATTTAATCATAGACGATATTAAATAGATCTTGATTTGAATAAATAAGTCCATTTAAAATTAATATTTCCAATAATGAAATGTAATAGGAAAGATTTGATTTCATTAAAAATCTAGTTCATTCAAGTTTAAAAAAAATAAAATCGACGTTATTAGAATATCAATAGAATTTTTCTGTCAGTGTACCGAGCACGTGTCTGCTTCGACAAAACACACAATCACAAGAATAATAGTAATTATTCATCGCCATGTAACTTTTTATTTTTTTATATTTTAATTAAAGAAATTATTTGTAATAAAAAGGTGTTTTTATTTTTTTTATTAAATTTCTAAGCGATAGTTACCATGTTGTAACTTCCACGAGATCTATGCAGCATTATGAATAATCTGTGTTTATCATTGTTAAATGATAGGAATAATCAAATTTCCAGGCGAGTTTGAAAATGTGTATAAATATCGAAGTTCTTTCCGATACTTATTGCATTACAAAATTTCGAGGTCTGGATTAGAAATAGTCTTTCGCAATTATTCTTCAATATGATTAATATATAAAAGAATAATCAAAGAGAGCGTACATTTGGTCTATGATTATTTTACATCCTCACTCGTCCTCGTAGACTCGAGCGAGTCGACAAAACTTTTTCACCCACTTCATCATCATCCCCATTGCGGTGGCTCGAGTCCTCGACGTATACCGGAGATATAAAAGTCAACGTTATCGGCAACAAACGCCCCGAGCAAGGGATACAACAACACGGTAAAACTAGCTATAGTAGTAAAGACATGCTCCGTTCCACTTGGTGATGGTCAATGATTGTTAGTTTCGATCCATTGTAGGGTGGACACGGGTGGAGGGAGTTTAGAGCGATGGGTTATGGACACTCGAGTGGTGTGGTGGTATAGGGTCCCATGTGGGCTGCTTCTTCTCTGTGAGCAGTCTCGTCCCAAGAACAACAAGAAGTGACTATGCCGAGAGTAGGTTCAGTATCGACGAAACAAATAAATCCCAGGTCAAAAAGTTCCATTCGAAACAGGCGAGAACGTTAAACTTTAGCGATACGTGTAAAGAGATAGAGGGGCGAGAGGGAGTGAAGGGAATGTATATCTCTTCGACGATCCCACCATTGTTGAAACTCATTCTACTCTCCTCGAAAGCTCCTCGCGCTCCTTATTCGCTATCTAGTCTCGGTGCTCGTTCCATCACCGATTCCGATCCCGTATATCTCGCCTTTAGCCCCCCAGCCACCCCTTCCGCTCCATCCCTCCGGGCCTTTCGCCACTCTCGGAGAAACAAGCACCCCTCTGTCTACACGCATATATACACACACACACACGTGCTACATTTGCTTTTAACGTTCCCTCATTCACCGTGCCCAACCCTTCCCATAAAGCCTCCTTTGCTTATTTCTCTTTTTTTCTCAGCTTGTTTTATTGCCACGCGTCTCGGCCACCCAACTCGCCTCTTCCGATTAAAGAGGCACAGTGGGCTGAGGGGAGGGAAGGGCGGCCTCTTGCCACGACGAGATAAGAAAGTTTCTCCGCTAGGGAGACTGCAACTTTTCTGCGTTCCAGCGGGCTCTTTGCGAAAGAGCCAATTTTGCGTGCTTATTGTCAAGAAAGCTCGTCCACTTTACGTCTTCGCCAGAGTGAGAGGGGAGAGAAAGAGCGATAACACTTTTCTTCCTCTTTTACTCCAACTGACAAATCTCTTTTTCTCTCTCTCTCGGTTTTTTTGAGACGAAGGGCAGAGTTCGATCGTTGTTGGCTGCGTCGAATAAGGAATCTCGGCGACTACCAAACTCCCAGTGCGATCCAATCTTCCCAGATTCCAATTGGCTGCCTCGATGGCCCGTGAAAAAGAAGGAGAGACTACTCACCGGCCGGCAAACACAATAAGATAGCAGCCAAGTGGATTTTCACTCACTCTATCCACCTCTCTCTCACTCTCGTACCACCCTTGATCTCCCCATCGGCGAGGGTATTGCCTAACTTGGCTGTATCTTCATATTTATTCCCTCGTCTTCGTGAAAATGCCTCGTGTCTCCATATCGCCGTCTCCAAAAAAAAAAATCGATTGAGACCTGTTCCCCTCTTTCGTTTGTTCTTTCAGCGGCCATGTTGGAGATGTCGGCGCTTCATCAGTCAGAGCCATGCAAACTGACTCTTCCCATGAAAAAATGTACGAAAGGCGTAGCACTCGGCTGGTACAGTGCTAACTATACTCGACGACTGGCCAACGATCATTACTAGTACTGGGTGACGGTTGGAGAAAATCCGAAATATTACATGGGTCTTACAGTTGGCAAACAGCGCCAGCCTAGCAAACCCAATACTGGACCAGCGCTGATAGCTTTTAAGCTGCCAGTAATCGCTGCAATCGTAGGCTGAGAGTTGGTTAATATAGATGGCTAGAGTTCGGATCTAGTGCGGCGTGCCAAAGGTTGGGTGCAGTTTAAGGCCAATGTTGGCCCCAGGTTGGTTGTCGGTGATGCGCCTGTCACATCCAGAAGGGATGAGAGCATAACTATTTGTTTCCCTCTTTGTTGCCAACGCCTAGCGCAATAGCACGGGATAAGGGTGAAAAGGGGTAGTGTGTGCTAAGGAATGAAATTAAGGGATTTACGCAATATTATGGAATGATTCGTGTTTAAATGACTCGTGTTTTATTGAAATTAACTAATCTGGTCAATATTGATTTGGGAATACATAAAAACTGAAGAAATATATGTATATATATATATAGTTCGATTACAATGGTCGGTGGTGCGATGTACACTCGTTCGCAGGAGTGTCAGCGATCGGTCGTAAGGATAACGGCCCTTCGTTGGTGGCTAGGTATGCTCAAAGGTACAATGGAAGATGATGAGACGTGTATGCACTGCGTTTACAATATTTCTCGGAAAGCGGAAAATTGGTTTGTAATCGGGTTGAGTTTCTGCGGCGTGAATACAAATACTAACTTATGAAAAAATGAACTTAAGTTATTAGTCTCGGAATAAAAGTATAGAACGTCAACAGGACTTTGTAGTTTGAGAGAAGATATTGAATTGACGTTTGACTGGGTGATAGAGTGTTGGATTGAGATTCGATGATTACACGGGCAGAGTCATGGTTGACAAACACTCCGATGGAAAAACTGACGAGTGGCGATAGATCGCCCTTTGTATAAGCGTTTTTGGTTCCTCCTGCTCTAGGTTCCATGTTTGGGTAGAGTAGAAAAAGGAGTTTCGAACTTCTAATGGGTTGTAGGCCAATCGTGAAGGACAACGTGGAAGTATGTTCCTTGAGTCTTACGAACCAGATATGCACCAATTTAATTGTCTATAGACCAAGCAGAAAGAGGGGCTTAGGAGTCGTTTTCCCGTAGATTTTCGTAAGAAAGGCGTACCGCTATGCGCTTCGTAGGTTGTTCACGTATATTCGGTTTCCGTCGCGCTCCGGTTTTTACGATCAGGTCAAGCCGAGTTTTCCGGAGGCCCTTGCCCTGTGCTCAGTCGCTACATGGGATGGAACGCATATGAATACAATTTTTGTTTTACGACTTTTCGGAGACATCATGCCTAAAACCGTGTTTGTTTGTTTGGGTGGACAAGGAGGGCCGTAGGAAAAGTCCAGTGACTCCGTCGCAGGACGTGACACGCGAATGTTCAATTTAACCATGGGTTACTCATTACAACAAAACCGGCTGAACTTTGGCCTTATGGTTGGGTACCATCGTTTGGGCCCCGATTGCCATCCCGAGCGTTGGTTTTAATATAAGCGTCGGCAATTTTTTCACGGGTTCCAACTCGTCGGGGGATGTCCGTTTGTAAAATAATCGCTTGGATGTTCCAGATGCGCTGATAAACTCGACGACAAGGGGGACCACTTTGGGAAAGGACGCTCGAATGGATCAACACCCGAGAAAAGAGGTGCTCGCCCAGATCAACGGTACCGCCGTCCTACCGTGCAAGATAACCGACCTCGGAACTGGCATAGTGAGTGTACACGTAGCGTAAATCGAGCCATTCTACGGAAGCGTAAAAAAACTACTCTCGCGACTATGCGATATCTCGGGTATAGTGTCGTTTCACCGATACACGCGGGCGTGACTCGTAAATGGTACTCAACGAGTTCATGGGAACCGATACCTTTCAACGCACCACCAACCACCCTCTGGGTTCATAAACTTACCACTTAATTTTTCGTTCACCTCCCCATAGAGGGAAAAAGGCCCAAAAATCCAGTGGATATTCACCGGGATGCCTTCCCTTTCGACCAGCGGGTCGCCGAAGTCTCCAATGCCAAAGTTCACTAGCCTCTCCAAGGCCCTAAGTGGCGGGCGCGATTGCAACAAAAAAAGCGCAACGTTTCCTTAAACTCGCTCGGATAATACAGTACCTGAATTCCAGCTGTTACGAGGCACACGTGTACGCGCGCAAAGCTGTGCATTAACAAGTCAAATGCTAAATACCACTGGGAAGGGAAGGGGGCACGGTAAGATGGAATTTACTTTGGGCGAGCTCTAATAATCCTGGCGCGAGTGCACTAACGTGGAACGCAAGTTTGTCCAAATACACATTGCGAATTATGTCGGGAGCTTCGAAATACCCGAGCTACCCGCGCAGACGTAAACATCGTGTAGATTGGTGCTTGATCCTTCCACCCGGCAAATAGTTGGACTGTCTGTCAAAGTGAGAGGCAGTTCAAGCCTGGTTGGGGGCTGTGCGCTATAGAGCGCGCTTACGCTCGTTGACTTTGGGAGGAAAGAGGCCATCTTTGCTGGGGGAGTTAGAGGATAAGGGTCGGGAAAAGCAAGGGGAATAGAGCTGGTACGCGTATACGGGGCACGGTTTACCAGGCAAGCACGTATACGAGGCATAACTTCCGGGAGTTATGATAACGATAATAATGGGAGCTCCCGGTGGGTCATGCGTGTGCAAAGACGTCTTGTCTTCCATAGCCTATACCGTAGGTCAGGCTGCCTGTTTCTCTATCTCTCGCCCTCTCTCTCTCTCTCTCTCTCTCTCTCTCACCCTTCGTTTGGAACATACACCTAGACTGTGCCTGTTCACCTCGTCCTCTCCCACGAGAACTCTTAGTACACAAGCCAACCAACAATAACATCATCAATAACGGTTACGCCGGATTATCGGAGACGTGAATATTACGTAACGACCTCGTAACACTTCCCGGGCAACGTACACGTTCTATTAGACAGGGCATAGCGCGGCTGTCCCGCGCAGACGGTCCATTTATTAAATGGATGACCGCTTGATGACGCACCTCAATCAGCCACTCGCCAGATGCGGATTCTCATGAATTACCTCAAATTTCTAAAGCAAAGGGCTAGAAGAATAAATCGGGCTTTGGGGACACTCTATAGTGATAGACGGCGGGACATGAGGAAATGAAAAGCGCTGCTGCGAAACACTAAAAATCCGAAGAGACAGCGAGATGGTACCGGCTGCTACGAAGTGAAATATAAATTTTCCGTGCCTCGCAAAAAGTGGCAATCAGGATTGTATTAAAGGCACTGCGGAATGGACCGAAAAGCTCGCTCGTGTAACACGCCAGAAGGGACCTGTCCAGTTCGCCTGTGCTGACAGTCGTCCTTACACTCGCTCGCACTCTCGACCCGGGGACAAAGGGAGTGTGCTAATTTCGCACCCGACGACCCCATCCCGTGAACCACCATCTCGCCTGCGACATTCTGCAGCAGCTCGTGCTGCCACCAGACATACGGGAGTCTCGTTGGACGTCCATTACTTGCGCAACGATCCTCCATCCTGCAGTCACGCGGCCCACTTACATACGGCACACACGTGCATACGGTTCTATGTACCAAAGCAGTTTAGGCGTTAGCGAGTCAGGTGGCCAATGTGCCCGGGTCCCGTACTCCTATCAAGGCGCCCGCCACGCTCTCTTTGTTTCCTTTCGGCGAGCATTTCGCACCTGCTTTTGATGGCAAACACAACGAGCCAGTAGACTCAAAGCAGGGCCATGTCAGACTGTCTTTTTACCTCCGTCGACACGTTGATCGAGCCACGAAGCGTACTGCTGCCTGCGCCGAAGAACAATCGTTTCACCATCAGGGCAATCCATTGTTCGTTGGTAACGGTTTTTTGTCGTTTATTTTTATGTAGAAAATGAAATTTAGGATGAGATTTCACGTGCAGCTGGAAAGCAGCGGTACTTTGGTGACCTACTAGTTGTTACTAGCGTTAGACCCATGGCATGTTGAATGGCCAAATCTAGGGGACGTAAGTTTGCGGAGGGCTGATCACTTCTTACGCCCGCAAGATTCTAGACTTGGGGTGAGGTGGACGCTGTAAAGCACCGATGGTTTAGTACCTCACTCTATATATTACTCTGTAGTATGTATGAGAGGTGTCACTGTTTTTCTTGTCTTCGCATAGGCTAGGATCTCATACAGCTTCACGATGACGGCCGCTTTTTGCTAGTCGGTGATGGTCCCGTAACAAAAACACGTCGCTAACGATTCAATGCAGCTATTAAAGTTTTGGAGTATATATTCCAATTTCAGGTTCTTCCACGTGTTAAACTCAAAAATGATATATAAATGAATCAAAAAGTTAAGAACAAATGTGGTCTTCAATTAACCGATTAATCAATCGATGTCAAATCAACTAATGAGTTTCACGTGACGCCGTAACCAAGGTGATTTTAAAAACATTATCAATCACTCGCAATTAACATACTTAAACTGTGTTGCTTTTTCGCGTGTTGTTTTTTCTCGTTGTCTTGCTATCAACGTGTTTTGTTTAGTCCAATGTGTGTAAATATACGTCTTGTATGTTGATTGTACACGCTTCACGTATGTTCGAATAAGCGTATTAATGATGGGTACAGCTACGAAGGTGTGTAATAATTCAATGTGTAAAAATGGCACACTCACTTGTGTAATTTTAACGCATTACGTGTTACCAAATGCATAAGTTTGTAGAATCGACATGGCAACGCATGTCTAGCCTTTATGTTGTGTTACTTCTACATACTTTGAACACACGTCAAATACGCCTAGTTTTTGCAGTGCAATTGTTATAGTCATTGATGGCTTGTCGAATCGCCGAATGGATGCTGCCAAGTAATTGGAGCGCTGCTGCTTTTAAGTCTTTATGGAATGTTGGTCTCACGAGGTGACACATCATGGGCATCACGAGACAGCAGCGTTCCAGTGCTTTCCCAGTTGTCACTTTGCTTAGACCGGCATCATATTGGATCACCAAGTACCACTCTTAGAGTGAAGAGATCGGGCCTTCTTCTCTTGTATCTTCAATGATCGAAATCTTTTCCCGACTCGTGTGCACGGTCTTACATACAGGTCTTGCAACGAAGGTGGTGGGGGTGGTACGCTTAATGTCGGCAATAAGCTTTGGCTTATAGCCACAAGAGCGGCGCTGCGAACTTGTCATAGCGGCTAGACAAGTAAATAGACATAAATAAAAAAAGATAAAATCAACTTACCTCTGCGATAACTCGACCGTTTAAGTCATGTTTTACCCACTTTCTTAGAATGTATCGTTGGAGAAAATGTTTCTCACACACGAATTGCGAAGGCATGAGCTGAGAAATTCCTGGAATTGCAGTGAACCATTTTTGACGACGTTCGATATTCGACGGAACCCGAAACACCGAACGTTTTTCCTTTACCAACTGACGTCCAGTATCACACGTTGGAACCGCACACGAATTAGTCGTCATTATTATGTAAAAATCCGCACGATATCACCGTCATAAAAAAACACGTGATTTTTTTAATAACGGTTATGTAAAACTTTATAGTAGCCGATTAAGTGAGGTTGTGTTGCCACATGTGTCTTCCGCCGTTTCGACTATGATTTGATTGAAGCGATGCGAGCGGCGGTCAAGGAAATTAACGAGCCGACAGTAAGACGACCACCCCCACCACCAATATTTGATTCAGTTGCAAGACCTGTATGTAAGACCATGCTCGTGTGCACTAAAATCTTCCGTGTTTCTATTATTTGCGTTGCTCGAAATTGTCCCTCGAAAAGCAGGCTTTCATTGTGTGACACCCTGGGGGCGGGGGGGGGGGGATACGGCGTATGAGATCCAGTCCGGGAGCACTCGGTGTAGAGCCAATAGACGGCAGAAGGACGCTCAGGCAGAAGCGTGAAATCGATCGGGCCTGGTGAATTTCTCTCATGCGGAGAGCGAGAGTGTTATATAGGGGTTCGGGCAAGAAATTCAATGGCTCGCAACGTCGGATATATCGCTTCGCGACCGCTGTGTAACGTCGAAGACGCGAAATTTTCTGCCTCTTCCACCCCAGTGTCTCTCGCTCGTTCTCTCGATGCACCAGAGAGATCCAAAGAGAGCCGAGGGGTTTTTCTGGTTTGCTCGCTTTCTCTCGCCCGATTTTTATTGGAATCCGCGGGGAGGCATTTTGCACCGGAGCGTGTGTCGATTTCTTTGTATCGCATAGGGAGAAAACCTGCAGGGCGTAGAGAACCGGAAAGCGGGATCGAATCCTTTCTCTCCACTCGCTGTTTTCGTTGTTTACTTTTTATTTCACCTGTGACTCCGCGCGTTCGTTCGAACGACGTTTTTCTCCGCCACCGAAGACCAAGAATACAAGTCCCTGATCACAATCTTTCTCAGTCTCTTATAAATTTCCAAGCTTTCGAAGACGTAGGTGCAAGGGAAAACGACGAGCGAGTAAAACGTCGTAACGTCCGTGGGGAAATTTCGTAGGACAGTATTGGCAACCGTTCAGTGTAATAATTTTTGCAAATGGATCGTAGAATATTTAAAATGACTTGCCAAGGATTTTCTCCTTTTCGTCACTATATATTTGAATTCTATCTACCTTTTTTTCGTTCTTTTTTGTTCAACCTGATTCAAGGGGCTATACCAGTGTGACACTAAAAAGATCGATTTTCTTTTTGCCTTTTTCGACAGTTTATACTTTCAAGAATATCATTATCATTTATATAATTTATATCAATAACATTTTATCTTGCAAAAATCGATAGTTAAAACTTTCAAAACGTTTTTCTCGAAATGAGATTTTTCAAATTTGCTGACATTGTAACTCAAAGGGCAATTATCCGATTGACTTGAAATTTGAACTGAGTACTTTTGAATATATTTACTCTACAATGACGCAGGATATTTTTGATTGGATGAAAATGGACGATTTGGCATTGAAAAAAACGACCATTTTATAGACAAGAAAACAGACTTTTTTCATAACTACGCCATTTTGTTAGATTCTGATATTTTTCGACAATCCTACGTCATTGTACAGGAAATACCTTCCAGTTTGACGACATTTTTTCCTTTTTCGGTTTCAGCTACTCAATCGGCCGGAATCATGTCAGCAGTGGAGGAACTTTTTTTGGCGCCTCCGAAGGCTGCGCATAAGTCGCTTGGATCTCAATATTTTTCTATGAAAAAATTATGCAATATAGGTCAAATATAGCCAAATATATTCTTAATTTTCCAAAAAATTTAATTGGGTACTTTTCTTCCAAAAAATTCCCGAAAATCATCCAAATTTTCAGCGCTCACACTGGTATAGCCCTTTAACGCGAGGATTCTTTCCATGCACATTGAGCTTAGCGAGACCCAAACGACTCCTTCCACGCACGTTATTTATATTCATTGCGCAAACTATATATATCTATACACGCACATGTACAAGTGTGTGTGCTCGAGCAGGAATATATCTCTGCGAAGATGAATTGGAGGGAAGAATAAGACGAGAGAATTGGAACGAGAATGTGTTCGCGAGAACGAAACTGCGTCGTCTTTTTTTTCTCACGATATTGGGGATTTATTGAGTGCCCGTGGAACTTTTCCTTACGCATGAGCTTTTTTTCGAGGGTGTTCATGGAAAATTCAACTTATTCCATCCTTGACTCCGAATTATCCGATTTCAGGACTTAAGGAGAATATTTCGTTTCGCGGAGCAAGCTTCTATCTTTCTTTCTCTCTTTTCGTCTCTGCTCGAGTCGATTAATCAAAAATAGCATGGATGTGGGTATGTGTGTGTGTGTGTGTTTGGAGGAACGTGGCGGAAAAGATTGGAAAAAGAAACGGCGTACTCGGGAGACTGCGTAAATTGCTCGTTTTATTGGACTGTTCGAAAGGTGACGTGGGTGAGAAAGAGGGACCGACAATTGCTGACGGTCGGACGGGACACTCATACGATGGACACGCGTTTTATGGTGAGGGCATCACCTACCGATTGGACGCTAAACATAAAGAACGTTAAGCCCGAGGATGCCGGTCTCTACGAGTGTCAGGTTTGTCCCCACTGAAACTTTTTTTTCCTAACCAAAATCTCTCACTGCTCTCTTTTTAAAATAATTTTTTCGAAAATTGAAAATCTTCGCGAATTCGCGAAGATACCGATCGAGCCGATACTCCATCGTTACGTGAATCTGACGATAACCGAGGCCTTCGCGATCATACCGGGCGGTCCGGATCTTCACGTGAAACAAGGCTCGAGCCTAAGACTCGAGTGCCAATTGATCGCCGCCACCGAACCCCCAGTCTTCGTTTTCTGGTACCGTGAGGGACGCATGATCAATTACGACGCCGAGCCTGGCCTCAAGGTCGAGGCTACGAAGAACGGCTCGATTCTCATCGTCCAGAGGACACGAATGAGCCACGCAGGAAATTACACGTGTCAGCCGAGCAACGCGAAATCGGCGTATGTCGTGATTCACGTAATCGAGGGTAAATCGATCCCCATTTTTTTTACTCTATCCTTCGTATAAAATTGCCTCCACCCTCGTCCAACCGCCTGTTCCCCATTTTTCCTTAATTTCCCACGCCAAGGTAGGTCAAAGAAGGCCATCGGACGAAGAAAATAAAAATGCGAATGCAACGAACGCGGAAAAAAATAGGGCTATGTCTACCCGTGCGGAAAACTGATAGGGCATCCCTTATAAAAATAAGGGCCTTTCAGGGCTTCCCTAGTGCTTTCCCTAGTAGAGATTTCCACAATGGGCCCAGACTTGGCCATTATCGGGATAAACGTGTAGGGATTTCCACAATAGGCCCCGACTTGGCCATTATGGGGATAAACCTGTAGGGATTTCCACAATAAGCCCAGACTTGGCCAGCATAGGGATAAACAAGCAGGGAGTTCCACAACAGGCCCGGATCTGACTATTATAGCGATAAACCAGTATAAATAGCTTAGGCTACATGGTTGATGGTATTTCAATTATTCAAATCGATTATATACATCGATCGAATAATATTATCGAATGCAAGTTGGGAAAAAAGCGTAAGGGCGTTAGCAAATAAAAAATCAACGATGAACACAAATAGTCAGACAAACATCAGACAGTATTTATTTATCAAATTAAAGAAACCTTTTACATAGATACAAACAAATACTCATGGTTTCACTCATACATGGAGTAATGCTAGCGCATAAGTGTGAACAGTCCCAACCGGTTTTCTCGATATTTTTATAGCTACTAATTTCCGCTCAATACTCATCATAGGGAAAATTATTTCTTCTGAAGACTTCGCTGATATTTCCCATTCATAAACTTTATCTGACTGTGTAGGATAAGTAAATAAATTGGTCTTTGTTTTCCAAATCTTTCCCTCAATGGAAATAGATTCTAGTGATTCAGTAGACCCATATATTTTTTTAAGGGGTTACCCCCACTTGCGATTTTCAAAAAATCGATTTTTTTTATTGCATTTTTTTGAAGTATAAGTATTTGAGAATATGTGCTGAAAATTTCAAGTCGATCCGAACAACATTGACTGAGATATGAGCGTTGAAAGAGAAGAATCCGTTGTGTAAACGACCGGAAATTGAAACTTTAAACGCGTTTTTCTCAAAATGGCATTTCCGAAGTCGGTGACCAAGATTACTCGAACACTAATGAACCGATCTTCTTGAAATTTTGCAGGCTCATTTAATACATAAAAATGTAGTCTTTAATCGTTCGATTTTTTTTTTTGAAAAAAATGGCCGTTTTATAGCCAAAAAACGGCCGTCTGTTTTCGTTAAAATCGAACCATTAACTTTGACTGTCCGCCATTTTGTGAAAAATGAATATTTTTTGAAATCCTTCGAATAAAGACTAGTTTATACTTATTTTGACTAAATCCATCCGCATTTTTTTTTTTCAGATGATCCACTTCGCCGCAATGTTGGTCACCGCAAACCGTGTATATAAAAACATTATTTCATTGACGGCCATTTGCCACTAAACAATGTAATATTTTTCAATAAAAAAATTACTGACAGTTCCTCAAGATTTGTTCTTTAAGGTGGTATATTGATCGATTAAAAAAGTTTTGTAGTTTTCTTTAAAAAAATTCATGAAAAAGGCCTTTTTTGCGCTACAAGTGGGGGTAACGACTTAATTTCTACTACACATCCATTCCTTAGAATGGATGTGTAGTAGAAATTAAGTCGTAACGACTTAAGGGTAACGACTTAATTTCTACTACACATCAGTAGTAGAAATTAAGTCGTTACCCCCACTGTTTAAATAATGCAAAAGACTGGCATGGGGGGTGCAGGATGCGTTAAGTCTCATCGAGATGACTTATCTACGTGGACCTTGCAGAAAAACAAGTGAAATCCGTGGTTTATTTTTTCCCCGTAATATATTAATGATTGAGAATTACTTTTTCAATTACTTAATAATTTCCTAATTAAAACTAAGATAATATTACTTTTATTGGAGTCATTGATCCTTTACTTTATACAGCGGACATATAATGTCGCTCCTTCGCGTTCTGTACCCTTACAGACTCATTTCAGACTGTGACTATAACTATAATCAATGTGATAATCTTATGATTTCAAACTTAAGTGTTACAAGCCATAACAATTCTAAAAAATGATATCATAGTGGATAGTACCTCAAAAATAAATGTTTGCAGTGAAAAGAGTTCGCCTCACATTATTTTTTTGTATTAATTTTGTCATGGCAGTTTGTCATAAAGGCTCACATGCAAATACGCAATCACATTTCTACGCGCGCACACATACATACACATGTACTCAGGCCCACACCTATGCACACGAACAATTACATAAAAACAAATACAGATATACCCTGACGCATTTAACATACACGTATATCCACTCATACGGATATTTTATGGCGCTGAAATGGTTTTAATGAGGCGCCGTTGAGGCATTTTCAGGGCGCTAAAATGGTCTTGATGAGGCGCCATTGAGGCAACTCATAAGGCCCCGGTCGTTGCGCCTTAAATGGCCCTTGTTGACAAAGTGTGACCGGCCGCTAACGGCCCTCACGTGGCTTCCGGACTAAGGCCCGAATAAAGTTAGGGGAATATTATTGGGGCCCGATCACAGCCCCAACTCAATTTCCGCACGGGTAGTTGTAGAGGTCGAAAAATCACTTTTTTCAAAACCGATACACATTGACGAGTATATCATCTTATAAGTGGTCCCCGATGTTTCAAGGTGATCGGATCAAAATTCACAGATTTAGAGGCTTCAAACGCTTTTTTCTCGAAAGTACGTTTTCAAATTCGGTCAGCGAATTATCTCAAAAACTAATGCATCGATCTTTTTGAATTTTTTCAGGGCTTTTTTAAATGTGAAAATTTAGTATTTGATCGAAGAATTTGTTTTCCGATGCACTCTTTTGATTTCACGAACTTCAGATTCTTTTAAATAATTACGTTCTTCAGATGATACATTTTTCAAATAACTTATTTATCTACAAATTCAACGTGAATATTTGCTTTACAAAAGAAATCCAACGAGCTGTTTTCGACTGTTACACCTAGGCATGGTCCGGTAACCCTTTAAGCAGCATTGACGCCATGTGGCGCACATCGATTATTTCGTGATTGGGTCGATCCATTTTCACAAAAATTGGTACCCCCAAGTTTTCGAGGTCGCTGATTACGAATCTGCTCTCAAAATGCATAGATTCAAAATGGCGGATTCAATATGACGGACAAAATGCAAAAAATTCATTTGAATCGGATGAAACTTGGTACTTGGGGGTTTTCGAAGTCGCAGATTACGAATCTGCCCTCAAAGTACAAAAATTCAAAATATCTTGTCCCATATCGCGCACGCGAATTCAAAACGTAAAATGATTGGAATAAAACCTTCTTTCTTCACATTTGTATTTAGTATTTAGTATAAATATTAGTAAAAATTGCCCCGTGCATTAGCTGGTGAACTTGGATCCACATCCCCAGAGCATGCCACGAGGAGGCTGAATTCGTAGGACTTTACACACCATTTGCTTTTTATTTTGTTTTTGTTAATCATTTTTTGTTTTTTCAAGTTCACCATGTGTTATCGAAAAATTTAAATTTATTAATTCTGACGCCAGATTCGTAATCAGCGACTACAAAAACCCCCGAGTACCGAATCTCATTCGATTCGAACTAATTTTTGCATTTTGGTCCGCCATATTGTATCCGAAATTTTGAATTTCTGCATTTCGAGCGCAGCTTCGTAATCAGCGACCGTGAAAACCGCCGAGTACCAAGTTTCATCTGATTCAAATCAATAATTGCATTTTGTCCGCCATATTGGATCCGCCATTTTGAATTTATGAATTTTGAGAACAGATTCGTAATCAGCGATCAAGAAAACCCCCGAGTACCGAATCTCATTCGATTCGAACTAAATTTTGGTCCGCCATATCGGATCCGCCATTTTGAATTGATGCATTTTGAGGTCAAATTCGTAATCAGCAACCTCGAAAACGCCCGAGTGACAAGTTTCATTCGATTCAAATCAACTTTTGCATTTTGATCGCCATATTGGATCCGCCATTTTCAATTGATGCATTTTGAGCGCAGATTCGTAATCAGCGACCGCGAAACCCCCGAGTACCATGTTTCATCCGATTCAAATAAATTTTTGCATTTTGTCCGCCATTTTGAATTTATGCCTTTTGAGAGCAGATTCGTAATCAGCGACCTCGAAAACCCCAGAGTACCGAATCTCATTCGATTCGAACTCATTTTTGCATATTGGTCCGCCATGTTGGATCTGCCATTTTGAATTGATGCATTTTGAGGTCAGATTCGTAATCAGCGACCTCGAAAATCCCCGAGTACCAAGTTTCATCCGATTCAAATCAACTTTTGCATTTTGTTCGCCATATTGGATCCGCCATTTTGAATTCATGCTTTTTGAGGGCAGATTCTTATTCAGCGACCGCGAATACCCCCGAGTACCAAGTTTTATCCGATTCAAATCAATTTTTTTCATTTTGTCCGCCATTTTGAATTTATGCATTTTGAGAGCAAATGCGTAATCAGCAATCACGAAAACCCCCGAGTACCAAATCTCATTCGAGTCAAACTAATTTTTGCATTTCTATCCGCCATTTTGAATCGATGCATTTTGAGGTCAGATTCGTAATCAGTGACCTCGAAAACCCCCCAGTACCAAGTTTCATCCGATTCAACGCAATTTTTGCATTTTGTCCGCCATATTGTATCCGCCATTTTGAATTTATGCATTTTGACAGCAGATTCGTAATCAGCAACCTCGAAAACCTCCGCGTACCGAATCTCAATCAATTCGAACTAATTTTTGCATTTTTGTCCGCCATTTTGAAATTCTGCATTTTGAGGCCAGATTCGTATTCAGCGACCTCGAAAACCCCCGAGTACCAAGTTTCATCCGATTCAAATCAACTATTGCATTTTGTCCGCCATATTGGATCCGCCATTTTGAATTTATGCATTTTGAGAGCGGATTCGTAATCAGCGACCTCGAAAACGCCGGGGTACCAAATTTCGTGAAAATCCAAATACTTTTTTTCCGCCATTAGAGCACCCGGCTAAAATTTTTTCTCGATTCTCAAGGGGTTAAACTAGAACCAAACTTCTTCGGTCCCAAACTCTCCAAAAATTCCTCAAAGCGAATATCGGCCGAAAATCCCTAGAATAAAAATGTAAAAAAAAATAGAATTGAACGTATTTTTGTTCGTTTCCGTAGAGGAGGAAAAGCCGGCGGCGATGTACGGTGGCGACCGTCCGAGCTCCTCGCCCAGTGTGACCACCAACTTTCTACTACTACTGATCGTTCTGTTCGGCCTGACGCCGAGCTCGATCGGACGCTCCGGCCCAGTTTCGAGGACGACCAAGGCATCCTCGTAACGACCACCAATTGGGACTGCATCAACGAAAACTTTTTCGTTCTCGGCTAATCAAGGGCTAGAGTTCGGGGCGCGCAATTTGCTAATTAAAATGGATGTGTGAGCCAATCGCGTGACATTCGAACAGTGCAAAAGTCACGTGACCTGTGCTCGTGTCACTCGAGCAAAATTGCAATGACGTGTCTGGAGCAAAAAAGAGAGAGAGAGAGAGAGAACACTGTTTAAAAAAATCGTGCTAGAACGCGAGAGTGAAGTGCGAGTGTTGATACGATGAAGAAACGTGAGATGAGAATGTTGTACTCTGCTCAAAGTTCGCGACAATTGATGCAAATCCGCCAACGAGACACGATCCGAAATATCGATTCAAACTTTTTTCATCTACTGCCTGACCGCAAAATCCCCCCCTCCCCCGCCTCCCTCGCAATCGAAAATTTTATACACGTCGGCTCCCATCTCATTAGCCAAGCTTGGTTTTCCCTATCCCCCCCCCCCTCCCCGCCCCGCTATCGGAAGATCCTCTAGAGACGAGGATAATGAGCATGAAAAAAAAAATTAAAAAAATACGGATACAAGAATGGGAAGCAGAGTGTGTCTGATTTGCAGAATAATTCTCACGGTGAGAGGCATGAAGAAAAAAAAATTAAAGTATTCGAGCATTTTTTCTTCTTCTTTTCTCGACGGGAGCCGCGGAATTCATTCATTAGTTTCAATTTACCAAGGAGAAACGAAACAAAAAGCACCGTAATATTATGCGCAGTGAAAAATGCACGGTTTACGCTGCGAGTAAATAAAACCGCGTGATGTTGCAGAAGCGAACATTGAAGTAGAGACCCTCTTCCAACGAGAAAGAAAAAAGACTCGTAATTACTTGCAAGCCCTCTATTAATTTTAATTACCAACATTTCCTCCCCCCCTACCCACCCTCCCACAATCGCGGTCATTTTTTTCATCACTGCCACATTCTTCCACCACGATGCCCCTTTCTTTCGCGGCCATCGAAATTCCGCCCCTCAACGCGATAATCAATAACAAACAATTCGCAACTGTAATCTCGATGTATCGAAAAATTCGTTCAATGTTATTCGTTATGTGTCATCGATGTATATACGTACGTTTTTGTGACTATTAAAAAAAAAACCCCCCAAAAAATCCAAAACCAGCGCAACTTGTCTTATTTTCTCCAATCGAAAAATGTTTACCTCGAGTGAGATGAAATTTACAATATAAACTCGCAAGAAACCTCCACCAGTCTGCCCCTACGAATACAAAAGTATCGAAAGAAAGATAACTTATCGATAACGAAAAGAAAACAAAGAGACGAGAATGCCTCGTCGAGATCTTGTTTTCTCTCGGTCCTGTGTTTGATTTTGTTTTCCTTACGATCTCAACTACGTCGCGCTAACCGAGGTAATCCCAAGGAGAATAAGGAGTGCCCCACCCCACCCCCCCTCGCTCTCTCTCTCTCTCTCTCCCGCTCACCATCTCGTTCGCTCGTGTTGTTGTACAATACGAATTAAACGAGAGACTACCGACCAAGGGTTGTTTACACAAGTTGGCGAGCTTAGTTGGCGGGGTGGAAAAACTCGCGTGGGAGAGCTCAACTTGTCCGCCTATATATATATATATATATATATATATATATATATATATATATATATATATATATATATATATATATATATATATATATGAATACATACATATGTGTAATATATATAGTTCCGCCACTTCTCGCGAACGCGTGTATACCGCAGAGTTGTGAGCCCCCGCACGAAATCTCGTATATCTCTGCTTGGAGGAGAAGCAACCGAGAGATAGATAGAGAGAGAGAGCAAGAGCATAGCCACGAGAGAGTTTGCTCGTACAACAATAATCATATTACCACGGAGTCATCCACATGATTTATTTTCGCCTCATTTCTCTTACACTCTCTCTCTCTCTCTCTCTCTCTCTCTCTCTCTTTTTCTCGCTCTCCCTCTCTATTGGCCGCTCTCTCATCTTTTTTCTCTCTGTGATTAAACTATCAATGACAGAATGAGAGAGTGGGGGAGAGAGAGAGGGGGGAGAGAGAGAGAGCGAGAGAGGATGGAAGAGAGTGGATAAAAAATAAGCACCATCGTGCGATAACTTGGTGTCGTGGCAACCGCCATTTTTCAGGGTGCGAGGCACGCGATCCGCGCTAGAGACATATCGGGCAATAAAATAGCAAGGGCGAGAAAGAGAGGGGCGATTATCGTCTTGAAGAAAATAACGAGATAATAAAGATGAGTATTTGTCAAGCGGTGCGGTGAAATTATTGCAGTAGAGATAAATCGAATTGACGCGAGAGGTAATTTGTTAAAGATTCATTCAACGTGTAACCGAATTTTAGTTGGAATATTTGGTAATTTCATTTTTCGGTGAAATTCGTGTATATGTGTGTAGTAGTATCGTATCCCTTGTATACGCGTTTTTAAGGGTGTTTACATAAATGTTCATCCCTTTTCTTTGACACGAATTTGTTTACATTGGTTTTCTTGTATCTATCCGAGCTGCTAGTTTCTCAAATTGTCTGATGTACTCGCACAGTTGCTTTGCCTGTTGCGTTTTTATTTGCGCTTCTATTTTTCGGTCAATTTCTAGGCCCCTGCTATTTTCCAATCATTGTTCCAGTTTGTTTGCTATATTTCTTCGATTAGTTTCGCCTTAAGGCGGGATATACGTTTACAACGATCAACAAAGGCTTGTGCGGCCTCCAAATATTTGTTAACCGCTCGCAGCGTCCGCGACATTTTTTTCTTTAAGAAGATAATTGGATCGTAAGAAAAAGGAAAAAAATAGAGCTAAAAATTCGCACCCTTATATATATGTGTATATATCGCGTTACATTGATCGATATTAAGTATAAATAATTATAAATTACAAGTGCTACAGTGAACGAATGTTTGTACAGGAATAGTGAAATAAAACAGTCGATATTGTGACGAGAAAAAAGTATTCAATGCGTACATTACCAAACGAGTCCGGGTGGAAGTTGCGCCGCGCCCTCTACGGCTCGTTCGAGCTTTCAGCGCTGTGCCGCGCGTCCCTGTGGGCTCTCGTACCAATTCCCACGAGCTCCTCGCCGCTCCGCACGCGGCAGCATCGAATGCGCCAATCATCGATATTTCGCGTCGCGCAAACACTTTGACGAGGCGGCGAAACGAGTCGGAATTTCAAAGCCGCACTGACTTTTCTCTCCGAATGCTAATTAGTCGCTAATTACACGCGGCAACATCGAGCAACAATTTTTTTCCCTTGTTACACGTGGCGATACGCGAGATGGAAATAATGGCGTTCTCGCTTTGCACATTTTTTTCCCCATTATAACGATGTCGTGTGGTACGAGAAAATTGTGGCGTCACAAAAGATTATTTTTATTTAAATTTGTTTCCGCGAGTTAATGACTTTTCCGCGTCAATTCGACGACGAAAACTAATCGAGACTTTTTATTTTATTTTTTTATCATTCATTAATTTATTCTCGTCGTTACGAGAAACGTCTGTTATTTTCACGAACTTTTGTCGTAGCGCGAAAAAGAAGAATTTTTAATTACACGCTACGCGGTTGTGCGTCTCGTGCTACTGCGAGTGTCGAGAGAGCGCGAGAAAAATGTATATAAACGAATGTCGCGTCGCCGTCCGAGCGAAGAGAAACAATGGGCTCCAAAATGGCGAAACTTTACGTCGCACTGTCCGCACTCGTAGCCCCCCCCCCCCCCCCTCACCCCTCCGCCGATAAGCGCCTAACTTTTTTCCACAACCCCTTGAGTCAAGTTGACCGCGAATTTTTTTTCACACCCCGCGATTATTTATGCTCGGAAGAAAATAAATCGACAATTTTTCGCAAGTGAAATGTTTTTTCAAATCTTCCTCCACGACGATCTCGAAAGCGTAGATCGATTTGGACATTTTTCGGGCACCGGGCCCGTGCCGGAAGTGGGAGGGAGTAGGCCATGTGTGGAACGTGTTTTGTGGTCAGTTTTTTTCTGCGACGTCGCGAGAGGAGCGTCCGTTAAACTTACGTTTTTTCCTTGCAATCCGCGAAACAAACGTTGCACTCAAATCGCAGCGACCGTCGCGTTTTTCACGTTTCACTTCGTCGTAGCATTACGTGATTATACCTTTTCGTGCCTACCTTATATCGTGCGCGATATGTCGATCGTTCGCGAAAAATCGTCGACTCGTCTTTCGCCAACTTTTTTACACGCCCGCGGTAAATAGCGGTTGGCCGCCATCTTGGAAAATATCGAACACTTGCTTCGATCGTGTTTCGCTCGTCAGTTGGCGCGCTGGTTCTCCCGGTAACCCAACGTTCTTTGATGCTTATCGACCCGCCAGCGAAATCGAAAAACATCAACGTCTTCGCGTGATACAATTTCGGCGATTCCCGAGAAAAAGAAATTGTCTTTTCTCACGGCAAAAATAAAAAACCGTCGTCTTTTGTACTTCGGGACAGAACGGCTTTTTTTTAATTTTTAGGAGAGCTCCAGCGGCCGTGGCAGCAGCGCCTCGTGACCGAAAAATAAATCCCCAAAATGTTAAAAAATAGAACGTCCGAAAAAAAATGTGCCTTATCTCGAGCTAAAAAAAAATTCGCCGACTTTAGTGTTTCGAGAGTGAAAGATTTTTATTTAGGGAGAGCTTTAGCGGCCGTTACTGCAGCGCCTCTACATCTCTACTAGCGTCTTGGTGAATGATCGAAAAATAAATCTTCGAGAAAGTTTACAAATTTAATTCCCGAACATTATCACAATTCTTCTTTGGCGCGTTCGTCGCCGAATGTCAAAAGATTCGTTGGGACACGTTTTTCCCCGCGTTTCCCGTCGTGCCGACTGTATCGCGAAGGACATCGAGTACGCGATGTAATTCCAGCCGGATTTACGGAGTCGGCAACTTCGTGAATATAAATCATGCGTGCGCGCTCTCTGTACGCGAATAATACAAGTAGTGGGAAGGGGAAAAAAATGGCGAGCATGATCAGATCCATTTGCATTATGCATAAACCACAGATTTTCTCCTATCTGGGGAAGCACTTGGCTAATTAGTTCGGGACACGTTTCGCGCTTTACGAGCCAAGTTTGTCGCTCTCGCGCGGTGTTAAACACGAATGAGGAATGTAAAGAGAGCGCGGCAGCGGAAAAAGTAAGCGGAGAATACTCTCGGGAGGGAAAATAAAAGTCGGCGAAGAAGAGTATCGTTTGTTTTACAGGCCGACCTCGGGGACCTTGCGCTCAAACAATTCTACCAACGCCCCTTAATTCATTGAGCAATTAGAGAACGCAACTTTACGAGCCCGAGTGAATTTTTTATTTTTATTCGTCAATTAAAATAATTGAAGAAATTATCTTATATCCAAATTGGATCATGCAAATGAAAAATTTGTCTTCGTTCGGTCTGTAGCAAATTTTACGGGACATAACGATATACGAGCGTCGAGCACGCCCGAAGCAAACTCAATCGAAGTCGAATGACCGTAATAAAGAATCTAACGACGTCTAAAAAAAAGTTGAATCCCCGCGATCGAAGGCAGCGTAAAAACGTACCGACGCACGATAATGCGGGGATTACCGACGCACGGTAACCCTGCATTACCATGTGTCGATAAGCGTCCGCGCTGTTCTTACCGCGAGAGACTTCGACGGTCGGTAAGTGACCGATGAAGGCTGCGTTACCTTCGGTCGGTAAGTGACCCACCGGGGGCGAAAGAAAGCAGGCAACCTAACCGTCCCGCTTCTGCATAGTCAACGAATATACGCGAAACGGGGGAAATTCCTTTCTTCGCTACAGAGGAACCAAAAAATTGCAAAAACGCGCGTCACAGAAGGAAACAGCGCTCAGGGGAAAAAGAATCCCGGCGACGAAAAATCATTGACCGGCGGACAAGAATTGTCTTAGCGCGGAAAAGAAAAAGAAAAATTCAAGAGAGTAAAGTTTGTGGCGCCGGATAATTCTCCGGCACGACAATTCAATTATAGACCCGCTCGAGGCGCTCGGAAGCGCGAGCGCGCGTCAGTGACTATATTAGCTGAATTGCCAAAGAGCCTCTTATACTCGCGATGAAAAATAAGTGAGCAAAATAAGAAAATTCACAAGAGTCGCGCGGTTACGTAAAAAAAAATGAGTGCCGAAGGCCACGCCACACTGTGGGCCGGGAGAGGCGCCTAAACTAAAAATAGACACTCGTGTACGACGAGTCACTGTCTCGCGTTTCACGCCATATCGCCGACTTGCGCCTCTATTCTCCTTTATCCGTTCGAATTTCCAATCTCGATACAAAAGTACTCGATTTCTCTCGGAACTATTCAGCCCCCCTCCCTCTCTGATTCCTCGCGCCTCTGCCGCCCCCCCCCCCCCCCTGCAGCCCGCACCCGTGACTCCCCGAGTACGAACTCTCGTCTGCGGCGAACTCGAGACACGTGCCTCTTACCGATTCGACAATACGCCCCTTTTTGTTCTTTATCCCCTCGAATTCCTGCAACGCGAACTCGTCGAGGTCCCATTCGGATCTCTGTAGGCCAAAGCGTCGAAATTCGCGTTTTTCACGTCCTAGAGGTGGCGCAGCATTATTTCAATATGGCCGGTCAAACTATAGCCTCAAACGCAAACAATTACTTTGTTCTTGATTTTCTGCGAGTTGTCTATTGGATTTACCTCCATGGTAGATTGTCAAGATGGTATTGCAGTGAATAATCTATTTTCCGCTCTTTTTAGCTCAGTCAACGCTGGTTTCTTTTTTTTTAAGGTTATGAGAGTCACCTGCAGGTTTCGAGAAGGTGTTATTTTTCCAGAGCATACTTTGAGCATGACCTGTCATTTTAAATTGCGCGCCATTTTTTTCATCGCGAACATAGAGTACTAATCTTTGACAACTGGCATCAGGAAGTATTGAGGTTTGGTCATGGAGAATTACACGATCGAGCAATGCATGGAAATTGTTATTTGCTGCATTGTTACTGCATAGTCGTGCGATTTGACACCATTGAACTTCTTCTTTTGGGTTCTCTGAAAGAAAAAGTGTATGCCAATGATCCACGGACCATTCCAGAGCTCAAAGAAGCAATTAACGCACCATTACTAAAATTATCCCGCAATTATGCCAAAATGTTATTGAAAATGTCGTCAAAAAAGTAAACGTAAACAGGGACGAGCCGGCCATTTATCGAATATTTTATTTCACACATAACCTCCATGATTGTACCTTATATTAAAATAAAAATACTCGTACTTTTCAAGTAAATAATACGTTTTATTAATAAATAAAAATGTCAGGTCATTTTTCGACACCCTTTACATTGTACATAACAAAAATAACTTTTAACATTACTCGATGTATTATCGTATTATTAAAGATATAAAATTGGAAAGAAAAAATCCCGTGGCGTGACTACAAACTCGCTATGATCGCTTAAAGAGAGTCATTACCAATTTTTAAAAAGACTATCTTTAAGTGGCTTGTGAAACGACAATTCACTTTTATTATCCGTCTCGCACCCTGGAACAAAACCGAATCTCGAGTAATTTTTATTTTTTTCAATTTTGTCCACCGTTATCAACCTACTTTGACAAAGTTTACTATACTAGTAGAACTTCCGCCTTAGGCCGCTAGAGGCGCCAAGACTGCACCGCGAATGCCCAAATGACAATTTTTGTCGATCACCGAACAACCGACTTCGTTTTTCACATCAGCCATGTTGGATATCGCCATTTCGCGAGGCTGCGAGCCATTTTGAATACAAAATCACGAGCTGGGGAACAACTTCCATTTTTTTCAATTCCTAAAAGTAACATTTGCAGTGTGACGAAAATAAAGGGCGGTGGTGCCAAGTGGTCCCAAATGGTCCCTCTCGACGGCTCTCGAAAAAGCTCTCCCCAAAAATATTCGCGCAACGGACGGTATCCATTTTGTCGTGCTCTTTTTTTTCCCATTCCGCGCGCCAGTACTCGTCTACGACACGCTGCGCGTAGAGACACTCGTATAGGGGGGGGGGGGGGTTGCGAACGCGTCACGCGTAGGTGTGTGCGTGGCTCATCGACGTGTGCGGTTACTCGATACATGGCGTATAGAGCTTGGGGTAGGGCAGTGGAAATTTCCACTGTGCCCGCTGAGACGGTCAATACTCTCTCGCCGCCACGGAGCGCGCTGCGGAGGAGTCGCGAGTGGGAAACGACGAGACCTCGAGCCCACTATACAGGAAGTTCCAAACGAGCGGCCGGAAAAGCCTCGACGGGCACTCACCACAGCGAGTGCGAGGCAGCTCAGCGCTGAAGGGGCCTGTAGGGCGCAAACTCGACCGACAGCACCATCTCGAAACGCTCGACGGAACCGAACGAAATCGATGTCGTGCGAAAAAACCCGGTTACCAGCTCGCGCCCATCACGATGGGAGATCGGTAAAATAAACGCTCCAACGAAGAAACGCGCCGGAGTGACCACGAGGGCGAGCTCACTTTTCGGATGCTTTGCAGTTCGCGAAGAGGAGCGACAGCCAGCGACGCTAGCCTGCAACTCGAAAATCTTTCCTCGCCTAGCTTTACACCCGAGTTATGCCTCGCCTGATACATGCTTGGAGAAACAACAAAGTGCCGTATATAGTCACCAGGAATTTTCGAGCTTCGAGAGTTTCGAGCTTTTTGGGCTGCATTTTTAAGGTTATGAACTTGGCTGCTAGGAACTCACCAATGGAAATCCCACTTCCGACACCTGTGTTTCGAACCCTTTCAGGGTGCGTTGGACTTAGGCACTTGCACGATTACAGCGCTCGCGCTTATTAGCGATATACGCTTTCCGCAACCTTTCGAAGTATAAACGAAATTCGAAAGTATAAACTGTCGAAAAAGGGAAAAAAAATCGATTTGTTTAAAGTGTCACACTGGTATAGCCCCTTAACATGATTAACTACCAAACTGATGGTGATGGAGATTACGGTCTAATAGAAAATAGTAGTGATGAACAGGTGAAATGGGAACATTTTTCCGATTTTTTTTATCTCCGTTAAGGGGCTACATCTACCTAGAGGCCCGAAAAAATGATTGGATTATTTTTCTGGGAAACGGTTGGTGAAAAAGAACCGCATTTTTATTTAACACAAAGGTACATGTATTGAGAGCCAATGAAACACAAGTCACCGAAAAATACAGAAAAACAACAAAAACACACAGTGGTGGACACTCTCCAGCTTAAACCGTCCATCCGAAATCTAAAAACCAAACGGGTTATTCAAGGTTACAATAAACACCAGTCGTTGACGATCGTCGATATTTAAAATAATTTATTTTAACACCGTGGCGATGAATTTAATCTCGCGTATACAAAATCTATGAAAAAAGTCGTCATTTTTACGTAACTATTAAAAATTGAAGATCGATTTTTAAAAAGCGAGATCGTCAACGACCTTTAAATGTTTCTCATCGTATCTCCTGTAAATTTGGAAACAATCGATCAGGTGGTTCACGAGATATCACGTCCACCAACGTTGAAAAGCTTGAAGTATGTTGCCGCTACCGATCGCCCGGCCGACTGTTATAAGCCGTAGTTCATTCAATTTTAGGAATATTTCAATGGAATTTTCAGGGAATATAGCTGAAAGATAATACTATCGAATACATTTTTTTTTTGGAAAATGCATATTTTTCATCCACTTCGGTAGAGATAGCCGGTTTAAAGAAATTCCCTAACCCGGCTCCAGAACTACGTTGAAGAGGTTATTTTATCAGAAATAGGGTCACCGAAATTAACTGAAAACAATTTGCGTGAAGATGTTGCCGCCGATTTTTGATAAATTCTCACAAAGAACTAGTAAATCAAGTAGCAGTTTTCAAAGAGTTGTCGACAAGTCGACTAAATATCTGCCAAATGTCCGCACGGAAGTTATCTAGAAGTTGCCAATCATCCAGAAGGATAACGATGGGACACATAACTTATAGAAAGCTTCCAAACGGACATTTGGTACCCCGAGCATTCTACCACTGAACCACCGATGCCACCTGGTACCCATTTGGACAACTATCTGAAAATTGCTATCTAGGCAAGTAGCAGTTCATCAAAAGTTGCCAAAAATTCGGCTAAAAGTGTACCAAATGTCCGCCCAGAGGTTACCTTCGAGTTGACCGTCCAAAAAGATACTGCCATGTGTTGGACACCTAAAGACTTATAGGTAACTTCCAAGCGGACATTTGCTACCCATTTAGACAACTTCTGGAAACCTGTGTAGAAATTCCTACCTGGGAAACCATCGTGTTCAATGTGCTCACGTTCGTGTCGAAAATAAGCGGGCTTTTAACGCTCACGCTTTTCCTGCCCTACCTCGCTGAGAGAAGCGTTTGTGAGCACATAATAGCAGCGGTAATGACTTGACGCGCGACATCACAAATGCTTCTGTAATCACGCACAGCGCCAAGTCGAACGACACGAGCGATGCCCAATGTTACGATAGTGTTCGGCACGGAGGGAGCCACAGAACCACGGTCTTACATAGAGGTCTGGAAACTCGATGAAATTTCGGTGGTGGACTATTGAAGCCGAATCTGTGGTGTCGCTAGTATCAAGGAGTGTTTTTTCGATTGGATTAGGAGCTACGATACAGGTGTTATCTGCTGCGAAGAAGTCTGCTCGAATACTGCTGGCTTATCTGCCCTTTCTAGATTTGTGGATATGAAATCTGGTGGCCGGTTAGTCCATGCCAATTTAACATTATTTAATCTTATACGCTACGTTAAATCGTGTTTTGCGAAGCATGCCTCAAAGCTTAACGTTTTGAATTTAACGCTCGAAGACGTATTAGCAGTCGTGTCAACACGGCCTCCATCCGGAAGCCACATACTCTTCTCATTACATAAAGAGCCGTGAAAGCCTTAAAACTAAAAACGTGTTAGCAGGTTATACGTTTACTTTTCCATGCCAAGAACATGGTTTGGATATTTTATCATACACAATCGTTTACTATATTAGGTTGTCCATGAGGCAAAATGCCCTCCAAGAAAATATGAAATTGAAAAAAAATGTGTTGAAAAATGATTGCCTAAATTGACAAACGAATAAACTGGTGTTTCTTTCGCTATTTTGTACATTCTGTTTTCGATTTTTGTGTACCTGCACAACAGCACTTAATGAACATCTTTCTTTACGCCATCAGTTGAATGTTAAGGGATAATTAATTGTTATTTTAGGCCTCGTTCACTCGAAATTATGTTTGCGTTCGGTACATAAGGTGCTATCTCCATGTTTATTGTTAGCAAAAATAACAGTCGATGGACACGTATACCTAGAAATACGTGCGAGCAGTAACTCCAATAATCCGTGCCGTTTACAATTTATTAAAATGCTCGTTCTTTTTCTGCACCTATGTATACCTTGAAGAATGTATTTTATATATAAGAGAATAAAATTTATTTATCCTCATTAGACTTGCTTGGGTTTCAATGGTAGAATCAATGGAAAATTTGCTATTTGATTACTGGACAGATTTTTTGGATTTATACTCGTAACGTTGTGAGTTGGCTTTTCTATCTGCATCGAAGTATCGTTAGTTTTTCAATAGCTTGTAGAAAAAAACGATTCTTAGGTTAGGCTATAACAGGAATGCGTGAGTTAGGAATGCAACGATATATCGAAAATTCGATCATATCGTTAATATCGGCACACTGATATCGATATCGCTGGACTGTCGATACGATAATATCGATATCGAAAAACACGAAATATCGAAAAAACCGGTGTCCAGTCGAGTGAAGGTACAAACGCATATATTCCACGCCACGCCGCCACAAACCTAACCTGCCCTGGTAAAAAAATCGAGAAGTTACGTGCCTATGATCCCGTTCGTTCGTTTGCTCTGCGTACCGTTCAGCGTGTTTACGTCTCACGTCAAAATTAATTACAACTTTCGACAAATATGAAGAAAAGCAAGTGGTGGTGCCATTCCATAAAGTATCCAGATGGTGCTGTCTGTACGGTATGTAACAAACACGTAAAAACTTCAGGCAACACATCTAACCTTGAAACATGAAACATCATAAAACTGATGATCCATTTCGATGATCGCAAATGGTTTCGTTTCAGTCAATTTGAGTCTCTAAATTAATAATTTGTATCATCTCAAATACTGGAACTATGTAGTCTGTCAAATTTAAATGTACGTGATATAAGCCCGTTCAGTATTTTTAGGCTAGTTTTTGTTTGTCGATAGTGAACTGAATAAACGCGCCATCTTCCCATCGTTGCAACATCGGGACCGGCCAAACATCTTTTCTCAAAGGCGGGAGCAACCGTCACACAAAACAGAAATTGTTTACTTGGGAGAAGATTGTCCAAATTACTGCTTTTAGGTTCTATCGATAAAATGTACTGAGAAGTTGGTTAAACATAAATAACAGAATGATGTATTAGAAATAAATCATACAACAGTTTGCTTATAATAAATAACCATAACATTTTGTTCAAAATAAATTTGCGTTTGATTTCACTACTCGTTATTTATTAAAAAAAAAAACACGGAAAATATCGATAATATGGGTGGTTCGAACGATCGATATATCAGTTATCGATATTTACCCGTCTCCGATATAAATATCGACAATATCAATATCAATATCGATATTTTTATAACTTTGCACCCCTAGCGCAGGGGGATGACACAGGCCGCTGGAGTCCCTCCGCTGAATGTCCGTCTTTTGTGTTGCCAAATTTTGTCACTTGTGGCGCCACTTATCTTCTCACCGCAGTGCTCACGAAATGCATTCAAAGCATTCAACGATACATGTCAAATAATCTAATGAAATAAACGATCTAATAATAATAAATAGTAAAGAATGGAATATTAAATTATTTATTTAGTTATTACAAAAGTTAAAAATTAGATTTTAGATGGCAGTCACTTCTGAATACGAATGAAAGGAAAAGGAAAAGATGTACAAATGCGTAAAAAATATTTATGTTTTTATTTAAGTTTTACAGAATTTCGACGCTTTTTTCTTTTCATGGTTTTTTTTGTTCGGCGTTTACACAGGTGCAATATTGTTGCATGCGCATTGTCAGAAAACATTGAATCATCTTATAATAAATGTCGTGAGCATGGATCTCACAGGGGAATGACAGAAACCGCTCTCCCTGCTTTTGCACAACTGTCGGGTCGTTTTAACGCTTCCATAACTTTAAAGCTTCTGGATCTCGGGGTATCGCACAAAAATGTACTTTTTCGAAGTTTGTCGAAGCCGAAGCGTACCTCGAATCGAAGCCGGGTACAATGCACGTTGGCACAATCGTCAAAATAATTACACCATATTATGCATAAAGTAACAGTTAACAAAACTTAACAAAACGATGCTTCAAAAACAAAATTTAACACGATTTTGTAACCTCAAAACCTTAACAACTGACACGTGTAGTAAAGTCGAGCACCCGGTGAGAAGATAAGTGGCGCCACGTACAGAGCGCTAAAGGAACTACCTCAGCGGATTGCGGCGCCTCCAGCGACGGGCTTCGGCAAAGGAACCATGTGAACTAACGGAGTTTGCAGACCTGTAAGTAAGACCACATAACCCAAAAGCCATGGGGGGGGGCGATAATCCAACGAGATCTTCATTTTTTGGCAATACCGATTCCTCGGTTCCTTCCACGCGGAGGATATCGAGCTTGGACTTTAAAGTACACTGCTCTATCCCTGCGAAGAATTATGTTCCGGATACGCGTTGCCCCAGGCAACGTGACATTGCAGTATGATAATTCCACCGCTCGGACTCGGGCGTTCAGTCTCGTGGGAATTCATTGGCGAACGGAGCCGCAGATAAGAGAGAAAAATAAAAGTGCACACGTTAGCGAGGGGCACGGTAAGTGCTCGCGAGTGCAAAAGATCCATCGTTCCTCGTGATAAGAGAAAAAACCAAGTTCCCCTTTTGCTGGTAACGGCATTGGGTCTCCCCCGGGTCAGGGGTTAACAAACGGCCGGCCGTCAGGCGCCAAAGACTCGGCGACTAGGCTGACAAGCCTTGGATCCATTTTCATATCCTCTTACGAGGGTAAAGACACCAACCGGTATCGACTTATCCTCAGGTCAAACCCAACTTCACCGAACCCCTGTGCGACTACCCCCTTTCGGGAATTTCAAACCACCACTAACACCAGGTGAATGTCGATCACGTGACCAGCTCGATGGCGCGGCGTGTCGCGACGGTAGAGGCGCCTTAGTATCCCGGAGGTCACGCGCCAAAAGCGGGCCATTTGAATGTATGCGTGCGGCGACAGAAGGTAGCGAGGAATCTTTAAATAGCTCGAGAATGTGAGTCTACCGGGGAGAGAGTGTACCTACTATGCAAAACACTAGTGGGTAGTGTTCCAAGTTTGCAACGACGAGTCATATCCTCCACGACGTGCCAATGCGAGCTCAGACCCTTACCTACGCAATTCCATCAGCCTCCAACCTTTTGGCGGAAATTGCCGCCGCAACGAAAAGACCTCCACTGATCGGCCAATACCTATCTCAGTATGACCGGTGACAAGGTGCATCAAAGCTCGGAGACGATAGGGACCAACCGAGTGGTTCTGGCTCGTATCGGGCAAACGTGCACGTCGGTCAATAAGGACATGGACAACCGGTGCGAAGAGACAAGATTGAGCCAATGTATTGGGACGTTGAATAAGTTCTCGCTGATTTCCAACAGATGGCGATAACAGAACTGCGTGGGTGGAATTCAAGGGGTTACCGTCAGGAGGCCCGAAAAGATCGATTTTTCAAGAATTTCTCTTGAGAAGACCTTTAAGGGGCTATACCACTGTGACACTTTCAAAAAATCGATTTTTTGCTTTTTTCGACAGTTTATACTTTCAAGAATATCCTGTAAAAATTTCAAGGCTGTATGTCTAATCATTTTATCTTGCAAAAATCGATGGTTAAATCTTTAAGGAGGTTGGAGCGATTCAGTTGAGTCGAATGACGGTTTATTCATTTTTTTTTCTCAATGAACCTCAAAAAAATGCATACGAGGTACAGATTTATTCTACATATGCTAATTTTTTTAAATATATAAAAAATATAAAATAAAAAAATGCATAATTTTGCATAAATATAAAATAAAAAAATGCATAATGCATAAATATAAAATAAAAAAATGCATAATGCAAAATATAAAATAAAAAAATGCATAATGCATAAAAAATTAAAAAATGCATAATTTTGCCCCTTAATTATTTAAAGGGCAAAATTATGCATTTTAACATTTTTTATTACGTAAAGTAGAAAAACTTTTGTGTTACTACCAACTTGAAGAAGCATAACATTATCCATGATTATTATGAAAAAAACTACGACAACGAATGTTTTATACAATTCACAATGAAATTTTGAGTAATTCATAATGATGCCTATTTATATTTACGTCACGAGATTATTGGCCCATGGTTTACGATGGGCAAGATGAGGATTTTTTTTCTAAATGTTCACACAGGTTCAGTTTGCGTTAATCCGTTGTTAGAAATGGTTTATCTTGGTGCTAAATAATAATAAAAATTACATAACCTTTAGTGTGAAAGTCTTGCCCGTCTAACCGCACGTTAAATTACATACATCAAACAATTTTTTATCTCTGGTGTTTGGTGGTGAAAAAAGTTCAAAAAATTCGTAAAGATTCAGTATAGTGTAAACAGGAACATGTATTCTTTTTATTGAATTTAACCTTGGATTGTGGCCAACGCTCACACCTCCTTAAACGCGTTTTTCTCGAAATGAGATTTTTGAAATTTGCAGACATTGTAACTCAAAAAGCAATTATCCGATTCACTTGAAATTCGAACTGAGTACACTTGAATATATTTACTTTACAATGACGTAGGATATTTTTTATTGGATAAAAATTGAAGATTTGGCATTGAAAAAACGACCATTTTATAGGCAAGACTTTTTTTTCTTAACTATGCCATTTTGTTAGATTTTGATATTTTTCGAAAATCCTACGTCATTGTACAGAAAATACCTTCCAGTTGAACATTTTTTCCTTTTTCGGTTTCAGCTACTCAATCGGCCGGAATCATGTCAGCAGTGGAGGAACTTTTTTTTGCGCCTCCGAAGGCAGCGCATACGTCGCTTGGATCTCAATATTCTTCTATGAAAAAAATATATAATATAGGTCAAATATAGCCAAATATATTATTAATTTTCCGCAACATTTAATTGAGTACTTTTTTTCCAAAAAAATCCCGAAATTCACCCAAATTTTCATACTGGTATATCCCCTTAAATCTATTTACGTAAAAATTGGTCCACACATTATGGTAACTTTTAACTGTATTTTAACACTGTTCTCCGGGAGCACCTCCAAAAAAGGCGTCTTGCGGTGAGCGCTATCTCTAGCCTGGATCATCCAAAATGAAAAAACCAAAAATATTTCGTTAATATAATGGATTATTTTGTAATTGATCGAAGGAATAAGAAAAATAATATTTTTTGACAAAACGGCGGCTTCACAAAAAAATTCGATTTTTGACAACAATTTACGCCTTAAATTGTTTATAAAATGAAAATATTTATCGCTGAGAAAAAACCTTCGATTAAAACTTGAGACTGATCGGTTCAGCCATTTCCGAGAAATCTTGCTCACCGACTTTAAAAAAAGTTTTGAGAAAAACGCGTTTGAAGTTTCAAAAGCACTTTCGAACGCAATGACACGTCATTACAAATGTGCGTGTAACTTCGAGAATATGCGCCGGATTGACAAGAAATGTACATATATATATATGTACATTATGATTTATTTTTAATGGCTTTTTCGAAAAATTTAACTGTATATAACCCCTTAAAAGGGTAACGCATTCATAAAGAAGTACTATAAGCAATCTTGAAATTCACCGTAAGGTAAATGTCCCAATTATTGAACAGCTAAGGATCTGGGGGATTGACTTCGATGAGAAAAAAATATAAAATCAAGAAAAAACCATTGCTTTCATGTTCAGATGATACTTTGCTATGTTTACTTTCGAAAAATCACGCTTTAAATTATTTTCAAATGATTGCAAATGAAAAAAAAGAATAAAAATGTAAAGCATGCAAATGTCCCAATTATTGAACACTGGAAGTGCGCATGTCCCTAATGTTGAACAGGCATGACCCAGTTATTGAACACTCTTGAGAATTCTTTTTCCGTTCTGAAAATATTACTTTGGGTACAATATTATGAAATAAAAGCAAAATCAAACACTTAAAGAATCTTTTATTAATCATGTGAAAATACAAAAATATATGTTTAGTCACTTTTGACAGGTTTTTGGTTCATTCGCATTTGGTTTATTTTAGCTTTTCAACTCGAACTTTATTTTATTTTTATTTTCAGCTTCCTCGTTTTTACGTTCTGTTTTTGTTTGATTTTGTCGCAGCTTGGCTCCCTGAAATATCGGAGAGCAAAAAAATATTGAACATTACATTCCTATTTTTAGGTTACATTTAGGTTATATTCTCTTTTTACTTTTCTTTTTATGTTTATTGCGCGAAAATAATAATAAAAAATATATTTCACGATCTTAGAGTTATTATTAAAAGAACAAAGGTAAGTTTATTCAGGAACTTACAGTTTTTGCTTGAATAAATCCGTTTCACACGATCTGTCACACGTTAACTGTCTCGATGTTTGGATGGGTTCAATGACGCCATCTTGGAGAATTCGAGTGTTCAATAATTGGGACACACTGCATTTTCGATGTCCCAATGATCGAACACCGTATTTTTTAACATATAAATAATTACATTTTTTTTTAAATTGTTATTTGTAAGAAATTTTCTGAGGAACCTGAACTTCACCTTCACTTTTTGAGATGCGACAGTTTTTGAATTTTTTATGACCTTGCGCACGAAGCGGCGCGTCTTAGCAAAAACGATAAGCAGTTACCACGAGACGTCAAATCGGATCACCGTTGCTGATTGAATAATTTTTTTCTCTATTAATTAAAGTTTTTTTTTGCACAAGTAAGGTACCATTTCGATAGCTAAAAGTTCCATATATGTAATGAAATTTTTATAAATAAGTAAATGCATGCAGGTGAATGAGAAATAATAAAAATACACGATAGTGTTCAATAATTGAGACATTTACCTTATGCCATTTCGACGAAGTGTAAAGAACTTTTGTTTCACAGTGTTAAACATGTCAAATTCCGTGCCAAAAAAAAAGGAAGAATATTTGCGGGAGAATTTTACCGCACGACTTTATTCAAAAATATCTGCAGCTGACGAATCCTCGTTGAGACTTACGGCGCCCATGCTCTGTCGGAAACAACATGCAGAGATTCGTCCGGACGCTTCAAAAATAATGATTTCGATGTGATGAATTGGAGGCGTTACTTCATGAAGACATGTCAGACATTGGGACTTGATCACCCAACAGTTTCGAAACGTTTGAAAGCATCAGGAACGATTTACAAAACTAAAGCATCAATTTTAACGAAAAAAACAACGAGACCCTATTCAACATCCCAGTAATTAGGCATGTGGACGTTTTTTTTTTCGTTTTACGTAACCCGCACAAAGCACCATCCGCGAGCCGCGAAATCGGCATCAACCTCTGGCAACAACGTCGTCACACACAGAAGCGGAAAATCCAAGGAGCGTTATCTCGATCACGGCCATTGTTACTGTACCCGGGAGGTGCGTGCTGCGCAAAGGTGCCAATTACCGGCCACGTTCTCGCCGATCCATGGCAGACTACGTTGGAATATTATGTCACGCGGAATAGTGGCCATGTGCTCGCCACTAACGACCGGTTACGACGACAAAACAAAAACGCAACCAACGACCGAATGCCCGCTCGACAGAAGGAGAGAAAAAAAAGGGAAGATCCGAACAGGCTGGAATATCAGCAGTTGAACGAGCTGCGTATCAGGTGGCATTTATCGTGATGGATTGATCAGTGTGCGCAAAGCATTAGGGAAAACATATTTTCAATCGTATACAAAGCAAGAAGGGAAAATAAAAGTTGACGCAAAAGCATAAAAACCTCAAGATAGGTGGAAAACTTAAAAAGCAGTTCTGTAGCATCAAGTGCAAAGTGGTGCGAGATAGTCCAGTCGAGATAGGTCTAAAATTCGATTAACCTGGAATTAATTCCGGGCTTCGATTTTCTTCTTTAATACTTAGGGGGGGGGGGTTGTTGGTAGTGTAAATCTCGATTTTCGGGAAAATCCCCCTGGTGCGTTTGCCGCCATCTTCATTTGAAGAGGGATTTTTTGTTTTTCGAATAACTCGCTTAATTTCAACCTTAGAGTGAAAATGATCACATCAAAAGTTGTGGGAAATGTAATTCCCCACAAGGTTGGTGATTATAGTTTTTACCCTAGGATCGATATTTATAGAGTTACACTGCAAATAGGGGTAAAAAGTTCACCCCTAAATTAAGTCCGAAAATATTGATCCTAGGGTAAAAATGGTACCGACCAAAGTTAAAGAAAATAAAGTTTCCCACCCGATTACTGCTTACCATTTTTACGATAAATTTGATAATAAACGAAATAACTGAACATAAAAAAAAGTTCACCCTAAATTAAGTATAAGTCCGAAAATATTGATCCGAGGGTAAAAATGCTAATAACCAAAGTTGGAGGAAATAAAATTTCCCATGTGATTATTTATTACCATTTTTACAATAAACTTGATAAAAAACGAGATAAGTTAAAAAAAAAAGTTTTTTACCCCTTTTAGCAGTCTAACTCTATAAATATCGATCCTAGGGTAAAAATTATAATCACCAAACTTGTGGAGAATTACATTTCCCACAACTTTGAATACAATCATTTTCACTCTGAGGTTGAAAATAAGCGAGTTATTCGAAAAACAAAAAAAAATCCCTCTTCAAATCAAGATGGCGGCAAACGCACCAAGGGGATTTTCCCGAAAATCGAGATTTACACTACCAACCACCCCCCCCCCCTAATTATAAAAAAAGAAAATCGAAGCCCGGAATTAATTCCAGGTGAAATCCTATTTCGACTGGACTAAGAGTATTGATTTCGGGTTGGGTACTGCGCTGCTGCGTTTGTGGTGCACTCCCTCGGCTCTAAAACTCGGCCCCTTCTTCTCACACGTTTGAAGCTACTCACACGTGTATAGACAAGGTGCAAAGGTACTCGCAGCTGCATACGTGAATCGTACGATGCGTAGTAGAAAGAGCGAGAGAGACGGAATCAAGGCCATTGAAAAGTGCATCCATTCACTGTTCGTCGGTACCGCTCTAGCTCTCTCGTCTCTGTCTTCCTCGTATTTTCGACCCAATGATGGCACGATGCTAGCCATGCTCATTTTAAAAATAATGACCCTCGTCACCCCCCACGGCTGTGTTTCATAATGTGCGTCATTCGTCGCCAATGTACGAATATCACACTTGTGGCGATCGTATCGGTACTCATAGTTGATCCAATCTACAAATTCAAGTTGGAGGTTCGCCAGGCTGAGCTGGCGCCGCTCGGGGACAAAAAAAAACAAGCACGTGCTCATTCGTGCGCGTATTAGATGGAAGCGAAATGTCGACAAATCCAACCTTTTGTGATCTTGCGGTCCGGCTGAGACCGGTTACATCCAATGCCACGCGGAACTCTGGACGCCCGTGGAAAAATCGACATACATAATTATTTATACTCGTATATAACATTATTTACAATTATATATGCCTTAACATGACATCATGAATGATCATAGATGTAGATATATTACCATGTATAGTATTTATTTTTTCTACGTGTGGACCATATATGCCCACGTATGATCATGCATGTTCAAAAGTTGGTACTCCAAACTTGTATATGATACAACATGTACTATATATTATCATATATAATTGTATATGAGATTATGTATATGAACCTATAAATGATGTACCAACTATTTTGTTGTCATATATAACCATAAATGTAATCGTGATTATCCGCATATTTGAACGTATATAATAACGAAAACATATCCGACCATGGATATTATTCCATATATAATCCCACTACAGACTATTTTGATATCATATAGGATCATGCATACTGCGTGTCATTTTTCATATAATACTGTCTACAAGCAGCAAAATCAGCATGTGATGCTGATCATATTTTATTGTTTTATTATAAATGCACTAAAATGGTGATTTAAATAATTGTTAATATATATACAAATTATAAATATTTTTTTCGGTATTATTTATTTACCAGCATAATATCACAAATAGGTCAACACATATTGTACTTCTTCATATAATCATATTTTACACTTGTATTATAAAAAAGGTATTTGTACATTTGTATCTGTATACCCGGGAAAAATGGATATATATATACACATATACTATTGCATATGCAATAGTATATGAGTATATATAATCATATATGATTACATGTATGGCTATATATTACTATATATGATTATCTAGAGACAAATTTCTTTCATGATCATCTATGACAAGATCATACATGATTATTAATGTTTATGTGTGTCCATTTTTTCCCCGGTGACGTCGCGGAACTCTGGACGACATCGCGGAACTCTCGATGACATCGCGGAACTCTGGGCGACATCGCGGAACTGTCGACGACATCGCGGAACTCTGGACGACATCGCGGAACTCTCGACGACATCGCGGAACTCTGGACGAAATCGCGGAAATCTGGATGAAATCGGGGAACGACGACATCGCGGAATTCTCGACGACATCGCGGAACTTTCAACGACATCGCGGAACTCTCGACGATATCGCGGAACTCTCGATGACATCGCGGAACTCTGGACGACATCGCAGAATTCTGAACGAAATCGCGGAACTCTGAACGAAATCGCGGAACTCTCGACGACATCGTGGAACTCTCGATGATATCGCGGAACTCTGGACGACATCGCGGACCTCTCGACAATATCGCGGAACTCTCGATGACATCGCGGAACTCTGAACGACATCGCAGAACTCTGGACAACATCGCGGAATTCTCGACGACATCGCGGAACTCTCAACGACATCGCGGAATTCTCGACGACATCGCGGAACTCTCAACGACATCGCGGAACTCTCGATGACATCGCGGAACTCTCAACGACATCGCGGAATTCTCGACGACATCGGGGAACTCTCAACGACATCGCGGAACTCTCGACGATATCGCGGAACTCTCGATGACATCGCGGAACTCTGGACGACATCGCAGAACTGTGGACGAAATCGCGGTATTCTGGGCGCAATCGCGGAACTCTGGACGAAATCGCGAGCTCTCGATGACATTGCGGAACTCTCTACGACATGGCGGACCTCTCGACGATATCGCGGATGACATCGCGGAACTCTGAACGACATCGCAAAACTCTGGACAACATCGCGGAACTCTGGACAAAATCGCGGAACTCTGGACGACATCGCGGAACTCTCGATGACATTGCGGAACTCTGGACGACATCGCGGAACTCTCGATGACATCGCGGAACTCTGGACGAAATCGCGGAACTCTGGACGACATCGCGGAACTCTCGATGACCTCGCGGAACTCTGGACGACATCGCAGAACTCTGGACAACATCGCGGAACTCTGGACAAAATCGCGGAAATCTGGACGAAATTGCGGAACTCTGGACGACATCGCGGAACTCTGGACGACATCGCGGAACTCTTGACGACATTGCGGAACTCTCAACGACATCGTGGAACTTTGTAATTTTTCGCCTGCTAGGACAATTAACCCTATTCCGCTCACCGTCTGTGTCCAAAATTTTGACAAGATCGGGCATATTTCGTCCACTTGGCGCGCCCAACGTCGATCATCCGTTTGTCTGGAAGACGGAGAAAAGTCATCGTCTCGTGAAAACGAGATAAAGTCTCCGATACAATGATTTACGACAAATGAGACGTTCGCGGAGCCGCGCAAACGTAAATTTCTCCTCGAACGTTTATTTTCGTCCGATTTATGGACGAAATTGTTGGAAAGGCGCAACCGACCGCGAGCCTCGCGATAATTCGCCTCAGCTGTCCCGCGACAGTTTTGTGACACAACGATAGGAAGTGCGCGGCCTCGCGATAACGAAGTGAGATAAGAAACCGGGGGAGAAAGGTAAGACGGGATATTTTGATACTACTCGCGTCGTATTAGTTGTTAAAATAAAAATGTTGTCATCATCGATCATCGGCTATGAGTAACGAAGTTCTCATATCGATAAGTGGAAACGATGAATATGGCAATTGCAGCCTCAACGATTCCGATAACGAGTCTCTACGACTCGCTTTGGCTTCGACCTTAAGGGATAATATCTGTTTGAAATGTTTTTTTGTCTTTTTTATAATTCGCTTGAATGACGTCAAAACATCTCAAGAATAACATTGACATTTATTAATGAAATTTTTTTCAACACTTGTAAACGCCGTATTTCTATATACCTCTGATAGCTCCGAAATGATAAATGCGGGCTTCTCATTGCGAGCACGTGCCACTGTTTGTGCATTCGCTATTTGTAAACAGTTTCCCGTTTACTTTTGTTGGTGTTGTGATTTGAAAAATGAGTGATAAAGTGCATATGAACAAGAAAAGGGAAGTGAAGAATGTCATATAGATAAATGATTATTAATTTTCAACAGCGTTTTTCTCGAAATCTTGTTTTTGAAATTGGCACGCGGTAGAGCTCAAACTATTTTTATCAGATTGACTTGAAATTTTAACTGCAGCTTCTCAGATAGATTTTCCACTGAAGTACGCACGGTTTTTACGGTTAATTAACAATGACGGTTTTTATAAACAAATTACGAACGATTTTTTCGGTGAAAATTCGATTTATTTTCAAACTAACGCCAAATTCGCAAGAATCAATATTTTTTCATATCACTGTATACTTTTGTGACAAAATTCATGTTGATAATAAAAAAAAAAATGATTTCTTTCCAGATGCCGATGTTGATCAGTGCGTGCCGGTTGGTACCAAAGTGCTGTACACCGCCATTTTGATTTTTTTTTAATACAAAACATGGTTAACCCCAATGCACAATGAACTAAGAGGATTTTTTAATTGGCTCTTCGTAAAAAAAACCAGAAAATTCCTTTTGTTTAAGGCCTTGTTTAAGGAAAAACGGAAACGTCATCGCAAAAACGCTGCACAGCCGGCATTTTGAAATTAATCGCTTAAAAAAATGATTGTATACAGTCACTGCTAAGTATGATAAACACCCTTTTTTGTAATCTCGATTTATTTTGTAGTTTTTCTGAAAAAACAAAAAAAAATCCCAAAAAGCCAATTTTTCGGCCTCTAGTGGCCCAACCCCTTAAGCTTCAAACCGATATCACCCCTTAAGTTTCTCCATACCGCAGGATCCCGATAAACGATCTCGCCGACATCCGTGACTCGAAGTTCACGGACCCAGGCCCATGGCCACCGTTCGTCCTAATGAGAAATCCGATTTTCCTACTCGACCTCATTATTATTGATTCTGCTTGGATGTTGAGTTTAGGCGATTCTCAGCAGTACGTCCAACATGCCCAGACGTCTCGCGGACTCGTTCGTAATCGCGTTAAATGACAATGGGATCTCTGTGTCCCTCGCAACTTACCGCTCGTGATCCTATTTAGCATCGCACGCTGTTCTATTTCAGCGGCAAAGCCATAACCTCTCGGCTGCAATTTCTGGTTTATGTCACGTATGACGTTCGTGCAAGACGCGCGCGCGGCAGGCACACCGAGCCACGTAGCTGTTTGCCGTAACTTTTAGTACGCGAAACGCCGTGTGGTGGTCAGGAATTGATCGCGATGGAGCAACCCAGCCCGTCCCTAATTCATTCAAGCGCTATCGCGGTTGTTCGCACGGATGCGTCACCGCCAAGATTTTTCACCGCGCGTCATTCAATTAACGCGTTAACTCGCTTAGGTGTACAGTCATCGCGCGAGAGCGGTATCTTCGTCTAGAGATTGAAAGGAGCCCAAACGAATGCGCGAAGACCAACACTTCGACAACGTATCAACGCGAATTTCCTAAAAACCAAGTGAAGAACAGGCATTTGGTGACTACCCGGGAAAAAAAGTTCATATCTGAATATATTTGAATCATATCTGTAGAATCAGATATGAACAGACAAGAAAATTGGCAATATCTGTTCATTTAGTGTCATGACAGATCATGTATATTATATCTGAGCATGTATGATCATATCAGAGCCATTTTGATAATTTTGAGAGCAGACCCGTCCATATTGCAGCAGGTTTGACCAGATCCAATCCCCAGGCAAGATCTGATCTTGTTGGACCAGATCTGATCATGTCAGGTAGATCTGATTTTATTGGGCCAGATCTGATCATGTCAGGCAAATCTAATCTTATTGGACCAGATCTGTCTGTCCGTATAAGAATGAAATACCGTGGATCCCAGTAGACCTGGACATCTATGAACAATAGACCTGCCCATATGATAGAATCATAGTTTATCTGAACCATCAGACCAGGTATGACTCCGACTATATCAGAGCAAATCTTACCCTGTTGAGACAGATCAAATCTTGTTAGTGCAGTCATGAAGATATTACAATGTTTACATATATAAAGCGGGGTTATTAACACGTCATCACTTGACGTGTTAATAATTAATAATATTATAGTGACTCACATGAACACATATAATACAGTCAGGTGAGGTGCCATATCTGATCGGATATCGTCTCATGTCCTCATATATCGTTTCATATATTCAGATGTTTTCATGTGTGAACAACTGAACTGCATATACGACAAGGTATGAGTGTATAAGACTTCGTATATTTTCCAGGTTTGGCATCGTACCTGATGGGATAAAATTTTATATGAACGTGCCTGCTCATATATCACATCATATATGTGCAGATATGGTTTCACACTGCCAACTCGCCTTGGTACCTGACCAGATAAAAACATATATGAGATCTATATAGCGGAGTCTGGTACCGTATTTGATCGGATATGATCTTATACGAACAGATACGTTTACGTATCACATCATGTATGTTCAGATACGAATTTACGGTAACAACTCGCCTTGGTACTTAGCCTGATGTAAACAGATGTGAGTTTATATATGGTCAGGCCAGATACTGTATTTGATCAGATATGATCTTCTATATGCATATGTGATGTGGAATATGGTCAGACCTAATCATATGTGATACTGTAAAATGTCAGATATAAATATATCTGATACATGTATGACAATATCTGAAACATATATGACAATATCTGAAACATATATGAACATGTCCACTCAGACATGAACTTTTTTCCCGGGTATTCACAGTGGAAAACATTTGCTGGGAAATATTTCAGAGAAAGTATTTTGTGAAGGTCACAAACACCATCCTCCTCGAAGTAATGAAGTTGAGGCAGAGCAAAGCGAAGAGCAAGAATATCATAATAATTTTCTCCTAACACTGTATTCAATTTCGTTAAGGGGTGTGGTGCAGTCAGAATTTTCGAAAAAAAGATTTTTTAAAATTATTTTCTTGAAGTCTGATGTTTCGAAAATATTCCCGGAAAATTTCAAGTCGATTCGATAAATAGTTTCCGGGATATCGAACAATTAGTGAAGGGGTCTATTCTTAACGTATAAACGTGGCTGACAAACGCGCAAACGATAATACCCGGGAAGGCAGAATGTTTCGAAGGCAACAACCAATTGAAATTTTGGAAGCTTCCACATCGACAGAAGTACCCATACCTATTGTATGGGCCCGGAATTTATGATTCGGTGCAAGTTATTTTTTTCAATTAGTATTTCTATAAATAAGACAAGTGTAAAATTGAAATACACTTTCAGAAATGTTCAAAAATGTATTACTGAAAAACTATGAACTTTAACAAAATTTTATAAAGAATACTTTCGTTTTCAAATTGCCCATAATATTTTTTAAAAATAATTAATCCCGAAAAAATTTAATTTTTTGAAAAATTGTTTTAACAATTGGCTATAAACACTTGAATGCTCGACTTTTCGGCAAAAAATTGTTATATTCCGATTCAGCGGATCAAAATACATAAAAAAAAGTTTAGCTTCATCCATCGAGCTCAAAATTTTACGCACACATAATACCGTATCCACATCGAAAAACTTTAACGCGTTTTTCTCGAAATTATGTTCTCCAAGTCGGCGACCACTGTAATTCAAGAACCACTCGGTGGATTTTGATGTGCTTATTGATAGCATTAAAAACTAGTCCTTAATCGAAGGATTTTCACTTTTGTTGAAAATTTCAATTTTTTTTCAACAATAAGCGAGCGATTTTTTGGTCGAAAATCGAAAGTTATCTGTCGAAAGCCGCCATTTTGTTAATTTTTGAAAATAAAGCTTCCATTAAGGACTAGATTTATTATTAAACTAACGATTTTTTTTTATTTTTTTTATTTCAGATGATCCAGTAAAATTTTATGATGATCACCGCAAAACACTACACGCCGAAGGGGGTCCGACAAAGATGGCGATATTTTTATAAATAATCAATATTTTTCTTTGAAAATTTGTACAAGTCAAGTTGAAATATAACATAAAAAGTCTGTGTAACCACTTTTGTAAACCAAACTTAATCACTATAAAAAACATGATTGAAAATACTCGTTTTTTTCACGCCTCTCACTGCATCTCACCCCTTAAAACCGATATTTTATTGAACTTTTATCAATGATTATTTAAGTCTATCATGTAATTATTTTTAAAGAATGTTACATCAAATATAAACGATTTTTCTACATATTTATCGCATCATTAGATAGTCCAACATGTAGGGTCGGAGTGGGATCGGTGGCCCATTTTTTTCAGAGGTCTATAGCTGCCTAACCGTTCACACAATCTCAATGAAACCTTGACTAAACGTGAGCTGTGTTCAATGGCTTCGTTTTGTTAAAAGACACTGAACGGCCTAACCCAACAGATATTGAGATAACAACCATTTAAAAAAATTGGAATTTGATCAACTGTCTTGTTGTACTTGGGGGTGTACACAGTGAAACAAACTGTATCTTGTACTTGGGGGTGTACACAGTGAAACATGCCTAATTTCACAGTCAAACAAAATTTGAAGAAAATTACCCTGATCCACTGTACACTTGTAGGTAATGGAGTGCTTTTCTCTATACAATGGGGAGTATTGTACAGTAGACTATTGAAAAATTAATTAAAAAAAACATGTGATGAGATCAATCACAATCATTTATTGAATATTAATCAACAATGAGTACCTACCCAATGAGGTAGTACCAGTACCTATCTAAATCACAACGCGAAAATATTCACATTATGACTTACCTCTGTGTACCTCGAAATATTGAGCCACTGTGTACCCTCTCATTTTTTCTAAATCAGGTACTGACAAGTGTATATTTTTGTTAGGTTAACAAACACAATGCTCAAATACCGCGATATAGTTGTATATTGCGGGAGAACAATGACTTCGAACCAAACTGCGATAGGTAAAGAAGCAAAAAACATACAAACTCAGCTGGTTTTTTAACTTTTGACACCAAAAATAATATAAAACCACCTCTCACAACCGAATTGGGCGGGAGTGACTTACAGACAGGTTCAAACCTATTTAGTCGAGTCGAGATAGGTCTAAAATTCGATTAACCTGGAATTAATTCCGGGTTTCGATTTTCTTTTTTTATACTTGGGGGGGGGGGGGGCGTGTTGGTAGTATAAATCTCGATTTTCGGGAAAATCCCCCTGGTGCATTTGCCGCCGTCTTGATTTGAAGAGGGATTTTTTGTTTTTCGAATAACTCGCTTAATTTCAACCTTAGAGTGAAAATGATCATATCAAAAGTTGTGGGAAATGTAATTCCCCACAAGTTTGGTGATTATAGTTTTTACCCTAGGATCGATATTTATAGAAGTACACTGCAAATAGGGGTAAAAAGTTCACCCCTGAAATTAAGTATAAGTCCGAAAATATTGATCCTAGGGTAAAAATGGTACTGACCAAAGTTGAAGAAAATCAAATTGCCTACCTGATTACTCCTTACCATTTTTACGATAAATTTGATAATAAACGAAATAACTGAACATAAAAAAAGTTCATTCCTAAATTAAGTATAAGTCCGAAAATATTGATCCGAGGGTAAAAATGCTAATAACCAAAGTTGAAGGAAATAAAATTTCCTATGTGATTATTTATTACCATATTTACAATAAACTTGATAATAAACGAGATAAGTTTTAAAAAACACGTTTTTTACCCCTTTTAGCAGTCTAACTCTATAAATATCGATCCTAGGGTAAAAATTATAATCACCAAACTTGTGGAGCATTACATTTCCCGCAACTTTGAATACAATCATTTTCACTCTAAGGTTGAAAATAAGCGAGTTATTCGAAAAACAAAAAAAAATCCCTCTTCAAATCAAGATGGCGGCAAACGCACCAGGGGGATTTTCCCGAAAATCGAGATTTACACTACCAACCACCCCCCCCCCCTCTCCCCAAGTATAAAAAAAGAAAATCGAAGCTCGGAATTAATTCCAGGTGAAATCCTATTTCGACTGGACTAATTGGCATCCGAGGGCGGTTCTAATGTAAAAAAGACGCATATATATACATGTCCACTTCTGACAACAGAAAAGATTCAGTGTACCCATTGTTGTCACTGTTCCCACTTTGACCCTCTTTACAAACGATTATGCAAATTCAGTCTTTTCATTGTTCGGTTATATAATCCCACTGCCATGGAACAGCTCCAGTACCAATGAAATACTTTGTAAAGTTCTCATTCATCCTTCGGGAGTACTTTTTGGAATCACATCCGATCTAGATAAGCCTTTTTCCGCAACAACGATCTTCGATTAGATAAGTAATCCGTTCTACGATCGAATTCCGATAAAGCCTCAATTATTCGAGTCATTGAAGACCCGAGGGTGACGTCGAATGAAAAAAAAAAAAAAAACAAACAAAAAAAAACGAAATGGAAGAACGACTCATCTTCGATTTATGGAATTTTCGTTCGAAGCCGCAAGGCACGCTTTCGGATCTACGAAAATAGACCCTTTGACGTTTTGTCGTTATTTTGGAGAAGCCACGCGAACGTCGCGAATTGTTTCCTCGTGACGACTGTTTAACGGAACTTCGGACAGGCGGTGAGAGGAGGAAGAACGAAAATATTATTGGCAAGGGACGTTGCGATGGGTGTGGAAGAACCGCGGTGACGTCCCGGCGTAGTGATCGAAGAACACGAGGCGAAACGACGAAGAGAGCGTCACGGCTGCGGAATATTCCTACGATCGATACGAGGTACACGCTCGCAAAGAGACCGCGACGTTATATTCGCGTACATGCTGTCTTGTCCAAAAGATATATTTAGCCGTTGCATTTTCGATTATTTATGACAGCTAGCCCTAAATAATCCTACAATTAGCCCTTGATCTTTGCCTCAAGTATTTGGAGTTTGGCCTGAATGGGGTGAGCCCCGGTGACGTCCCAAAAGTCAGTAGAACTTTTGGCATTTATTTTTAAGGGCGGACACCACTGTAACTGCCCATTTTCGATCGTTTTCTTTGGCATTAAAAAAAGGAATAAAATACATGGTCAAAGTAATCCTGTAAATTTAATCCTGGCACTAAGAGTGACATTTTTTCGTTAATTATATTAGTTTATAAAATTTTAAAAATAGAGACGAGGTTGAAAAAAAAAGTTCGTTTTTTCGACAATAGTTTTCATACAAGAAGGGATATACACTACCGGCGAAAAGTTTCCGGACAAAATTTCAAAAAAAGTTCCAGAACGATTTTTTTATACCATTTAGCCGATAGTTGACGTAAATTAATTCAATAAACGACATTTTGAAGGGGAGCAATTCACCTTCGTTCGGTTTTTTTTAAATTATTTACTTTTCTTTTACGACTGGTACCCTTTTTCGAAAACGACTATTTTTTGCCTTTTTTGGTCCTTTTCTGGTGGACCCCGTTGACAGACAATTTTTTATGCATTTCTATGACCGGAATCATAAAGGGGGAAGCTCAAGCTTCAATTTTGTTTTCTTTAAGCATCGTACAATTTTTTAATATTTTTTTCCATCTTTTTCTTTTATTTATCTTTATACAAAGATATTTGGATTTAAAAAAAGAGACAATTTGAACAAGTACGTGTAACACAAAAACGAGAAGGATTCAAGGAAAGCCTCAAAATAGTAAGAGAGTGAATCGGTTTTCGTTGAGTTCGCGCGATTTCTTTTTGGATTTTTTTTTCGAATTTTTTGTTTTCGCCTATTTTCGGTAAAAAATCAGATGATTTAAGGGGCTACACCAGTGTGAACGCTGAAAATTTGGATGATTTTCGGGATTTTTTGGAGGAAAACTACTCAATTAAATATTTAGAAAAATTAGGAATATATTTGGCTATATTTGACCTACATTACATAATTTTTTCATAGAAAAATATTGAGAACCAAGCGACTTATGCGCTGCTTTCGGGAGGCGCGAAAAAAGTTCCTCCACTGCTGACATGATTCCGGCCGATTGAGTAGCCGAAACCGAAAACGAAAAAAACGTCGTTAAACTGGAAGGTATTTCCTGTACAATGACGTAGGATTTTCGAAAAATATCAAAATGTAACAAAATGGCGTAGTTATGAAAAAAGTGTGTTTTCTTGCCTATAAAATGGTCGTTTCTTCAATGCCAAATCGTAAATTTTCATCCAATCAAAAATATCCTACGTCATTGTAGACTAAATATATTCAAGAGTACTCAGTTCAAATTTCAAGTCAATCGGATAATTCCTCGTTGAGTTACAATGTCAGCAAATTTCAAAAACCTCATTTCGAGAAAAACGCGTTTAAAGATTTAACTATCGATTTTTTCAAGACAAAATGATTAGACATACGGCCTTTAAATTTTTACAGGATATTCTTGAAAGTATAAACCGTCGAGAAAGCCAAAAAATCGATTTTTCGAAAGTGTCACACTAGTATAGCCCCTTAATTGCCGTAACCCGAGAACTAAGAGGTTTGCGGTAAAATGTCAAGAGAGGAAACAATTGTATTATTCCAACCTGCATAATATTTTCGAAGGTTCAAACAATTTTTCAAAGGTGTTTCCAAAAAGACGATTTTTTGGAAAATTTTACCGTAGTGTCCTCCCTTAAAGATGCTTATTTTTGGTACGTCAAAGCCGTACCGACAAAAGCATTCGTATTACTTGAGGAGCACGTGTCCATCGGCAGGTCCGAAAGCGCTCGAGCCTACTTGATGGACATTGTTCCCAGTAACGCTGTCTCGTGAAGCAAGTCGCAATCGCAGACCCAATTTGCGCTACCTTCACAGATGACGTAACGACGCGGCGTGACACGGAAATACCGAGTTGCAGACGCGCTAACCGGTATGTCATCGTGAAAAATATAAGACAAGACAGAGGAGAAGAGAGTCCGAGCGCATAATCCAATAGGTATGCCGTTTTTTCATCGCGATCGGAAATAGCCTAATGCGGAAGGCTGTGTGACGCCGCTGGTGACGCGAAGTTTAGCGCCCGGTTGATATTGATCGGCGATGGGCTGGAGTAGCAGCGCCAGCCAGTCCGGAGACCGGAAAGTCGTACACTTTGCCACTGGAATGCAGTTTTAATGCACATCAGCTTGGGAATGCTACGAGCCAAGGGTTTGTCGACCCGGGCCATTGAGATTCGTCCGAACTGGTCCCACCAAATTATCGCTTAGTAGGAGCTTGCACCAATCGAGAAATCTAGCTGAGAAGATCTCGTGTCTGATCAGCCAGAGGCAAAGCTTTCGAGCACTCGAATAGGGTGACTTTCGTATTGGGGAGCACGATCGTGACACCTTTTGGTGTCCACCACCCCTGTACACCAATTATTAGAACGTTGAATAAGTTCTCGCTGTTTTTCAACAGATGGCGTTACCAGAACTGCGCGCGTAATTTAACCCTGCGTGTGTACACTGGGTCTTTGAAGGAACAGTCGAAATTTGGAACTAAAATTTCCCTCTTATGAACAGAGGGCGGGCTTCGGCTACAGCCCCAAAAAAGACTAGGTAGAAGTGGGGACTAAAGGCCCTAGGGACGCCCGGGTCTGGCAGTTTATTTGCAAACGCCAACCAGTGAAAGTCATGTCCGTTCCCTAAAAGGGTCAGTGTACACACGGCGTCAGCATTTTCGAAGGTAAGTGAATACAGTTTTTTTTGCTTTTCTCGTAGTTTTTTCAGTTTTTTTCATGGCTAAAATTAATGTTTTATGTAATTTGATGCTGTTTCGGCTATTGTTCACGGACTTTTATCTCAAAAACCAAACTTTTTTGTATTTTTGGCTTACGAGTCCGTTATTTTTCCATATTTTTATAGAAAATAAAGTTTCGCTACATTATTTCTTACTTTCTTTACTTTCTTGCTTTTTCGGTTTTTTTTTATTAGTCCGTACTTTTTACCGAAATAAGTTTTTTTGTTCTAACAGTTTTTGAAAATGGGCGAAAGAAGTGCATCTCAGGTTATGTACAATTTACGCGACGGTCGCCCTGACGTGTTTTACGATGAAGAAAGTTCAAATGAAGCCGATGGAGAAGAAGTTCATGAAGAAAACAAAAAAACAATGTGGTCTTGTGCATCGTGCGAAACGCCGATTTGCGATGATCATCGAACGCACTTTTGTCACAATTGCGTACTGCAAATTCCTTTTTTGTCACTAATTATTATTAATGATTCATAATTTTTGTATTTGCAACAATAACAACTCATTTTGTGCCAAATAATTACCGTTCCGTTTATTATGACACGCCTGAATCCGTAAAGTATTCCCCACTTTCAGGTGATTAAATAATTCAACTGTTTGGAGCCCACGCCAAAGACACTATTTTCTTTTGAAAGCTCATAGTCTAAGCTACAAAAGCCTATAACCGTTTTTTTCATATTTGTTTATTGTAGAGTAACGATTTTTTAAAACAAAATTCCGTTTTTTTTTCGCTTTTACGACTATTCTTCAATGTTTATTAACAACGGTTTTGAACTTTTGACTTTGGCAACTTTTAGGCCAGGAAGTAGATACTTCAAAAAGTAACCCAGAATTTTTCCCGATTTTTTGAAAGCCTAGAAAACTGAAAACCCGACTGTTCCCTAAAAGACCCAGTGTACACACCGAGTCTCGAAAAATATAGTGTACACACGCAGGGTTAAGATCGTAACTCACCTATAAACAAGTACTATGAGCAAGCTTGAAATTCAGTGCACGTCATTTCGCTGAAGTACAAACAACTTTTTTTCATAGTATTAAACATGTCAAATTTCGTGCCAAAAAAGAGTATTCGGGAGAATTTGATTGCACTACTTTATTCGAAAAAAAAAATCTGCTCAGATACTGCGAAAATAATGATTTTGATCATGTCAGACGTTAGCAGAACTTGCAGAATAATTAGGAGTTGGTCACACAACAGTTTCAAAACGTTTAAGGAGTAAGGCCACTGTACATTTTTTGAAAAATCGATTTTTTTTATTGGCTTAAAAAATAGTTTAAACCCTCTAGTTTAAAAATAGTTTAAATCCTTTTAACTTCTTTTTTTAATTTTTTCCAATAAAAAACTATTCGCAAAACTTTAAACGCGTTTTTCTCGAAACATGGTTTTTCAAAATGGCACGCAGCATAACTGGAACAATTTTCATTTTTTTTACTTGAAATTTTAACCAGATGTGAACATTTACATTATCTTGAGAATGTCGATCGGAATTTTCAAGAACTTTATTTATTGATTTTTTATTAACAAAAAACTTGCCGTTTTTTTCGTCAAAAATCCATTTTTTTTTTCAAACGCACGCCAAATCCACAAAAATTGATACTTTTTAAAATCCGATCGACATTCTCTAGCTATAGCCCTCTAGATTAATGGTTTTTTTTTTGTTCTAGATTCAAAAGTGCACCAGTGGTGCTGCGTGCCGCGGAGCCCTGGAAGCAAAACATGTCCCGGCAAGATAGCTGTGGAACCGCCATTTTGTTTTTTTTTACTGTAAAAAAATTTTATAATAAAGTTTAATGTATGCCCGATAACACCATTAAAAGTTTTTTTTCAAATACCTTCAATTTCGGGAGCAAAAAATTAGTGAAAAAACCTTTTTTTTTGGGCCGTTACAGTGGCCTTACTTCTTAAAACCATTGGGAATGATTTTTTCAAACAAAGCATTAATGTTCACGTAAAAGCATGGAAAGCTTATTCAACATCCCAATAAGACTTGAGCTCGTTGCGAAGCTAATGATCGGACAGAGGTTGACAAGGTTTCACGCCACTTGGGCGGGGGACCCTGGGCGACTATTTCAGCTAGTTTACGTCCGACCTCGTAACTCCAATGCTCTATTAGGGTCGCGTGTGTTGGCTCCCTCCGTGAAGGAAATGAGCGATGCTTTTCAACGATTTTTCCATTTTTTTTTTTTCACGATTCGTCACATCTACGTCGTCCCGAGTACCCGAAGCTTCGGTGGACGACGATATTTCACGCGCCATCGAGTAACAAATAGTAGCTGAACGCATTTGTGCCTCGCGGTATATATGTGTGTGTGTTACTCGCTCCCGCTCTCTCTCCGCCCGTGCAGCGGAAATTTCCATTCCGCGGTGTGCACCAAGCAATGGCGTAACCCCGCACAAATTCCAAAGAGGATAGCTCTCTGGTGTCCCACTGACGAATCAGTTCCCCTTCGACCCTCGCTTTCCGCGTAAATTGCACAAGCCCTCCCCGACCCCCTTGTCCCAATCGTCATCAGGACTGGACGATGAAAAGTTGGCTCGATCATTCCCGATCAATGACAAATACCCCGAGATCCAACCGCCATTTTGTTCCGTACAACTTGGGACCAATTGGTGGTCGGAACTCTGCTACAATCAGCCCCAAAAATGGACAAAGTGACGTTTCAGCTGCTCAAGGTGGAAGGCCACGCGGGCCCAAATTGGGAATGTTCGTTAGGAATGTCGCGGCGGCTTTTGCTCATGACTCCGCGTTCCAAGACTTGCTGTTGATGTTTGGATCGTGCGGCTGGCTGTGAGCAAACCCACCAAGCTAAAGTGTATCTTTTCCTTGCTGTGATTCATTTTTGATCGCCTTATGGAAGTGGATTTACATCGGAGACGAACTTGGGTACGACAGACAGAGAGAGAGAGAGAGAGAGAGCGATAAGAATAATAAGAATCGAAGGTGATATCAGCGGGATCCGGTGACAGCCTCCAACCACTCTAGACATGCTCGACCGTCATACGTTCCGTCAGACAAGCTCCCTCTCCCGCCAGTTCGAACCTAATTATTTCTAGAGGCTGTCTCAAAATGGCCTGTCATTTAAATTCGTAAAACGTATTATTTATTAAGTACGATTATTTTCATTATTATATAAGATACCAACATGAAGGTTATATGTGGAACACAATATCCCTGTTTGCAAAAGTTATCTCTTTTGACGAAATTTTCAATAACCATTTGGCATGATTTCTGACTAATTTCATTAGTGGTGCGTCCAATTGCTTCCTTGAGCTCCAGAATGGTCTGTGTATCATTGGCATACACTTTCCTTTTGAGAAAAGCCCAAAGAAAGAAGTCCAATGGCGTCAAATCGCACGATCTTGGTGGCCAATAGGGAACTGCCACTTTCTCCCGCTAGAGAGTATAATGTATTATAACGTAAACAGAACACGACGTTTAGTGACATTCTCTTTGGTTATGTCCGTGTTTTTACGACTATTGTCGAATTTTCCTTAAATAATCCAGTTGTCGTCAAGAAATTGTGAAGAATGCATCTGTGTTGTGCAATTGAATGCAAATATTGTCCATTGCGTTGTCCATTCGTATAATTTTAACACAGGGCTGCCACCGCGAAAATGAACCGCGCGTGTTGACAGCTTACGTTACGTTACTTTACGTTACGTTACGTTTACGTTACTTTACGTTACGTTACGTTTACGTTACGTTACGTTACGTTACGTTACGTTACGTTACGGTTACGTTACGTTACGTTACGTTTACGTTACGTTACGTTACGTTACGTTACGTTACGTTACGTTTACGTTACGTTACGTTACGTTACGTTACCGTTAGGTTACCGTTACGTTTGCGTGGCGCCATCTGCGCTGAGCTTTGCGTAAGGTTCCCTATTGACATCGCCGCGGCGCGAGACATCACGACTATGAAACTTCGTCTGCAATAACTATGCAGTACCAATGCAGCAAACAACAATTTCTATACGTTGCTCGATCGTGTAACTCTCCATGACTTAACCTCAATACTTCCTGACGCCATTTGTCAATGATTAGTACTCTACGTTCGCCACAAAAAAAATGGCGCGCAATTCAAAATGTCAGGTCATTTTGAGCCACCCTTTCGCTAATTATATCGAATCGTCATAATTCCTCGGCTAGAAACGATTGGAAGGTGATGGGAAAAATTGAAATTTGGGTACCGTGAATAAAGGACCAACGCATAGTACTTTTAAACTCATTTATTGAACATGACATAAAAATCACATATTATACATAGTAATCGTTTAAACCGAATGATATATATTTATATATTCGTTAAGCAACTTTAAACCTTCGATACGTGCAGCTTGCACGTTTCGCTTTTATCGCTCGTCGTGCTTCCTCCAAGCCTCATCGGTTGGCCGAAATCGCCTTTCGTTATTTTTATCCTTTATTTATTCATCGTCCTCAAGCAGGTTATCTTTCCTCTCGCGCTCTCTTATTGTACATATTCTTTATTTCTCATATATTACGCATGGAATGTTCACAAAACCGCAAAAAATGTCGCCCCCCTCGCCCTTTCCTCGTCCCTGTGTGCCTCGCCTTTCCCTATACCAATTGCGAATGATGATCATCGGGAGATTAAATTAGCGACGAAATACGCGGGTGAAAAAAATCGTGTCTCCGTTTTACAGTACGAAAAACTATCGAGATTGATTTTGGCTAGAAGACGAAATTATTAGTGTTTTCTTTCTCTCTTCTTATCTTTATTTCCTGTGTGTTGAATTGTCACGCGGACTTTTGGCAGTGACTCCTCACTCGGCTACTGACGGATAGAAGGATCGGGGCGTTCATGCAGAAACGGGCAAAAGAGGAAAACTCATTTACGTTTTTTTTTGTCGCAAATAAAGCGATTTATTCGATATGCCCATTTCCGGCTGAAGGGGCTCGTCGTACCAAGCAAAATCTCGCGTTAATTTGCTTTTTCGTCGCGTTGTATTTGGCAGTTGTAGATCTACGATGACACTCGCTTCCCACCCACCCACGTCTTCGGCCAATAAATTCAACCCCCCGTTCATTTTATCAACCCAATTTCTCATCTTCGTAAAAAAAAAACATTATGAAAATAATAATAAATTAATCCCATTCTAATGACTTTGACTTCGTCTCAATACTGCTATCGTCACTTCAACGAAAAAAAAAAAAAAAAAAAAAAAAAAACAAAGAAAGAGAGAAATTCGAATAAATTATAAATGTCGTTTGATTCGTTTGTTCATCATGTTTTGCTTCCAAAAATCGTCACGTAAAAGAGATGCAGTCCTCCAACTCCCTATAAATACATCTGCGTGTATATTTTATTCTGTATTTTTGTTTAAATCTATTTTTTTTTTCCTACTACATTTTCCTTTCGGTTCTCACTTCGCTGCCTCGCGCGTCAATGCAAAAAAATAAATTTAACCTTATAGCTTACTGTATCACAGAGTATAAACGCGCGTGTCGTTTATAATTGTTTTTTTTTTCTTTATTTATTTTTCTCTTTTCTCTTCTTTTTCGCTTGTACAGCTCGAATGAACATCCCGGAGGATACCCACTCCCGTGTAGTTTACATACTTTTTTTTACGGTTCTTTTCTTCTCTTTTTTTTTTTAAACGAGTCTCTTATATACGTAACATAGCCCTGGCGCAATATATTCAACGATAAAATAGATACGGATATAGACTATTGTGCGAATTCTTGCGAGGCCAAAAGTCACGAAACCATGAGCAAAAATCTATTTCGGTATGATGTTTTTTTTTTTCCTCTTTTTTCGTCCAAATTTTTTAATACACTACGCGCTTGGCAATTCTCCGTTTCGCAAACCTTTGGCCTCACGAGCTCGTGGACTCTCCGCACCAAAGATGCGCGAAATTTACGATTTTCTTCTTTTTGCCAAATTGTTTTTTTTTTTTCAGGTGAAAAATAAAAAATTCGACTGATTTTTTTAAATTTCGCCCATCGTTGCTGCCGAGTCATAAACATCGATGAAAAAAAATAACGATAGTAATAATAATATTAATAATAATAATAATAATAATAATAATGTTCAATGCATTTCCATTAGATATCTCCTAGACAAGTCTTTTATCGGGGGCGTTGTTCGCTACGAGCGCACAACGTTAAAAACTTTTATTCGTTCATCGTCACTATTGTTTACTTATGTTTTTTTTTCTCTCGCCCTACATACGCTCTCGAACTTTCAGTCTTTACACTTATTATTCGCCGTCTCACGTTGCTCCTAACAACTATCGATCGAGCTCTCTCGATCGCGTTCTTTTTTTTTTTTTTTTGTTTTACGAGAAATTTTCATTGGCTATGGTTGACGCTTTTTTTTTTGTATTGATTAATTTTTTTTCACGTTCGCAAAAATTGAAACGACAAAACAAGTCGCGATTGACGAATGGAGGCATTTGTTTTATTTTTTCAACGCGCAAGCCGCTAAACTATAATAATTTTCGCAATAATGATATATGCCTCGAAAGCTGACTGCCCCTCTTCCATTAAATTCATCTCGAACTCGCTCCGATCTCGAGCATTGGATTTGAGAAAACGATCGGTGGGAACGCCGCGAAGACGTCGAGAGAAGGATCCCCCAAGCCGATTTCCCGGCCTAAACGAAAGAACGGTGTAGACATTTTTTTTTTTTTTTTTCATTTCGTTTCGATCGTTTTTTTTTTCCACTAAGGCTGAAAACCAGTTCAGCAGTACGTTTTTTTTTTCAGTGCTTTTCATGATTTTTTTTACAAGGAACGAATGATTAGAATTTATTCAAACTTTGGGAATATTTTATACATATTGTCCAACAAATATATTAATTTTTCCGAAGCATTTGCTCGGGAAATATGGAACATATAACCTGCCGCCCATCAAAGGTCGCGGTCAGACTTTGCTGTTTGTGTACACTCTGGAGGCCACAGTTTTCATCGGAAATCAATACGCTCTGAAGATTGCTTCAAAAACATGTTTTTCTTCTACATGAACCTAACTCTGACCAAAAATATTGAAAATTGCAATTTTTAGAGATGTTTAAACAAGAGTGTAACTTTTGCCATTCTTTTATAACATTTTTCGCTACGAAAAGTATACTTTAAACAATATTACCCCAAATTTAGGTTGATATAGAGCATAATTATCTAAAGAAACTACGAAGTGTCTCCCCGTCCGGATATCGGACGAATAAGCGTATGTTATTCGTCCGGATAGCGGCTCAGTTCACGGCGTATTTCCAGTAGACATACATATTATTGTGATTCGTGTCAGCTAGTATCCGGACGAATCACATATATATATATATGATCGTCCGGATAGAATGTATTCAATTGTTAAACAAACTATCCGAACGAACAATTTACACGCATTCGTCCGAATAAAATCTTTATAATTTTGTTCAGGTTTGTTTCAGTGTGTTTGTATGTTTGTTTGGGTTTGTTAGTTTGTTTGTTTAGATTTGTTTGTCTGTTTGTTTGTTTGAGCGTGTTTGTTTGTGTTTGTTAGTTTGTTTGAGTGTGTTTGTTTGTTTGGGTTTGTTTGTTTAGGTTGTTTGTTTAGATTTGTTTGCATAGATTTGTTTGTTTGCTTAGGTTTGGAATAATTTACACGTATTTGTCCGAATGAAATCTTTAGAATTTTGGTCGGGTTTGTTTGTATATTTTTGTCTGTTTGTTTAGGTTTGAAATAATTCACACGTATTTGTCCGAATAAAATCTTTATAATTTTGTTCACGTTGGTTAGATTTGTTTCGGTTGTTTGTTTGTTTTTGGGCTTGTTTGTTTGTTTGTTTAGATTTATTTGTATAGGTTTGTGTGTTTGTTTGGGTTTGATAATTTCTTCGAGTGTGTTTGTTTGTTTGTTTGAGTGTGTTTGTTTGTTTAGGTTGTTTGTTTATATCTGTTTGTATACGTTTGTTTGTTTGTTTAGGTTTGGAATAATTTACACGTATTTGTCCGAATAAAATCTTTAGAATTTTGTTCGGGTTTGTTTGTTTCGGTTTGTTTGTATATGTTTGTCTGTTTGTTTGTTTGGATTTGAAATAATTTACACGTATTTGTCCGTATAAAATCTTTATAATTTTGTTGAGGTTGGTTAGGTTTGTTTCGGTTGTTTGTTTGTTTGTTTGTTTGTTTGTTTGGATTTCGAATAATTCACACGTATTCGTCCGAATAAAATCTTTATAATTTTGTTCGGGTTTGTTCGTTCGGATTTGTTTGTATAAGTTTGTGTGTCTGTTTGTTTGGCTTTGTTAGTTTCTTTGAGTGTGTTTGTTTGTTTGTTTCAGTGTGTTTGTTTGTTTAGGTTGTTTGTTTATATTTGTTTGTATAGGTTTGTTTGTTTGTTTAGGTTTGGAATAATTTACACGTATTTGTCCGAATAAAATCTTTAGAATTTTGTTCGGGTTTGTTTGTTTCGGTTTGTTTGTATATGTTTGTCTGTTTGTTTGTTTGGATTTGAAATAATTTACACGTATTTGTCCGAATAAAATCTTTATAATTTTGTTGAAGTTGGTTAGGTTTGTTTCGGTTGTTTGTTTGTTTGTTTGTTTGTTTGGATTTCGAATAATTCACACGTATTCGTCCGAATAAAATCTTTATAATTTTGTTCGGGTTTGTTCGTTCGGATTTGTTTGTATAGGTTTGTGTGTCTGTTTGTTTGGCTTTGTTAGTTTCTTTGAGTGTGTTTGTTTGTTTCAGTGTGTTTGTTTGTTTAGGTTGTTTGTTTATATTTGTTTGTTTAGGTTTGGAATAATTTACACGTATTTGTCCGAATAAAATCTTTATAATTTTGTTGAAGTTGGTTAGGTTTGTTTCGGTTGTTTGTTTGGGGCGTTGTACAGCGTGAACTGCGCGAACTGAGCCGCTATCCGGACCGAATAACATGCGCTTATTCGTCCGATAACCGGACGGCCAGCCGCAGGCGAAGAAACTACCCATCACTTTACAAAATTATAGATTAAAAACTTTTCGAGCTAGAGTGTACACAAATTGAAAGAAAAAGTCGTTTCGAGAAAAACGCGTTCGACAAAAATTGTCGAGCACAAATAATTCAAGGCAGTAGCGAATCATTTATCCTGCTTACCGCTTAATCAGTTATTGGTAAAAATAACTTGGCAAAAATGTGGGAAATAAAAAAAAATTCGATTTTTGAGTCATCAAAACTGGTTTCCCGCCTTTAAATCCTTCCCGAGTCTTTTTTCAGCAACACATCGATTTGTCATTCGATAAAATTTATCAATATTCCTTCAACTTCATAGCCTAATCAAAACTATTTTTTTTTTTTTTTTTTTTTTTTTCAATTACAGATCCAAACAGTCTCGACGAAAGCAATGCGCTTTTGTCCAGAGATTACGGTTTTCCTTTTGTCTATGTGTTTCTTCGTTCGACCGAAAGATTTTCTCGCGACAACGCAAAAGAGAGGATTGTTGGTTGGCTTCGTCACTGACCTTTGTCGAGTCTTCGCTACGCTGTTTGGGTTTGTTTTAAACCCCTCGCGGGTGGTTGCCTCTGTTGCCTATCCTCTCGATGTTCGACACCCCGAAAGATGTGTTGTCATTGGCAACTGGATGGTTGCCCCTTTTTGTGTTGATCCGCGCGCGGATCTGTCCGTCACTTTGGACCCCCCCTTTTTCGATGCTGCCCATCTTCGCCAGCATCCCAATCCGGGTCCATTCTCCTGACCCGGCTGTGCCCGGTCCCGCCGAAGGGATTCGCCTCGTTCGGCTCCCCTGGCGAGCTCTTCCGAGTTCGCGTTTTCGATCCGAGGCCAAACAAAAAGGAATATATCTTCTCGAGCGTAATTCGTCAAGTGTTCTTCGTTCGTTTGCCGGCTCTAGTCATCACACGTCGTCTAGTCTCGTCGTCGTCATCATCGTCATCCTTCATCATCATCATCATCATCGTTGTTGTTGTTTACCATGCGGCGGGTTGAACCGGACAGGAGCGTGCGACCCCCCCGTCGCCGCAGCAGCTGTCCCTTGCCACTTGGTGTCCTTGATCGGACGCGTCCTCGTCGGGACGACCGGGTGCGGATGTGCGTCTGATCTCGATCGGTTTCGTGCCGCCGCGTACCGCTTGCGGTGGACGGCCCAAAACCGGACCGCCGTTTCACGACAAATTTCTCTGATCCTCGCTACAATCGTCGGCCTTCTTAAGCGAGCGCTTCAGCTTGTCCACCAAACGATTGTGAAACTTGTTCAGGGAGTTCGAGCTTCCGGTCTTGGGTGGCGACGAGGCTGTGCTCTTGCTCGGACTCTGGAGCGAGCTCTGGGACGCGCGTGACGAGGTGCGGGAAAAATGACGGGACGAGAGGGGCACCGAACGATGCGCCGGCGATGCCAAAAAGTCCGAGCCCGGCGACGTTGAGAGCGACGGACCCTCGGACTTTGAACATTCCGAGACCTGCGTTTCGAACGAAACGGAGAAAAAAGAAACAAACAGAAAAAAAAACAGTCAGACAGGCCAAGAGTCATTTTTCATATTTTTACGCTTTTGTTATTATTATTATTATTATTGTGTATTAGATAATCTATAGGGTGTCTCGAAATGACCTGACGTTTCGATTTATTAATAAAAAGGGGAGTTCTACGATAACCGTGGCGCGGCGATTCAATGATGGACTCTTGTGTATGTCGACGAGACAAATCGAAAGTGAAGAATACCATTTTTCGATATCGATGTTAGTTTTCGAGATATCGAATTTTTAAATAATTTTTCTTTTTTTTTAGATAATATAGTAAATCTATCGAATTACTTTGAAAATTTCAAAAATACACTTTACATTTCAAAAATACACTTTGAAAATTTCAAAAAATCGAAAGCAATGATGGATTCTTGTGTACGTCGACGAGACAAATCGAAAGTGAAGAATACCATTTTTTGATATCGATGTTAGTTTTCGAGATATCGAATTTTTAAATAATTTTTCTTTTTTTTAAGATAATATAGTAAATCTATCGAATTACTTTGAAAATTTCAAAAATACACTTTACATTTCAAAAATACACAAATACACTTTGAAAATTTAAAAAAATCGAAAGCAATGATAGATTCTTGTGTACGTCGACGAGACAAATCGAAAGTGAAGAATACCATTTTTCGATATCGATGTTAGTTTTCGAGATATCGAATTTTTAAATAATTTTTCTTTTTTTTAAGATAATATAGTAAATCTATCGAATTACTTTGAAAATTTCAAAAATACACTTTACATTTCAAAAATACACACGCAAATACACTTTGAAAATTTCAAAAAATCGAAAGCAATGATGGATTCTTGTGTATGTCGACGAAACAAATCGAAAGTGAAGAATACCATTTTTCGATATCGATGTTAGTTTTCGAGATATCGAATTTTTAAATAATTTTTCTTTTTTTTTTTTAGATAATATAGTAAATCTATCGAATTACTTTGAGAATTTCAAAAATACACTTTACATTTCAAAAATACACACGCAAATACACTTTGAAAATTTCAAAAAATCGAAAGCAATGATGGACTCTTGTGTATGTCGACGAGACAAATCGAAAGTGAAGAATACCATTTTTCGATATCGATGTTAGTTTTCGAGATATCGAATTTTTAAATAATTTTTCTTTTTTTTTAGATAATATAGTAAATCTATCGAATTACTTTGAAAATTTCAAAAATACACTTTACATTTCAAAAATACACACGCAAATACACTTTGAAAATTTCAAAAAATCGAAAGCAATGATGGATTCTTGTGTACCTCGACGAGACAAATCGAAAGTGAAGAATACCATTTTTCGATATCGATTTTAGTTTTCGAGATATCGAATTTTTAAATAATTTTTCTTTTTTTTTTAGATAATATAGTAAATCTATCGAATTACTTTGAAAATTTCCAAAATATACTTTACATTTCAAAAATACACAAATACACTTTGAAAATTTCAAAAAATCGAAAGCAATGATGGACTCTTGTGTATGTCGACGAGACAAATCGAAAGTGAAGAATACCATTTTTCGATATCGATGTTAGTTTTCGAGATATCGAATTTTTAAATAATTTTTCTTTTTTTTTAGATAATATAGTAAATCTAACGAATAACTTTGAAAATTTCAAAAATACACTTTACATTTCAAAAATACACACGCAAATACACTTTGAAAATTTCAAAAAATGGAAAGCAATGATGGATTCTTGTGTACGTCGACGAGACAAATCGAAAGTGAAGAATACCATTTTTCGATATCGATGTTAGTTTTCGAGATATCGAATTTTTAAATAATTTTTCTTTTTTTTTTAGATAATACAGTAAATCTATCGAATTACTTTGAAAATTTCAAAAATACACACGCAAATACACTTTGAAAATTTCAAAAAATCGAAAGCAAGCGAGACTTCAAGAAATCGACGATGATGAGCAATGAGAACGGATTTTGTACGGTGCAGGAATTGCCGATTGAGTTTAGGTAAGAGTTTTTCATAGTATAAAGTTCAAACGCGTTTTTCTCGAAATAAAACGTTTTCAAAATCTAGCTCCATCGTGTCTCTAAAACTGATAAACCGATTCTTTTGAAATTGGAACCACATATTGTAAACACGATTCGCAATAAGATGGCTCTCGATGGTTGTAAAATTTTTACTTTTACTCTTTTTTTGCGAAAAACTGCGCAAAAACGCGTTTTTCTTAAACTTTTTTCGTTTTTCATTTGCCATTTTTTTTATTTTTTGATAAAACTTTATATCAGAGGGTCATTTTGTAGCTGGTATCATACTGGATCTAATGGACTGATTGTTTTGTTTCAGACAAGCCGTTGCCGAGTTGTAATGGAGCTACCTAACCGACCTATTTTTGAAGCGTTGCGTTAAACTATAATTTTTGTACTTAAAAATGAATAAAAATTAATTTAATTTTTAAAAAATGTATTTCAAGACTTTATTTATCAAGCCCAACAACGTTTATATTCATGTCTTTTATAAAATCCTAAAAAAAAACTACAAAATAAATCGAGATTACAAAAAGGGCGTTTATCATACATATCTGTATACAATAATTTTTTTGAAGCGATTAATCTCAAAATGGCGTCTATGCAGCGTTCATCTCAAAACTACATTTTTTAAGTTGACCGGAAACATAACTCAGACAATTTTCAACCGATTCACTTGAACTATTGAATATGTCTTGAAAAATACATTGTCTATGGAAGTACGCAGGTTTTTTTTATATTGCATAGTTCATTTGGTATTAACAATTATCTGACGATTTTATAGGCAATTTTTTGGGAAGTGAAAAATTTCGTCAGATAATTGTTAATAACAAATGATCTATGCAATATAAAAAAATACAATGGCGTCAAATCGCACGATCTTGATGGCTAATTCACATCGCCGCGGCGCGAGATAACATAACCATGAAACTTCGTCTGCAATGACAATGCAGTGAACGCTTTCTATGCGTTGCTCGATCGTGTAATTCTCCATGACTGAACCTCAATACTTCCTGACGCCAGTTACCAAAGATTAGTAGAGAAAAGGAAGGCTATTTGAAATACCGTTGGTCATTTGGAACAGTAGAGTTTTACGGAAACTAGTAGCGCCATCTCGGTTTTATGACCGTGAAAATGTTAAAAGAAGGAGTGACTCGTCGATATGTTCACACGGTTCGTCCGCGACTTTTCTAAGATGGCGACCAGAGCTCGAATTGCGAAGGACTATTTGTGAAAACTTTCGCGGTATGTGTTTAATGAGTTCAAATCGCTAAATTTCCATATGATTATGTTGTTGAGCTTTATGTGTACTGTGAAATAGACCGTGAACGTTGTATAGTCCTTTGATTTCAAAGATTTGTATATATTTACAAACAAACAAAAATTGAGGTTATGCCCGACTACGTCTTGGTGCTAATTTGGAATACCCGATGTGGTGATAATTTGGAATATTCCAAATAACCATTTTGTAACTAGATATAGGTCTTTCTCACCAATATATAAAAGGGAAAGTCCTGTATGTTGGTATTGTTTAAAAAATTTATCTTCCAACTCTTACAACAGTCGTAAGTCAAATACGTGAGGAGAACTAGAAACTTCATTTGGTAGAAGACTCCCTGCAGCTGATGCAGTGTATTTTCTTAAAATTCTTAAAAAGTTAAACTTTTTGAAAAAATCGATTTGAAAAAATTTATTTCGTAATATACATATATTTAAGTACACACAGAAAATTTCTTGTCAATCCACCGAATATTCTCGAAGTTTCACGCACATTTGTAATGACTATAAAAACTGTGTGTTTTATAGTCGGTGAGCAAGATTTCTCGGAAACGGCTGAACCGATCAGTCTCAAATATCAACACAATCTTTTCAAGTATATTTTTTAGTAATTAATCGAAGGTTTTTTCTCACCGATAAATATATTCCACTTTACAAACAATTAAAGGCCTAAATATTGGTCAAAATTTGATTTTTTTTATTGACAAGCCGCCATTTTGTCAAAATTTATTATTTTTCTTATTCTTTCGAATGAAATATTTTTTGGTCTTTTCATTTAAGATGATCCAGTCCAGAGATATAGTGCTCACCGCAAGACGCCTTTTTTCAGATGTGCTTTCAGATTAAAAATAATTATTTTTACAAATAAAACAATGTTAAAATACAGTTAAAAGTTACCATAATATGTGTACAAATGTTTAAGTTGATAGATTTAAAGGTCTTCTCAAGAAAAATTCTTGAAAAATCGATCTTTTTGGGCCTCCTGACTGTATATAACCCTTTAATTGTTAAAACTGATTAAAGACTGATTAAACCTGATTGTAAAAAATAACCACAAGTCTTACATTCCCTTCCAAAATAATGGTCGCTAATAACACCCTACACAACTAAGTTTAGCACGGTGAATATATTTTCAAACACTCCTGTTCCAAAATACCTGCACCCCATCTCGAAAACGAAACAGTGCAATTTTGCGTTCAAACTAAAATCGTACCCGGTAGCAACGTTAGTTATTTGTAATAGCTTGCAAATTGAAAGCATATGGGTACTGCTTCAATTTCATCAAGGCTTTATTTGTTTACACATTACCAAACAAAAAGTCGCAGTCCTAAATCAAAATGGTATACCAAATACCATTTCCTCTGTCCTATACTCGCCACAAAAAAAAAATGGCGCGCAATTGAAAATATCAGGTCATTTTGAGACACCCTTTACATACACACACACACACACACACACACACACACACACACACACACATATATATATATATATATATATATATATATATATATATATATATATGTGTGTGTGTAACGTAGGAACGAACTTGGAACACGATTCGACCTTGGGAGCCATGACCCTCTTTCTGAAACCCCGCGCGCTTCCCGTATCGCCGTAACCGGACGCAACAACGAGGGAGGGAGAAAAAGAGAAAGATGAGGGATCATTTTCCCGTACGGACGAGAGGCAACATCGATTCCGGGTTCACTTTTCAAGGTCGCGAAAACCTCTCAAGAGGGATGATCGGGACGTCTCGTTTTCGACAAATCGACGAGAGAAAAAAAATGGTAAATATTTACAAGTGGGGCTCTAGCCCTAATCGGTTCCAATTTCTTTTTTCCACGTGTTCTGGGCTATTCTGCAGTATGGAAATATGTTTTTCATTATGGGGGAGGGGTATTTTATTAAGAAAAAAATTCATATGCAAACCCAAACAAACCCAAACACGCCACTTGTAAATATTTAGCGAAAAAATAATAATGAACGATTATCATCATCTAATCACACACCCACACACTTACGCATACACCCAAAAAAATCCACACACCCACCCACTCAAACCAATGTCATTTGACCCACTTGATGTCACCAAACCCGTTTCCTTCATACCTTCAAAAAAGTAATAAAAAAAAGCGTTTGGGGGTTGAAATAAGGGTTGAAATTGTCTTTCCCCGACTTAAATATTATAAACAAAGTGCCCCGAAATACATCGACGCGGTACAAAATGTCCAAACCCCTTTTCTAGCTGGAGCCCCACTTGTAGATATTTACCAAAAAAATAACTATAGATAAAACGAATATGGCAAACGGCGAAAAATCGCCGATGGGGATGATCGGCAAAGAATTTCCGCGATTGGCCTAAGCTGGCATATTGAGTCGGTGATCGATACTGATTGCGAGAATTGAGGTAATCTCCTGGCATCGTTGATCCAGGAATGTGCACGCGTCACACGGTATTTTGCTAGGCTGGTCTCAAGAGCGTCACGCGACATGCAAACCGCGGGGGGGGGGGGAGGGGGAGAGGAGGCTGGACGAACATTGCGTCAACGGCAAAGATCGACACGAGAGATAACTCGTGTGGGCCATCAGAGCGAAAAGCAGCCGGGTCAAAAAGTGACGGGAATCACACTTGTTTTTCTCTCCCTCGTCGGCAAAAAGAAAAAAAGACAAAGACAAATCCGATCAACGAGAATTGTTTGCGCGCGATTGGAATTTCGCGCTCGTTGGGTGTTTGTAAACACGAAGAATCTCGCGGCGCGACGTAAGCGATGCATCGAGGGGGACAAAAGGAAGAATTCAATCGAGCCAACTTTTGAGATTTTTTGAGCCTGAATCTTTGGTCCTGACGTAACGATCGTACTAGAGCATGAATTTCGATAATATCGAAGAGCCGGAATATCAAACCAAAAAACCAATATTGCACTTTAATAATACCGTGAAACTAAACAACTATGGTCCAGATTTGACGGTTTTAAATTTGTATTTCTCCCGGTAAAGAATGAATAGTAATAAGAATAAATAAATAATAAGAATAAATAAATAATCTCCCACTAAAATCGCAGCCAATGCGATTTTGTTCGAAGAGGTAGCTGGACTATAGGTGAGGCTTTGGACGGTGTAGGTTTACGGTACCGATATTTCGATATCAGACTTGAAAAAATTAAAATATCACTATAATTGTCATTATTTCCATTTAAGGCAGGATTCTACTTTGAAACTTTGAAACTTTGAAATTGGATGAAAACACCCACCTGGAACACGTCGAAGGCATATTATATGGCCCAGGCATCGCTGATTGAGGGTAAGATAATTTTTTCTACGATTTATCACTCACCAAAACTTTAAACGCGTTTTTCTCGAAACGACATTTTCAAGTACCGTGGTCGTGATAACTCAAAAAGTACCGAACCGATCCTTATGAAATTTGGAACACATATTCTATATGTGTGTACCAACCGACCTAACTACAATCAACTTAAAATTTTGATTAGAACTATTTTTTTATTGCAAAAAAAGACCCAAAAAACGCATTTTTTTCGTATTTTAGCCGCCATTTTGTTAATTTTGCACGTATATAAAATATTCTAGTTAGGTCGGTTCCTGAGGACACACTGAACATGAAACTATTTGATTTTTTTATTTCAGACCATCCGTCGGGAAGATTTCACGACCACGGCAACGGTACCTGCTTTTCGAGGCGTTGGCTTTAAACATATTTTACGTGTACAAAAAATGAATGAAATACATTTAAAATTTTTTTTTATGTACTTAAAGAGTGTATTTATTGAACAGTTTAAACCCCATATCGATATCTTTAATAGTATTCTCAGAAAAAATTCACGAAAATAGCGTTTTTTTCATGGTTTTAAAGTAGAATCCTGCCTTAAGGGGTAAGGCCACTGTAAATTTTTTGAAAAATCGATTTTTTTTTATTGGCTTAAAAAATAGTTTTCGCAATTTCTATATAATAGTTTTCAAAAAACTATTCGCAAAACTTTAAACGCGTTTTTCTCGAAACATGGTTTTTCAAAATGGCACGCAGCATAACTCGAACAATTTTCATTTTTTTTACTTGAAATTTTAACCAGATGTGAACATTTACATTATCTTGAGAATGTCGATCGGAATTTTCAAGAACTTTATTTATTGATTTTTTATTAACAAAAAACTTGCCGTTTTTTTCGTCAAAAATCAATTTTTTTTTTCAAACGCACGCCAAATCCACAAAAATTGATACTTTTTAAAATCCGATCGACATTCTCTAGCTATAGCCCTCTAGATTAATGGTTTTTTTTTGTTCTAGATTCAAAAGTGCACCAGTGGTGCTGCGTGCCGCGGAGCCCTGGAAGCAAAACATGTCCCGGGAAGATAGCTGTGGAACCGCCATTTTGTTTTTTTTTACTGTAAAAAAATTTTATAATAAAGTTTAATGTATGCCCGATAACACCATTAAAAGTTTTTTTTCACATACCTTCAATTTCGGGAGCAAAAAATTAGTGAAAAAACCTTTTTTTTTGGGCCGTTACAGTGGCCTTACCCCTTAAGGCCTTAGGCCACAGTAACGGGTACAAAATCATCTGCGAATTTAACATCTTTTTTCGCATGAAAAAGTGATTCAGTCATAAAATTAATTACACATCTATTTAGTATGAATATCAAGCTGTAAGAAAATATATATATATATTTTTTTTCGATGTACAAAATGGCGGACTACTCGAAACTTCTCGAAACAGCTTTTTTCCAATTGGCGTGACAAATAACTTCGACAATTTTCACTCGATTTACTTCAAATTTAAAAGTTACGTTCCTAATTGCATTTCGCAGAGAAGTACGCACGGAATATCTGATTAATCGAAAACTTTTCATTTTATGAGCAGTTTATGAGCAGTTACAACGAAATTTTTCACTGCAAATTCATTTATTAAGTTCAAATACCTACAACTTTTGAATAAAACAATATTTTTTAAATTCCGTAAGTGCTTCTCTAGGTATTCCAATGTAGATTGACGAGAATTTTTGTTTTTTGCTCTAGGTAAAAAATTGTGGATGCTAAATGTCACGCAGCGGAGCGCCGAAAAAGAGATAACAAAAGAAAATATTAGTAGTCGGCCATTTTGTACATCGAAAAAAATATATATATATTTTTTCTATCAGCTTGATATTCATACTGAATAGATGTGTAATTCATTTTACGAGAGAATCATTTTTTCATACGGACAAAAAATTGTTAAATTCGCACATTATTTTATACCCGTTACTTAAGTTACTTTTACTTGTTTTTGTTTACTACGTTAAACAGCCTTAAAATATTATCACCTACATTACATATTTCCTCAGTGTCACCTTATTTATCCACGAGTGTGGATGGAAAAAGAGCAATAAGGCAAGTTTTGTACGAAAACAACCATTTTTTGACCAGATTTACTTGAAACTTACTAAATTTATTTTATATATAACACTATAACAGTCAAGTGGTACTTTTGATTCCTTAATTGTGTATGCCACATATATATGAACATTTAATAAAACGTCCAAACAAAACCAAACTTTAAAACCCCGGTTTTACCCCCTTAAGGGTCGAATTTAGATTTTTACCACTCTTCAAAGCAGTCTTATTTCGGGTCAAATATGAAAGCTGCGTGGTCATAATTAGGGGCCACGAAAATCGCAATATCCCCATTTACTCCAACCTCGATTTATCCATTTTTTAGTTTTCATTAACTCTAGCACCTGCAATAAGGTAAGGTCCATCTCTGAAAGACGGAACTTCAGATGCCCTCGGTTTTTTGCGGCCATTGTTTCAACAATCCTAATCTCGTTGACTCAAGTGACCATGCTGTTGCCTGCCTACCACAATCTATGCCATTCGTTTGCATTCTGATAGCTACTACCACGCTGACTTGCATAAAACTTCCTAATTATAATTCTGCTTATTTACTACTTTTTTCATTTCCATAAAAGTTGCTATTTTTGTTTGTTTATTTATTTTATTGCTGGCTTGTGTTTAAGAATATAACGGAGTATGTATAGAAATGTATAATAAATGAACATCTCGATAAAAAGGCGGTTATTTATACATATAAGATATGCTGTTGAATTTTGCATCGTTGGAACACAAAGCTCTTGTTTTCATTTTATTTTCCATATTTTTATTAATATAGAAAATCTGTTTTTTTTTTAAATTTATATTGTAGATCGCTAAATAAGAGTCTTGAAAAATGGTTGGAGGATTTTTGTAAGCAAAGTTTGCCAAAATAAATTAAAGGAATTCACAAATATTCATTTTCGTTGCGTTCCAACGATGCACACTTCAACCTCATTAAAAGAACATGTCCTGACTGATTCATCAACGCCGAGTCAAAACCGCTGAAGCTAATTACACGAAATTTGGACAGTAGGCTGCTTTTGTCACGTCAGCATCCACTAAGAAGGGATTTATCGAAATTCAACCCTTAAGGGATGAAAAGGTTTGTATTTCCAAGTTTGTATGGAAATTAAAAAAAATCTGGTCGGATTTACTTGAAATTTGGTATTCGTGCTTCTTGACACAATTAATGAAACACGTATTTCAGCGTTTTTATAAATTCAACCCCTTAGGGGAGAAGGAGGATGGCAAAGTTTATAAAATAAAAAGAAAAACTGCTCAGAAGATTTACTTGAAATTTAGTATTAAAGGTCCTCAACACAATTAATAAATACACGAATTTTAGCGTTTTTCGACATTCGACCCTTAAGGAAAGAAAAGAGGTGGCCAAGTTTGTATGGGAATTTTTAAAAATCTGGTCGGATTTACTTGAAAATTGGTATTCGTGCTTCTTGACACAATTAATGAAACACGTATTTCAGCGTTTTTATATATTCAACCCCTAAGGGGGAAGAGGGTGGCAAAGTTTGTAAAATAAAAATAAAAACTGCTCAAAAGATTTACTTGAAACTTAGTATTAGAACTCTTCAACATAATTATTAAAACACGAATTTTAGCGTTTTTTCGAAATTAAACCCTTAAGGGAAGAAAAGGGGTGGCCAAGTTTGTATGGAAGTTTAAAAAAATATGGTCGGATTTACTTGAAATTTGGTATTCGTGCTTCTTGGCACAATTAATGAAACGCGTATTTCAGCGTTTTTATATATTCATCCCCTAAGGGGAGAAAAAGGGTGGCAAAGTTTGTAAAATGAAAAGAAAAACTGCTCAGGAATTTTTAAAAATCTGTTCGGATTTACTTGAAATTTGGTATTCGTGCTTCTTGACACAATTAATGAAACACGTATTTCAGCGTTTGTATAAATGCAACCCCTAAGGGGAGAAAGAGGGTGGCAAAGTTCGTAAGATGAAAAAATATCTGGTCAGAAGATTTACTCGAAACTTAGTATTAAAGCTCTTCAACACAATTAATAAAACACGAATTTTAGCGTTTTTCGAAATTCAACCCTCGAGGGAAGAAAAGGAGCTGTCAAGTTTGTATGGAAATGAAACAGAATATCGTCGGATTTACTTGAAATTTGGTATTCGTGCTTCTTGACACAATTAATAAAACACGTATTTCAGCGTTTTTATAAATTCAACCCCTAAGAGGAGAGAGAGGGTGGCAAAGTTTGTAAAATAAAAAAAATCTGCTCGAAAGATTTACTCGAAACTATTCAACACTATTTTAAAAATACGAATTTTTGCGTTTTTCGAAATTCAACCCCCAAACGAAAGGGGGTGGCAAACTTTGTACGGAAAGTTAAAAAAATCGGGTCAAATTTTTCTCGAAACTTTGTATTACTGCTCCTAGACACAATTAATGAAATTTCAGCATTTTCGGAAGTTCAATCTTTAAGGGCAAAAAGGGGGTAGCAAAGTATGTATGGTAAAAGAAACATCTGTTCAGATTTACTTGAAACTTAGTATTAATGCTCTTCAACACACTTAGCTATACACTATTATTTCTCCAACTTCCATCTTCACTTTCAAGCTTCTAAGTTTTTTAATCAGGATGTCCCACATACATTGGAAAGCATCGAAATACCGTTATTCCGATATTACAACTCGTTGATAACGAAACCCTATCGCTAATGAAAAAAGCTCCAACAGTCAAGCTAGACTTGACGTTCCTTGGATTGCCAAGTATGACGAAACAGTCCCCAGGTTGACGGAAGAAACAACGCCAATTGCAGGCATAAGGAGATTGAAAGAGAGTATGCAGAGGTAATGAGAACTACGTGGCAAACAGCCCGACGTGTTGCCATTGCCATTACTTTTACGATCCAATCTTTCATCTCGCTGCCTCTGCTGCATATACGTTGACGATATTTTTTTCCTTCTTTTTCCTAATCTCTTTTACGCTCTGTGCAAGGTGCGAGCTGAAATGTCGGGCGATCGCAGCTGCATGGGAATTATGTCAAATCTCTGTGCTGCGTGATGCGCGCGAGCAAGAAAGGCTGACGGGGGGGGGGGGGGGGGGGGCTCTCTCGAGAGTGCTATACCGTTACGTCGAGGGGCACACACACGTGCCGATCATCAACGCTAATTCATCCTTCTCGCTTTCTACTTCGCCCTCCCCACCACCCAATTTTCGTAATCCGAGGATAACGAAACAGAGTTAATGAAAACAAAAAAAAAGTAATTCGAGGTTGGAGGAAATGTGGATATTGCGATATCTGTGGCCCCTAATTCTGACCAGGCAGCCTTCATATTTGACCCAAAATAAGACTTTATTGAAGAGTGGTAAAAATCTAAATTCGACCCTTAAGGGGGTTTTAAAATTTGTAAGTTTTTTACTAAAATAAATTTAGTAAGTTTCAAGTAAATCTGGTAAAAAAATAGGTTTTTTTCATACAAACCTCAACACTCCCGTTTAACCCCCTTAAAGGTCACATTTTCGAAATTTCTGAAATACACGTTTAACACAAATCTGATCGAAAAAAAATATGTTGTCTCGTATCAATTTATAAATCTCCTTTTCACCCCCTTAAGGGTCGAATTTTGATTTTTACCGCTCTTGAGAAAAAGTCTTATATTGGATCAAATATAAAGAGTTCGTGGTCAGAATGAATAATGCGGAGGAAATAAAAAGGTCAACTGTATCGACGTGGCACGTAATCGGTAACCTCGAGACCGATTCTTTGACATGCTCGATCGAAACGCAATTTCCAAGCTCATTCCTAAAGATCGTGAATAACTGTCAAATAATTATCGGACAGTGATAAAAAAAAAATCGTGTCGGCCGTCATCTCAGACGCATTCAGCGCGGTCGTTGACGTCGACAAATTCCTGCGCAGTTCGTGATCTTTCGTAAGAAACTGCGCGACGTTATTCGATTTTTTTTCATATTTATTGTTAATTTTATCAGCAATATTAACTTCGCGAAAATCAAATATAACAGAAAAAAGGCTTAAAACTAAATTTTGAAATTTTACACAAACGAAAAGCACGTTCGAAAAATTAGCATCGATTTCCGCAATTTCGAAAGTCGAAAAAAAAGAACGTCACCGAACACGTTGAGCAGCGGCTTAAGTTCCCCGCTTAAGGCCTTATATACGCGAAAAATTTCGAAATTTTTCATTTTTTTTTTTTAAATTTTTGATTCCATTAGCCTGAACGGTTAGGAATATTTGAAGCTTTACAGAATTGAAAAGTTCGAAAAGTTCCAAAAATAAGGTAAGATTGCATTTGTAATAGATACCGCGCGGCGCGTCCAACCGCCAACTTCAAAGCCGCTTTTCCACGATTCACTTATTGAACCTTGTGAAAGTTCTAAGTCCCGAACGAAGGTTCAGATCGCTTTGAAATTTTAACCACATATTCTTAGTATCATCACCAATCGTGCGAACCACGGAAACAAAAATTTCAAAGACAAAAAAAAATATATAAAATAAAATAACGACAGAAAATTGAGTACAACAATTTTAAGTTTCCAATTTTTATTATAATGTTAAAAAAATAATATTGCTGGTTCACACTGAAGATGCATTCATTATGCAATTATAAATATGTTCATTTTTTTCAGACACCCACATCGATGCCGAGAACTTTCACCATCAACGTGGGCGCAAAAAAAATACATTGCTTTATTATGTTATATCTCCGGCATTTTTTAATATTTGATTTTTTTTGCATGTAAATGCATAAATGCATATGAGGCATTCACGTCACTTCAGCCAGTAAAAAAAATCCACAAATAATCGAATAATAATTTGCAATTTTTAAATAAATAAATAATTACTAATTTTAAAATAATAATAATAAACAAATAATCGAATAATAATCCACAAATAATCGAATAATTTGAAAAATCGAATTACTTTATTGAAAAATATTCACAGTGTCAACAATTTTTAAAAATTTCTGATGTTTTTTCTCGTTGATGACCATTTTTTAACATTTTTCCATTCAAATGGCTGTATGTTTGGCAGGATTTATCGTATTTACATTCGTAAAAAACGAAAATGTGCGTCTTTTTATAGCCTTCCAGTAAAAAATTAATTTAGATTTATTGAGCAAGTCGAACGGCCATTTCAGGGCAAAGTATGCAAAAATATTTTTTTTCTCAAGGAAAGACACTCGTTATTCAATTTTTTAAAATTTCCCCACATTGTGAATAAGAAAAACGGATTTTTGGTATTTTTTATATTATGGGATTCCTAAACACCGTGAATTAACAGCTATTTTTATTTTTTTGTTTTTTTTAAATTAATATTCGATTGAAGAGTGTGGAGCACTCCAAGGCTCCGATACATAGGACATACATGTCATATGTGTTTCAAAAACCTGGTAAACATACAGCGAGTGCTCCACACTCTTCAATCGAGTATTAATAAATAAAAAATAAAAAAATAAAAATAGCTGTTACTTCACGGCGTTTAGGAATCCCATAATACAAAAAATACCAAAAATCTGTTTTTCGTATTCACAATTCGGAGAAATTCTTAAAAATAAAATAAAGAGTGTTTTTCCTTGAGAAAAAAAATATTTTTGCATATTTTGCCTTGAAACGGACGTTCGACTTGCTCAATAAAATCTAAATTAATTTTTTCCCGGAAGGCTAGAAAAAAACGCACATTTTCGTTTTTTACGAATGTAAATACGTCAAAACCTACCAAAGATACAGCCATTTGAATGGAAAAATGTTAAAAAATGGTAATCAACGAGAAAAAAACGTCAGAAATGTTTGAAAAATTTCGACACTCGGTGAATATTTTTCAATAAAGTAACTTGATTTTTCAAAATTATTTGTAGATTTTTTTTCTGGCTGAATTGACGTGGAATGCCTCATATAAATATATATATATGTAAATGTATAATATACATAAATATTTATAAATATGCATAAATGCATAATATACATATAAGTGCATAAATGATCTGTAAAAAAAATGTCAATATATGCGTCATTTTTTTTAACCGCGTCTAAAAAAGTACCTTCGAAAATCGGCGAAATCGCGTATATGAGGCCTTAAGGTTCGCACGTTCCCCTGTTTATTGATTTTCTCTCTCGGGGCACAGCCTGACAGTTCGCGCGAGTACGTTAGAGCGTTCTTTTTTTTCCCGCGTCTTGCGCAACTCACCGGTGGATCTCCGCCAAGAAAATAAGTCTAGTTTTTTTTTTTTTTTTTTATCAAACTTCTGTTTCGATAGTCACCGGTCGTGATTGCAAATATCGTTATCGATCCTGAGGGTGTTTCGACACCCGATTAAAATTGAGACGAAAAAAAAGGGGTTTGTCCAAGAGGACTTACCTTTCTGCTGCGACAGGTCTGAGGATTCGAGCACTCGGACGATCGTCTGCTCCTGTTCGTCTTGTAAATATCCCACTCGTTCTTAACCACGGGCATCATAAACGCCATCTCGTCTCTTCCCGGTGCACTTTTGTCCGTTGAAATCCTTCGAGAAAGTTCCAAATGTCGACGCGAGACGACGGAAACTTTTCGCCCGTATTTTAAAGCAATGCAAAGATCAAAGTTGACTTTCTCTCCTTTCGAACGAATTTTTCATCGACACTCGTTCCTCTCTCTCTCACTGTGTCGTTTTTTTTCTCCGTTTTTCGATCTCCGCAAACTATTTGCAGATTTCTTTTTTTTTTTTCTTAACCCCTTCACGATGGTTTCCGCGTCGAAAGGGGGACTTTGTATGACAGTTCTCTCAGGTGTCACGTGTGTGTGTGTGTATGTACGCATATATTTATGTGTGTGTTCACACGGTGGTTTATATCGGTGTTCTGCTTTTCCAACAACGTGACAAGTAGCTACGTATTGTGTATCGGTGCGATCACGACCGTTGCCTGTTTCGGAATGAGAACGCTGGGCGGCGTACGGTAAGTGTAGATCGTGAATAGTGGGGAGGGATCGTCGCCGTACGAAAGAGCGAGACCGAGATATACGTTTGGACTCGCACATACGCGGGATTGGTCGAGAGCTCGAGGCGCGGGACTCGCGGCGTATAACGCTACGTCGCAACTTTTGACCATTGATTTTTGGCCGAATCTTTCGGTTATTTCGCATCCTTCCCGGTAGCGGAAACGACAAAAACCTTCTCGTATCTCGTCATCTCTGCTTCGATTGTCCACATTGAACGCGCGATTACGCTTCGATCTGTGCGCACTTTTCGAATCCGGCGAAACTTTCGACTCGGTCGGTAAGACAGGAATCACGAGATTGCACAGCACGAGGAAATTCGCTTATCGCCCAACTATGAGGAGTGTGCATGTGTGTGCTATCCCTGCGCACATCGTAGTCCCGAAGGTCAAGCCCGGCAGATTTGCGTCGTAGAATAAAGGGCAAGCGCGCGCGCGAGGATATTGCGATGTCCTGGGACCTACGTGACGCAGGGCACGACCTTTCCCCCTTTACCCCTCGTACTACGACGTGGCGAAAAAAACGAAGTTGGTCAAAGTGTTCCGAGTACAGAGTCCCGGATCTTGTTATTTACTCTGGGTGGGATCAATTCGTATGTTGGAATCGTTGAAATTACGTCGGAGACGTCAACGCCGCGCTGAGATTAGCGAGGCCTCGTCGTGTCGAGCGATAATTAAAAGTTTTGTTTAGACTGCGGAAGGAGTCAGGCAAACAAGAGGTCCGCACGTTTGTACTCAATTATCACCCGGCCTAAAAATAGAATTTACGATTTGCGCTGTGTCGCGTGACTATCAAATGCGCGCTTCCGAGGAAATCGATCGTACAGGCTCCAGTAACGATTGCCCCGGTTGCCCGTTTCCGGTAAGGCGGCGTTCCGTCTAACCGGTTAATGTAATCGGTATTATCAACGTTTTCTTTACCGACTGCCAGTAAGAGCGATCTCTACCTTACCGACCGAGCGGTCGGTAAGATAGGAATCTCTGCTGTATTGCCTCCGAGCTTTCGCGCTACTCGTCGTTCGTGCCTCGTTTCCGCCTGATCTATGAATCCCCGGTATGGCTTCCGGGGAGTCGTTTGAAGCGGAATTTTGCGCCCTTTGTGAATATGCAACGGGGATTGGTCTCGGATCTACGGCTAATGAGAAGCAACTCGTTCTCGGTACGTTCAACCCGGGAATATCGATTTTCCACCCTACGTCTTACGTCGAGGAAAAGAACTCACATAGGGACCAGTACGTTTCGCGTTCTCGACACGCGCATACAAGATCATCGCGAAATCACCATACAAACGTATTACGTAACGCGCTCACGAGCCCGTTCAATTTTTGCCCGCGCAGACTCGAAAGATCGAAACAGGTCAACGTTCGCGCCGAACCTTCGAAAAATAACCAAAAACCCCAAACATGGACCGAAAAAATTCTCTGAGAAATTTCCATACTAATAGTAATGCAACAATAATAACAATGTGCATCGAAAATAAACAATCCAAGCCCTAAGGAGGTGCGGTCTCCGGTTCCCATCAGTTACTAAAGGAGAATAAAAAAACAAATCGTTCGCCAGGTAAAGGCCGGAGGGTCCGGGGAAGCGGCACGAGTAGGGGTCGAGGCGCGGGAAGGGAGAGGACGCTCGCTCCGTCGCGCGTACTCTCGTATCGGATATTGTGTAGCGGTTTATTGTATTACCATTTGTACTACAATACGGTTCTGTTTAACTCGAAGCCGCGCTCGGAATCGTCGATCGCGCGGAACCCTCGGGTCTCTCTTTCCGCCCCCGATCGCGAACGATCGTCATCATCGTCGATTGGTTCAAAACACACACTTTCCTTCACTCGTAAGCTGCGAATTGACAAAAATTTCAAAAATACGAACGGTCGCAACGATATCGATAAAAATTTGCAGTATTGATTGAAAAATTGGTACAAATTAGTGAAAATCCGTTTTAAAAAATCAGTTGAAAATCGGTAATATCGGTATTTTAAAGAAATCTGTAACATCCGTCAAAGAAAATCGGTAAAAGTCAGTTGAAAATCGGTGAAAATAAGTCAAAATCGGTTTTAAAAAATCATTTAAAAAATCGTTAATATCGGACTAAAAATCAGTAAAGAAAATTGGTAAAAATCAGTAAACAAAATAGGTAAAATCGGTAAAAAAAAATCAGTTCAAAGTCAGAAAAAATCGGCAAAAATTAGCAAACGAAATTGGTAAAAATCAGTAAACAAAATTGGTAAAATCGGTAAAAAAAATTAGTAAACAAAATTGGTAAGATCGGTAAAAATCAGTAAACAAAATTGGTAAAAATCAGTTCAAAGTCGAAAAAAATCAGTTTAAAAATCGGTAACAAAAAAATCGGTGAAAAATCGAAATCTCGCGGTTAAAAATCCATGCAAGCATCGAAATTTCTCGCGACTAAAAAATTGAAAGTTTATTTTGCCTCTTGGCCTAAATTGTATTCAAAATTGACGGGGAGAGAGGCGAATGAGAGAAAAAAATGGTATTTGATCCGGTGACTGCGGAACAGCGGAAACAATTCTTCCGGCAGGGATACGCAGCACACCTGCCTGGGTAAATTAATTTGCGTTTCGTATCGATATTTGACACGATTATTTACGATTCGACGAATGGAAAATATGGAGCACCGATGACTATCGGCCCGATTAAATGACCTTCCAATTATTCGTGCGCACCCAAACATTTGGATACACTTTGACGCGAACGATTATGCATACAGACGCAATAAAACATTAAGCGCGTAACACTTTTTTATTGTTTTCATTTTGTTTTTGTTTTGCTTTCATGCGACGATGAGAGCACGCGAGACTACCTGTCCGGTGCTAATTCAATTCACAAGCCGGACTGTGTGACATCCGTTTCTCGCGGATCGTCTATGTCGATTATGCAGCCTCTGATTATCACGCGCGCCGTCGAGTCTCCTTGAGCTTGAAAATTATGACAGCGAGAGAGAGAGAGAGGGGGGGGAGAGAGAGAGGGAGGGGGAGAGAGATAGAGAGAGGGGGAGAGAGAGGGAGGGGGAGAGAGATAGAGAGAGGGGGGAGAGAGAGGGAGGGGGAGAGAGATAGAGAGTGGGAAGGGGAGAGAGGGGGGAGGGGGAGAGAGAGAGAGAGAGAGAGAGAGAGAGAGGAGAGAGAGAGAGAGAGAGAGAGAGAGAGAGAGAGGAGAGAGAGAGAGAGAGAGAGAGAGAGAGAGAGAGAGAGAGAGAGAGAGAGAGAGAGAGAGAGGGGGGGAGGGGGGAGGGGAGAGAGAGAGAGAGAGAGAGAGAGAGAGAGAGAGAGAGAGAGAGAGAGAGAGAGAGAGAGAGGAGAGAGAGATGAGAGAGAGAGAGAGAGAGAGAGAGAGAGAGAGAGAGAGAGAGAGAGAGAGAGAGAGAGCGAGAGAGAGAGGGGTGAGAGAGAGAGAGAGAGAGCATAAGAGAAAACGCGCGAGAGGAAATTTTGCAACTGCGAGTACTCTTACATATTCGACCTGAATCGTGCCGAGGCGAAACGTGTACGATTAAGGCCATATCTGGCTACATACGAAAAATCGTATATAATATCATACCGCGACTCGCCAACCGGCGTGCATTAAATTTCATTCCTCGCGGCATTTCGAACTTGTGCACTCGAGCCGGGCGCTAAGTTGATCCAACACTGAATCCGGATAACAAGAATCCGAAAAAAATGTTTCGTTAAGGGGCTATACGAGTGTGAGGGCTGAAAATTTGGGTGATTTTCGGGAATTTTTTGGAAGAAAAGTACTCAATCAAATGTTTCGGAAAATTAAGAATATATTTGGCTATATTTGACCTATATTACATAATTTGTTTCATAGAAAAATATTCAGATCCAAGCGACTTTTGTGCTGCCTTCGGAGGCGCGAAAAAAAGTTCCTCCACTGCTGACATGATTCCGGCCGATTGAGTAGCTGAAACCGAAAAGGGAAAAAATGTCATTAAACTGGAAGGTATTTCCTGTACAATGACGTAGGATTTTCGAAAAATATCAAAATCTAACAAAATGGCGTGGTTATGAAAAAAAAGTCTTTTTTCTTGCCTATAAAATGGTTTTTTTAAATGCCAAATCGTCAATTTTCATCCAATCAAAAATATCCTACGTCATTGTAGAGTAAATATATTCAAGAGTACTCAGTTCAGATTTCGAGTCATTCGGATAATTGCTCTTTGAGTTACAGTGGCAGCAAATTTTTAAAATCTCATTTCGAGAAAAATGCGTTTAAAGATTTAACTATCGATTTTTGCAAGATAAAATGATTAGAGATACGGCCTTGAAATTGTCACAGGATATTCTTGAAAGTATAAACTGTCGAAAAAGGCAAAAAAAATCGATTTTTTGAAAGTGTCACTCTGGTATAGCCCCTTAATGTCATAAGATTGATATTGAAATATAATAATGATTTCTTTGATGATTTTACAACATTTGTTACATGACATTTTATAACAATTATAATTATTATTATCATAAATGATAATAATTATTATAATGTTCCGGGCGACAAATAAGAATTATATTGTTCCGGGCAATAAATAATATTACCCGGACCAAAAATAGTAATATTGCAATATAATCATGATTATTTTGATTGACTTTGTAACAAATAAAATAATAATAATAATAAAATCGTATCGAAAAAGTATCGAGTTATTTCAAATTGGCAGACGCAATTTTTTAAATTATTTCTTTCGAAAAACGACGACCAAATTAATTAATTGGCCCAAACATAAACGCGAATTAATTTGATCACGAATCAAAATATTCGTTTCGATAAATATTATTAATAATTTGTTATAAGTAAGTAAGGATTATTGACGATATTAATCATTTTGATCGATTTTTCGTGAGTAATAAAAATAGGTTGTTTGTTTTTGGAAATTGTGTTACGAGAGGAGAACCGTAAATAAAAAGTACTTTTCGTAGGGGGGCTCGGAAAGTTTGCTAGCCTCGCGGTACCAGGCACCCAACTTTTCTCAACCTTCCGCGCGTGCTGCGTTTATCGCTTCGACCCTGTGCACCACCAACACCCCGACACGCATCCACGCGAATCTCAAGCCCTCTCCCCCACGGATATCGATCTCGGGTACAGTCTCCCCCGACAATTACAACAAACATCATTATTTAAATGTCCGCCGTCGATTTTGTTGAAACTCATATACGTGATAAAGCAAAACGATTTTAAGAGGGAAAACCACCCGTCAAAGCAAAATCGTGTAGAGGGGTAGTTTTGCAGTTTCACGCAAAGAAGCAGTCCGCCGATCTGAATAAAACAAAAACGAAAGTTTTTCTAATGTCATGCAATGAAAAGTCCACTATAGAATAAAATTAAAAAAATTAAGGCGAGATGAACATTGACAATGATCAAAAAATCGATTTCTTTTTTTTCTTCTTGAAACGATAGAATTATACATGTAGAATATTTTACCAAAATTTCAAAGCGAAATTTGAAAAACTTCAAACGTTACAACCCGTCAACGTGCCTCACCGCTCGGATTTGGTACGGGCGTGAACTTCGAACGCGTTTTTCTCAAAACTGCATTATCGAAATTGGCGTGCAGGATTACTCAAAAATTATTAAGGCGAATTTAACATTTCTTTCGTATGAAAAATTGATTCACTCGTAAAATTAATTTCATATCTAATTAGTATGAATATCAAGCTGTTAGAAAATATATTTTTTTTTTCTATGTACAAAATGGCCGACTACTCGAAACTTCTCGAAACAGCTTTTTTCCAATTGGCGTGACAAATAACATCGATAATTTTCACTCGATTCACTTCAAATTAAAAAGTTGTGTTCCTAATTGCATTTCGCAGAGAAGTACGTACGGAATTTCTGATTAATCGACAACTTTTCATTTTATGAGCAGTTTGTGAGCAGTTATAACGAAATTATTCACTGAAAATTCATTCCTTAAGGGGAGATATACACCTAGGAGCCGGAAAAAGGTCATTTTTGGGAATTTTTTCAAGGAAAACTTTTTGAAATTTCGCATTGGGGTTTTAATTATCTAAAAGTATATACATTCAAAAATATGTTTAATTTTCTTTATTTAAAAATATCAAAAATATACAAGGATATTGTATGATCCTTGGAGCGTCGTAAAAAATCTGCGTATACGGTACCCACTGGCGTTTCGTCGAAAATCATCTGAAAAAAAAAAACCAAAAAGATTATTAAATTAGATACTATAATCTAGTACTTGTCATAGCCGATTTTGAAAATATCGATTTATGACAAAATGGCGGACGTTTGAACATAAATAGTGCTTTTTGGGCCAAAAATTAGTTATTATTTTGCCTACAAAACAAAAACTAAGTAACGGAAAAAAATCCTATAACAAGTGCTAGGTAATGGTGTATAGAATAACCACAAAAAACCTCAAGGCAATCGGTTCATTGGTTTTCGAGAAATTTTGGGTACCGATTTGAAAAACGCGGTTTTGAGAAAAACGCGTTTGAAAATTTGGGAATGAATAAATCGTGAAATTTGTCAACTTACATGGAATCATCGATACCAGGCCCATAGTGTAGGTTTTCTACGGTGGACGGAATGTTCATAGCTTCTTAATCGATTTTTTCAACTTTTGAATAAAACAATATTTTTCAAGGAGCCAGTCCGCTTTGGAGCCACAAAAAAGGCTTATTTCGCGATTTTTTTTTTTTGAGAATTTTATAAAAGGTATGAATATAAAAGTTGTTGGACTTAATAAATAAAGTCTTAAAGTATATAACAAAAATTTAATTCATTTTTATTCATTTTTAAGTACAAAAAGTAACGTAACGTAAAGTAACGTAACGTAAAAGTAACGTAACGTAAAAGTAACGTCACGTAAAAGTAACGTAACGTAAAAGTAACGTAACGTAAAAGTAACGTAACGTAAAAGTAACGTAACGTAACGTAAAAGTAACGTAACGTAAAAGTAACGTAACGTAAAAGTAACGTAACGCCTCAAAAAAAGGTGGGCTAGGTAGCTCCATCACAACTCGGCAACGGCTTGTCTGAAACAAAAAAATCAAAGTCCATTAGATTTAGTATGACACTAGCTACAAAATGACCCTCGGATATAAAGGTTTGTCAAAAAATAAAAAAATGGCAGATGAAAAACGAAAAAAAGTTTTAAAAAACGCGCTTTTTTGCAGTTTTTCGCAAAAAAAAGAGTAAAAATCAAAATTTTAAAACCATCGAGGGTCATCTTGTTGCGAAGCATATTTACAATATGTGGTTCAAATTTTAAGAGATTCGGTTTATTAGTTTTAGAGATACAATGGAGCTAGATTTTGAAAACGTTGTTTCGAGAAAAACGCGTTTGAAGTTTATACTATGAAAAACTCTTACCTAAACTTAATCGGAAATTCCTGCACCGTACAAAATCCCTTCTGATTGCTCATCATCGTCGATTTCTTCAAGTCTTGCTTGCTTTCGATTTTTTTTAATTTTCAAAGTGGACTGGCCCCTTAAATTCCATACATACTTCTCTAGGTATTCTAATGTAGATTGACGAGAATTTTTGTTTTTTGTTCTAGGTCAAAAATTGTGGATGCTAAATGTCACGCCACCGAAAAAAAAGATAACAAAAGAAAATATTAGTAGTCGGCCAATTTGTACATCGAAAAAACAAAATATATTTTCTAACAGCTTGATATTCGTCCTAAATGGATGTGTAATTAATTTTATGACTGAATCACTTTTTCATACGAAAAAAAAAATTGTTAAATTCGCACATGATTTTATTCACGTTACTGTGGCCTAAGGTCTCAAGCCGATTGAGTAGAAACTTGGTAGAAATATTGATAATATTGGTACCTTCTACTTGACAAAAATTGTTTTTGAAAAATCGAAAAAAAAAACTACTTTTTTAATCCACATTTCACAGAAATCTTGATTTTTTTTTGTAAAGGCGTGCCATTGTCTCAAATTTACATTTTCTTCATTTTATTTACCGTCACATAGAAACTATACATGTTCTAACTGAAAAACACTACTTGCTTTAACACTGTGCCGCTCCGCCATTTTGATAATGAATTAATTTAAAAAAATTGTTTCGTATACTTAAGTATACTATCAAAGTATACCAAAAGTTTGATAATTGTAGAATAATGATTTCTTAGTTCAAAAAAATCCCTCAATACTGCTTATTTTTTCCTGTCTAAATGTATCTCCCGCCTTAATTAAGGGGTGACACGCCTTTTTTCGAGGGGTCGTTTCCCCCTAAAAACATTTTTCCGCTGATAAAAAAAAAATACGTGTTTAATACTTTTCAATGCTTTATAACAAATGAGTTTGAATAAAATCGAAGGCTAACACTCGAGGGATGTTCCTTGTCAGTCTCCTGACTAGACCCTGCTAACGTCGAGACAGACCCTACGCGAGGAGGTCTTGAAAAATTTTATACGAAAGAACGATTTTTCTCTCGATTGGCGTTGTTGTCGTTTTTTTTTTATGCCGCAGTCGAGAATCATTTTTTTCGACGATTCAGTTGCGGATCGCAGACGTTGCGCGACCTAGATCCTCAATTTGTGAGGTGAATCAGCATCCAAGCGTAACCGATCTAGACGCGTGTGACGATGGAGCACAGAACGAGAGTGGAGCTCGAACGTTGACTTACCCACGACCGTTTCGTCCACACTCGTCCTCAGAAAGAACTAGAGATTGGACTATCGAAGCTTTTTCTATTACTGCATATTATTTCGATATCAACGAGTTGTAATCAGAGATGGGCATACTAAAAGTATTCGAGTAGGAAAATAATACTGAATACATGTCAAATGGATATTCATTTTTTTTTTTCAATAATGAATCGATCTCGATTCAGTATTCGTTCTGAGAATAAATAATTAATCCAGTTGGATTCAGTATTCGTTCCGAAAATGAATAATTAATCCAGTTGGATTCATTATTCGTTTTCGGAACGAATACTGAATGGAGTTGGATTCATAATTCCTTTTCGGAATGAATACTGAATCCAGTTGGATTCTTTATTCATTTTCGCAACAAATTTTAAATAAGTTTCTTTATTATTCGTGAATAAAAAAAAATTCGAATATGCCCAACCCTGGATGTAATATCGGCAGACCGGTATTTCGATATTTTCCGATATTTGTGGGAAACTGATTAAAAACGTTCGAAGCTTGAAAGTGAAAATGGAAGTTGTAGAAATATAATACTTTAAAGCTAAGGGACACCAAATTATTTATTAAGGGGTTAGGCCACGATTTTTTAGGCAAATTTTTCACTTTCCAAAAATTTTCCTAAAAATCGTCAGATAATTGTTAATAACAAATGAACTATGCAATATAAAAAAAAATCCTACATACTTCCATAGACAATGTATTTTTCAAGATATATTCAACGTTTCAAGTGAACCGGTTGAAAATTGTCTGAGTTATGTTTCCGGTCAACTTAAAAAACGCAGTTTTGAGATCAACGCTGCACAGCCGCCATTTTGAAATTAATCGCTTCAAAAAAATTATTGTATACAGTAACTGATATGTATGATAAACACCCTTTTTCGTAATCTCGATTTATTTTGTAGTTTTTCTGAAAATAAATCCCCAAAAAACCTATTTTTTCGGCCTCTAGAGTGGCCTGAGGCCTTAAAAACCACCGTCTTTTATTGAGATCTTCATTTGTTACGTAAAATGGAGTTAGTTTGAGCAGATTTTTGAAGTTTTTTGGAGGTAACTTTTTTTTAACATCCTAAATGCCAACTTTTTTTGCTCCATTAGAACAATGTGTTCCTTGGCTGTCAAATGTATAAGAAAGTCAAGCCCCATCACACCTCCACAATTTTATATACAGGGTGTCCCTCTTATCTCTGCCACCCGAAATAACTCGGTAATGATCAACGTCACAAAAAAATGTTCCAGACAGAAGTTGTACCGTGCGAAGAGGGCCATCAAAGGCGACCAATTTTTTTTATTTATTTCGGTGGAGGCGCAGACGCACAGTGAAGGTCACCTCCACTTTTATAAATGGAATGGTACATTTTTTTTTCAAACATCCTGTGACGCACTTCATGCCGTATAAAACACGTTAGGGGGTCAAAATCGTTCAAGGTCATTCAAGGTCACCTTCGGTCGTTATCGTTTTCTCGTCAAAATGCCGCTTGGTTCATCGAGCTACGATGATTTTTCGATTTTTGACAGAATTTCAAAAACGGACCATCGACTTTTACGAATTTTTCCATACCGAATGAATGAATTCTCAAAAAGAAGAATGAAGATGAAGCCAGTGACGTTCTCTACGTCTACCATAATCGTTTTCAAATTCCCATTGAGTCATCAATAAATTGTCACTCGAATAAAACCGACGGTAGAAATTTTGCGGCCAAAGGTCGAAAAAAAAAAATTCACATTGTAAACCATTTCAAGGACCTGTCCAATGTAAAATTCCCCGCCGATTACGAATATCACGGAGTTTTTGTTAATTCGCACAATCATGTGCTAATTTAACAATTTTTTTTCGGATGAAAAAGTCACTCATAAAATTAATTACACATTTAGTATGAATATCAAGCTGTTAGAAAATAAATATATACTTTTTTCAATGTACAACATGGCCGACTACTCGGATATTAGTAGTCGGCCATTTTGTACATCGAAAAAAAATATATATATTTTCCAACAGCTCGATATTCATACTAAATAGATGTGAAATTAATTTTACGAGGGAATCACTTTTACATACGAAAAAAAAATCGTTAAATTCGCACATGATTGGCCCAAGGTCTTAAAGCTGAAAATTACGCCAGCTACGGGCAAAAAAGTCTGTTTTCGGCAGCCTCGCGACGATTTGTGTTTTGTACATATACGTATATATGCATATTGATACGCTTGCAGATACACGGGACACTGTCCCACTCTTAAATTTCGGGTCGGAAAGAGATTCGGCGCCAATACAGCAGACATAATGAAGGTTTGTACACAATCCATTCGTCGGTCGGTTGAAACTCCGCGTCCTCCTTGTCCTACTTTTTTTCTTTTATTTTTCCTTCTGACCTCCCCCACGGACGTTCTCAATTCGGTGACTCTCGCGGTCGCGATCGTCGACGATGTTCGCAGGAATTACTGGAGAAAAAAATCCTAAAAACTGGCCCCTACAGACCGAGCTCGGGTAAGGAGGTGCTGTTGCCAATTGTGCGTGACAACGAGATACGAAGGGATTGGAAGAGCGAGGCTCGTTTTTACAAAACACCGCCGTTCATTCTCGGCTACACGGGTAAATAAAAATTGGTCGTGTTCTGCTCAAGCTTGAGGGGGGGAGATATCCTTAAGGGGCTATACCAATGTGAGCTCTGAAAATGTGGATGATTTTCGGATTTTTTTTTTGGAAGAAAAGTACTCAATTAAATGTTTCGGAAAATTAATAATATATTTGTCTATACTTGACTTAAATTCCATAATTTTTTCATCGAAAAATATTGAGATCCAAGCGATCCTTTATAAAGGGTCGTTTGGAAAGGGGAATAAACCCTTTATAAAAAAAATCCCTACGGGATGCCATCGAAGCTGAATTTTCGAACAGTTTAAGACTTGGCGCATGCAAATCGGACGAATAGTTTTTTCAATATGTTGTCAACCAGGTTAAAAAACGTAGTTTCGAGAAAAACGCAATTTTACAATTTTTTAAAACATTTTTGGTGAGAGCATTCTTGACAAATGTATTTTTCAGAAAATTAAAAAAAAAAACAATTTTTTTTACCGTATTGTGTAAAATGAAAAACACCAACTTTTTTGTCCTCGCCTAAAGGTGTCTCCCCCTGTAAGGTCCTTTGCGAATATCAATATGTAATAATATATCATTATTCAATTGCGATTAGGATACATACCTGGATTCAACGAGAAGTACGGTCTCTCGTTCATGCGAGCGGTCGAGGAGGGTGGCAGGGAATGGCGCGAGAAACAGACCAAACTGCGTCTCCGCCGTGACGCCCTGAGGGCGCACGTGGAGCAGCGCGCGAGCCCGCGAAATTTGATGGCCCGAGCGAGAGCCGATAACGTGGAAATCGAAATCGACCACGGTCACCCGAGGGAACGAACGTTTTTCGGTAAAATAAAAAAATAAAAAAGCGGCAAAGCTTGCAGTTGAAAAATTCCTAAGTTTTTTGTTGCTCGAAAAATTCGAATATTTTTTAAGCTGTTTGTTCAATTTGAGAAATTTGCGTCAGAGCTCGGAGGGCAGATCGACGAGCGAGCTCGGTTCGAGAGACAAGAGAAAGGTGCACCGGAAATTCTTCCGCGCGCTTACTCGTCGCGAATCCGTAATTTATCGTGCGAGAATTGCATAAGAGAATCCGTACACTCGTTTAAGGGGTTACGCCTAGTTGTAAAAGTCGAACAATCACTTTCTTTCAAAATTAATATTATAATAATTAAAACTAATATTATTATTATATTTTGACAGTACGTCGTGCGTAAAAATGTCCCCTGATGTAAAAATATAATATTTGATCGAAGAATTTTTGTTTTTTGATGTATGCTTTCGATCTGATGAACGCAAAAAGCGCGTTTTTTTGCGACAAAATAAAAACTCATTTTGAACACGCGCCGTTTTTTTTTAATTTTATATTTGCGAACTTCCTTCGATTAATCGTAGGATAAACTAATTATAATTAAATATTATAGATTGTAATTAAATATTTTTACGCAAGAAAATTACAGAGTGGTCTTCGAATCGAAAATTATCGAGTGGTCTTTTTCAAATACCTAATTTTTAAAGAAATTTATCATGACAATTTTCTTTAAAAAATCCAGAAATGAGTATTTATAATTAAATATTACAGATCGTAATTAAATATTTTTACGCAAGAAAATTATAGAGTGATATTTAGATGATACTTTTTCAAATACCTAATTTTTTAAGAAGTTTATCATGACAATTTTCTTTCAAAAATTCAAAAATGATTTTTTTTCGATTGTTACAACTGGGCGTAACCCTTTTAAGGAGTTTCGGGACGATTGATGACATGTTACGATTTGATTAAAATTTATACAATAAATACTGAATGCACCCGCCAACTTTTAAATCGATCCGTATTTTAAGGTAATCCTATCGCCAGGCTTCAACCCAACGGATTTTCATGTTTTTTTTTTTAGTTTTCACTAAATATATTAATAATCGTCTCTGTAAAGTTTCAGGGTCGGTTATCGATCTAATTACGGAGAAAAAAAATATTAAAACTGCGTATTTTTGTGAAGGAATTCCGACACGACATACAAAAATCCAATTTCCGGTCGCTAAAAAAGTGTATATAATCGTGGGAATACGTCAGATTCTTAAAAATAATCAGATTTACATACTTAACATATGTAGTAATCCAATGCTCTCAGAAAAAAATTACGCTTATTGACCTAATTTTTATGTAATATCAAGTTTAATTTGAACTTCCGGTATTGGATTTATGACCACTTGCTACGATAAAGAGACGTGACAGCAAGGCAACAGCTGACTGTAGTCCTAACCTTATCTCACTCGTTCGAATTTCCACACATATTTCATGTTTTAACCGACATATTTCGCCGACACAAAGTTTTCCTCGCTTTTTTACCAGTCGCGGCCCGAATACAATTCTTTATATTTCCCGCACCTGACATTGTTTTGACATATCGACGTTGAAAAGCATGAAGGTTAAACTCGCCCAGCCCCCTGACACTGGCCTACTATTCCTGTACCATAAACGAAAACGTATTGTCCCGGCTTTTTAGTTCTTAAAATCGCCACTACCTAGCGTTAGTTGTTACGTGACAGCCTCGGGCTTCAAATACTCCGATCAGCTGAACGATTCGATACTTTCGTTTCGTGCTGTTATCGTTATTGCGATAACAGTACGAACTGTTACAACTATAACCGTATCCATCATACACGCGCATAATGGTTTTCCTAAAGTTATTCACACTAAACTTTTATTCATGTAAAATATTCGAGACACCGTTGCAACTCACATATATATGCATGCCTGTCACACGACTACTAGCGCCACAGTGCGGCAAAGACATTTTGCGAACGGCATTTATCTACCAGTGTCAGCCCCCTGAACTCGCCTGGTTGAGTAAAACGAGACGGAGATAGAATCAATGTTGCCAAATATCAAACCTAGAAATACTGCGCGAATCGTTGGAATAACTATTTTTTCATTTTTCCAATTAAATGTGAACATTCGTTCAACAGTTTACACATGGAAAATTTCAGTAATGACAAATTATTTTGTTCGCATATGTTAAAAATATAAATTGTCCAAGTCTCCAAGTATAATCAGTGGTATGACTAGTGTGAAGCGATAGGATTGCCTTAAACAAGGTTAATGAGACTGCATTGATCAAATTTATTAAACATTTAAAAAGTTGAGCGCCACAAGCTTCTATTTATAATCACATATATGCGACTTGGTAAAAAAAATCAACTTTTTCGTGCATTAGATAAAAGCTCGTTAGAAAACAATTTCACGTGTGAATTTTCATTGATAATCGGCAGGAAATGAAGTTTCACCGGAGAGGCCGCCGATCGTGGGCTACACGGGTCATATACCAGGGGCGAAGGGCGAGTCGGCCCTCTCGTGTCGTTACGCACAAGCAGCGAGGCAAGGCTTGCAAGCGATGCAGAGGGAGCGCGAGGAGAGATCGAGCCGCGAGCGAGGCGCACGAGGAGAAGCGTTCGGCGGCCAAATTTTCGACGAGACGTGAGAGACGCGCAAGTCCCCCAACTTTTCCCTAGCTTCTCCGATGTGCAGCATTTTAGAAAAAAACGTGCCTTAAGCCACGAGCCGAGCTCGAGGCCTTCTCGAGCGTATTTCCTTCGTTGGAAATGTCTCCGACGAAGTCCTGGCCGGCCTCGAACAAAACGATTCCGCGCGGCAATCGCGAGACTTTCGAGAGCTCGAAAAACTCGACGATGTGTCATTCGGCCAATGTACAAATTATTACGACGTTGAATAAGTTCTCGCTGTTTTCCAACAGATGGCGTTACCAGAACTGCGCCCGTGTAGTTTAAAATGGTAACGCATTGATCAACAAGTACCAAAGGGTGTCTCAAAATGACCTGACATTTTAATTTCGCGCCATTTTTTTGGTGGCGAACATAGAGCACAGTCTTATATACAGGTCTTGAAACGACGGCAGTGGGGGGAGGGTCGCTTAGCGTCTAGCAGCCCCATGACAGTGGGTACTATTCCTATGGCAATAAATTATTCGCGTGTTGTCCGGGAGGTTTAATTACGCTAAAGTCCACTTTGTGGCGCTAGTAGTCCTCTGCTCGGCTTCTTTTACGCATGCGCGTTCTATATTCGATATAATAATAACATTTTCGGGGTATTTGGAGAATTTTACGCGTTTTGTGGTTGTGGTTGTGAATTGTTCAAATTTTTGTCACAACTTGAATGCAACAATATTGTACGCGGTCAGTGGGTTCGGCCGGTGCACAGATCATACGGCATATATGTAGTTATCGAGCAGACGACTACTAGCGCCACACGTGGCAGCAAATGAAAATAAAAGCGACGGACATTACGAGAACCATGTATAACTGATGGTTACAGGGGGCTGGCGTCTAGTTTTTGCTTCAATTTTCAGCCGCGTGTCCTACTCTGCCACTCACAGCGCTAGTTGTTTTCGAACAATCCTGATGCGCGCACAGGGGCAATGCATGTGTACGCACGCACACATATAATCGAGCAATACCCATATACCACCAACAATACACACTGATGGTTTCATATCGTGTATATCTATAAACACACACAATTTATTATACTACTATTGTTGTGTTATTAATTTATCTATTATACATTAATTAGCCATTGCTAACTCTGTTGTCTAATTATCGTGCCAACAAATAATCATGAAGATAAATAGGGAAACGGAACTATTTTGTACCAAATTATGACTTTTTCAAAAGGTCATTACTAAATCTAAAAGAAGAGCTCCATCTCTGATTATATGCTTATATAACGAGAACTGAAGCATTTTAAAAAACTTAATCGCAACAACATTTTCGAGAATCCATTATTTAGCGATAAATAATTATATTGTACCCTGAGGTACGACCGCGCACAATACACGGCATTAGTACACGAGGATAAGCAATTTCGGTAATTTAATCAATTCTGCACCTCGATTTAAACTGCAAACGTCAAAATCACGGGTCAAAATAATCGTATCCGTCGTTGTGGTGGTTATGTATGTTACGTACGCAGTGCGGGGCGCGCCTGCGCAATAAGAAATTGTCAGAAACCTACTAGCGCCACGGGGAGAGGTAGTAGAACTAAGTAAAGCGGTCGAAAAGCGTAGAATTTTTATATACGGTAAAGGATAGGAGGTGCCAGCCCCCTGGGAAAAAGGAGGACTCTTGTGCGAAAGAGACAGCAATCTCTTTCTGTCTAGTACACAGCGCATGTGCTTCAGAATTGCAATTTCTCAGTTTACATAGGTCGTGTTTTTTGGGTCTTATCATTTTGATACGAACAAGTGTGCATGCGCATAATGATGCGCAACGCGCAACTGCGCAATGAAACGTGCGCATCATCAAATGCGCATCATTATGCGCATGCGCAGTCAAAATGATGAGACCCAACGAACACGACCATAGGTCGTGTTTTTTGGGTCTTATCATTTTGATACAAACAAGTGTGCATGCGCATAATGATGCGCAACGCGCAACTGCGCAATGAAACGAGTCATCCGTTTTGCACATGATTCGTTTCATTGAGCAGTTACGCGTTGCGCATCATTATGCGCATGCGCACTTGTTCGTATCAAAATGATGAGACCCAGCGAACACGACCATCTTCTTGATTCTTTTTCGTAAGAAATATCCAGTACATAAAAAGTGAATTACAGAAGTATCTATATGCATGCAAAAATGAACAAATAAATATATACATGCTCAAAAATATAACCGCACAGCTTTTCGGCATTGTCACGGAATCAAACTGTCAATAACAGTTATTTAGACGTATCCAGCTATTTTTCATACGCGTGAACGATTTTCCAATGTTTTACACACATACGTCTATACGATGAAACAATTTATGATCGGTTTAGGCTAGTCCCATTCGGACCCCCGATCACAACGACACATGGTGGCGGCGGTAAGAAAGAAAAGCTGGACACTAAGCGGCCCACTCGCAGCCTACCAAACACGACCGTCGTTTCAAGACCTTTATATAAGACCGTGACATAGAGTGCTGATCTTTGACAACTGGCGTCAGGAAGTATTGAGGTTTATTCACGGAGAATTACAAAAGAAAAATGGTGAACATTTTGCAGTGACGGTTCGAAAAAAGTCCGCACGTATTTTGGTCATTATAACGCACCGTCTCGCAACACTGTGGTGAATTTAATCACATTTTGAGGTTAGTCGTTCAATTCTGACCGTGAGTCACTGCTTGATGCGGATTTTGGGTTGGAGGAATGATTGAGCTGTACTTTTTCGAGAATGCTGCTGGAAATGGCGGTCAATGGTGTTTGTTATCGTGATGTGATAACCAACTTTTTATGGAACGAATTGAACGGCACGGAAGAAATATTCTTTCAACAAGATGGCGCAACCTGTCGCACTGCGAAACAGTGCAGTTATTGAAGACGAAGTTTATTGGTCGTGCGATAGATGGCGGGATAGACATTTAGACAATATTTTTCTGTAATTTGTTTTCAAACGCGTTTTCCTCGGAACGATTTTCTTATCAACTTGTGTACACTCCAGTTCAAACATTTTCTAACCTATAATTGTATAAAGTGATAGTTAGTTTCTTTATACAATCCCGCTCTATATGAACCTAAATTTGGGGTAATATAATTATTTAAAGTATATTTTTATAGCATAAAAGGTTATAAAATAATGGCAAAAATGGTACCCTTTCGTTCAAACACCTCTAAAAAAAGCAGTATTCAATTTTTGTCCAGAGTTAGGTTCATATAGAAGGAAAACATGTTCTCAAAGTACTATATAAACCGTATTGATGTCCGATGAAAACTGTGGCCTCCGGAGTGTACACAAACAGCGAAGTTTGCTGGTGACCTTCGACAGGCGGCAGATTCCGAATTTTTTGAAGAAAAGCTTCGAAAAAATTAAAATATTAGTTCGAAAATATGTATAAAATATCCCCAAACGTTGAATAAATTCTATTGATTCATTCCTTGTAAAAAAAAATCATGAAAATCACTAAAAAAACGTACTCCTAAACTGGTTTCCCGCCTTAAGGGGCCAGTCCACTTTGGAGCCACGAAAAAGGCTATTATCGCGATTTTTTTGAGGATTTTATAAAATATATGAAAAGTTGTTGGGCTTGATAAATCAAGTCTGGAAATACATTTTTAAAAAATTCAATTCATTCTTATTCATTTTTACGTACAAAAACTATAGTTTAACGTAACGCCTCAAAAATAAGTGGGCTGGGTAGCTCCATCACAACTCGGCAAAGACTTGTCTGAAACAAAAAACTCAAAGTCCATTAGATTCAGTATGACACCAGCTACAAAATGACCCTCGGATATAAAGTTTTATCAAAAAATAAAAAAAATGGCAGATGAAAAACGAAAAAAGCATAAAAAAACTCGTTTCTTCGCATTTTTTCGCAAAAAAGAGTAAAAATCGAAATTTTAAAACCATCGAGGGTCATCTTGTCGCGAATCATATTTACAATAGTGGTTCAAATTTCAAGAGAATCGGTTTTTGAAAACGTTATTTCGAGAAAAACGCGTTTGAAGTTCATACTATGAAAAACTCTTACCTAAACTCAATCGGCAATTCTTGCACCGTCCAAAATCTCTTCTGATTGCCCATCATCGTCGATTTCTTCAAGTCTTCCTTGCTTTCGATTTTTCGAAATTTTCAAAGTGGACTGGCCCCTTAAATCATCACGTGTCACAAAAAAACAGCGAGAACTTATTCAACCTTTACAAATTAGAATTCGGTAGCTTAGCTCGTGTAAGATTTCGATGTAAATACGTAGGCAAACGAGAGCTCGAAAATAACCGCGATACTCGAGTGACCAATGTGAAAAAAAAAGAATACAAGCTATTTTATTGAACGTTACAAAAAGGTGTGCGAAAAATCCGCTTTAGCGTTCACGTCTTAAGTTTCGGCAGCCTGTCGATACGTTCGAGTTCTCCGTCGAGGGTCTCGCGCCAACGTTCGAGGCTGAGTGAATGTTCACCGTGCGAGAGAGCCATCAGTCTCGCGAGAACCATCAGCGTGTGTAGATTATCGGCACCGAAGTTTTTTCTCAATTGACGAAGTTTCACAAAATCCTCCTGTATGACGTTGCTCATGTCCTGGCCAATTTCGAATTCGGCGTGCCTCAGGGCGGCCAGGTAATCCCGGAAGTTCGAGAGTCGCGCCTCGTCGCGGAGATACTGAGCCGTGGCTTCCAACACCCGGGGATAGAGATCCTCGCTCTGTTGGTCGATCTTCAGGGCTATCTGGGTCGTGCACTGCAAAATGGATCGATGAAGAGTCGAGCTGCGAATAATGGTAAAGGAGATAAGAGACATTTCGACGAGTACTCACCGGTACGAAAGACTTGACCTCGGAGAGTATCAACACCGGAATATCCGTCTCGTACTCAACCGTGAAGTACTTGAAGTCGTAACTGACTCTCTGGAACTGTATCACGTCCGTTATGGCCTCGTAGTTCTTTTTGCCGGCTGGAGAGACGCGCCCGCTCGTCAGGCCGGTCTCGTCGATCACCAGGTGAGTGTTCTTGCTCAACTGAAGTGTCCCGCTCGTCAGTCTGTTGCACTCGTAGTCCTTTCTGCGAATTAACAATGGAAAGGCTCGTTAAGGGAGACTTTGTCGCGGATTGAGCAGCGGGAGATATGTTAGCGGCTCAAGATGAGCAGCTGGAAGAGGAGGGATGCCTCTATGGACCAGGCATTGCCGATTAGCGGTAATTATTGGGTTGGTAAGAAAGTCTTGCGACACTTTCCTTTCGATTAAAATATGTTTTCTTCTAACGAAGTTCTACAACATTCGAGAGTAGTATATTCAAGACTAGTCTAGAACCTTCCATGCCGTAGGGTATATAAGCGAGTCAGTTGTTCCGCGCAGACAGTACGAGCGAAGATGGATCATAGTGCACTTCGATCGATTGCATATTACGAATTTTTACAAGGGCGTGCTGCAAGAACCGCAGCCGCTAATATGTGTAGTGTGTTCAAGGCCAACGTAGTTCATCATTCAACGATATCCCGTTGGTACCAGCGTTTCCGTTCTGGCGATACATCTTTTGAAGACAAACCTAGGTCCGGCAGGAAATCAACTGTTGACGATGAAGAACTACGAGCACTTACAAAGGCAAAGCCTAATACGTCGTCACGGGAATTAGCTTACAAACTCGGCTGTAGCCATCCCACGATTCTCCAGCATTTACAAAATCTCGGTTACAGAAAAGTTGTTTCTTCTTGGATACCACACGATCTCAGCGAATCAAACAAAGCGACACGCATGTCCATCTGTCTTTCGCTCCTGCAACGTCCACACAGAAAGGATTTTCTTCAAGAAATAGTCACTGGAGATGAAAGCTGAGTGCTTTATGTTAACTACACACGTAAGCGACAATGGCTACCGAAAGGAGAAAAACCAGATCCGACCCCTAAGCTGCCCCGTGAAGTGAAGAGAGTTTTACTCTGTTGTTGGTGGGATTCTGAGGGCCTGCTATATTACGAACTGCTCCCATCCAACACCACGATAAATGCAAATACTTACTCTGCACAACTGCAAAAGCTGGCTGAAATTATCAAACAAAAAGGCGTAAACGTCTCCAAGTTCGGCCTCTCCACGACAATGCTCGACCCCACGTAGCTAAGATGACACAACAATCTATTTCGCAGCTGGGATGGGAAATTCTACCGCATCCACCGTATTCACCAGACCTAGCACCTACCGACTACCATCTGTTTCGAGCTTTAAAAAATTATTTACAGGATACAAAATTTGATGATGTCGCGGATCTCAAAAATACACTGGTCGACTTTTTCAATTCACGACCCAAAGAATTCTGGAGTGCAGGCGTGCAAAGTCTACCAGAGCGTTGGGCACGAGTTGTAGATACAGAGGGAGCATACATTACTGAATAATTGTTTACTGTTAAAATAAAATGTTTTTATATTTTACTCATGTTGTGTGTCGCAAGACTTTCTTACCAACCCAATATAACACACATTTGTGTTAACACATTACAAAACTTTAAACGCGTTTTTCTCGAAAACACGTTTTTAAAAATGGCTGACATTCTCCCGACCGCTGTAATTAACATATCGACCTGAAATTTGGAGAGCATACTCGGAAAATATGTCTTCACGGAATGACGGATCGTTTTTTCGATGGATACATTTTTGCATTTATTATTTATCTTTTTATGCGAAAAAAAACGCGAAAATTCGATTTTTTTTTAAATTTCCGCCATTTTCCGAAATTTGTACTAAACGAAAAACCCATCCGTCATTCCATGACCAAAGGGTCAAAGATTGATAATATGCTTTGAATTTGTGTTTCAGATCAACAAAGAGGGGGCAGTGATGTCAGCCGTTTACCTCCCGCGATTTGAGGACCTGTTTTCGCGGAGCTGCAACGGCCGCCATTTTGGTTTTTTTTCAAATTTTTTTTTTAACGTTCTGTATATCATGAATAAAAGCAAGAAAAAAACCGCACTCAAAAAGCTTTACTCGTTTCACTGCAAGGACACAGTCGCCCTTAAGGGATCATCACGGTGTAAAATGTTCAAAAAACCGATTTTCTTTTGCATTCTCCAATAGTACGGACAATTATAAACGTAGACATCGCCGATTGATCGTAAGAGGACGATTTATATGAAAATTCCGCATTAGATGTTTGAAAACGAGTTTTCCTCGAAACGTCATTTTTCAAAACGGTGTACACTCTCAAGGGAAGAGTTTTCAAGCTATCTGTCTCAAATGTTACATACGCTCGAACTTCAATTCGACGCGAGGTTGTCGAAAAAAAAATGATTAAAAATATCGACGATCGTCAACGACTCGCATTTATTGAATAACTCGTTTGGTTTTTAGATTTCCGATGGATCGTTTAAGGGCGGGGTAAAGTATTAAAATTGTTTTTTTTCATGTTTTTAAATTTTTTAAATGAATGCATAATATATCAAGAATATTGTGTTAAAATTTCAAGTCGATCGGAGTAAAATTGACGAAGTTATGAGTATTTGAGCGTCTATTGCTCCATGCCCTTCTCTTCTCTTCTGCGTTTTTCAAACCGTTTTTCTGAGACTTGTCATATTTGAAGTCCGTGTGCACGATAACTCAAAACCTACTGGACCAATCGCTTTGAAATTTTGCACAGTACTTCTTCACATAATTCACCAGGTATTGTCGAGAGCTTTTTTGTTTTTTTTTAAATAATTACTAATTTTTCAACAACAAATTAGCCGATTTTTTTAAGCGAAAATCGGGTTTTTGGCTCCCAAGTGCTACGAAAAATCGAAAAATCGAAAAAAAAAAAAAATATCCTCCCGTCATTATCTCGAGAAACATCTCCTTTAACAAATGCATTTTGATTTTTTTGTTTCAAATGATTCCGTTGCGAGTTATGGTGCACACCGCAAACCAACTTTTTTCGAGGCGCCTCCGGGGTTTAATTTTCACTCGCTCAATTTTGAATATTTTGCAATGCAAATTTAGGAGAATGTTGTTCAAATGTTACTTTATTATATGTAAATTTTTCAATAAACGAAGACTATTCGTTACGCAAAAAAAAATCTTAAAAACATGCCTTTTTTCGACGAATTAACTTTACCCCGCCGTTAAGGAGATAAGGTGATGACCGTGCTGGTAAACTTAGAGTCTATCTCACGCCGCAATACCGCCACGTTTTAGATATATGTATATGGCCTATTTTTTAAGTATTGAATTTCGAGTTTCCTATTATTTTTATAATATGGAAACAACCTTTATAATCTACTACTCGACTTCAGTAGTACGCCATATCGTTGACGTTTAGCATCGTCACATTTTCAGTGGCTGTCGTCGGTTCCACGCGGCCGGCTTATTATTTTTTGTAGCCGGTTAACATGGAGAATGAAAATACTGCGGAAGTTCATCAAAAGAGTAACGGGATTGTACCTGAAGTCCAGTTTAGCGACGAATGTAGATTCTGACGGACAAGAATTATAAAATGAAAAGATAATATTGCTATTGCAAATAAAAAACGTCGCGTTGAAGTTAACCTCAATGTCCAATGTCCAATCTGTCCAAAGTCAAAACATATTTCATCGATTGTTATGTTATTTTTCCCTTTCCCCAATTTTCACAATATTTGCAGGTATAAAAAGGAACGTTTATTTTATATGACGGTTCTCCCATGCTGAATTTATATATAGATGTGTTGTATAGATACATGTCGCCAGAAAAATTGAGATGCCTTTGCTGTACGTAAAAGAACTTCAAGTAAATATCGACGAAAGGCCCTTTATGATCCATTAAAAAATGTACGGCTTCGCACAATCATATTTTTAATTCGCGTTGAAAATATCCGATAGACGAATCAAATTTACGCGGGTATCCGGCGTTGCCACACGTCGAGCAAGATGGCTGCTGTTACGTCACAAGAAGTCTCGCTCTCGGAAAACTTCGGTTTTTGGCGACTTTATTTCTAAATTTATTGCTTATTTCTGCGGTGAGCTTTCCAATTCAAGGTGCCTTATCGATCACAAAGATTCAACGAACGCAAACATCAGTTTTTTTCACGTGTTTCTTGGCTCCAAGTAGCACAAAAAAATCGATATATGAGAGGACAGGCACATTTTGTCGTCTACGTGTGACTAATTCACCAACTTTAACAATCAATAACTCGGAAAGTGTACGGTAAATCTCGTGGAAACTCCACATACGCATGGACGAAGGTCTCGACAATGCTATAAAAAAAAATCGGGCTTTTATCTTGAACTCGCTCCAATCACCGTACCTCCTTAAGGCCACAATAACGGGTATAAAATCATGTGCGAATTTAACCACTTTTTTCGCATGAAAAAGTGATTCACTCATAAAATTAATTACACATTCAGTACGAATATCAAGCTGTTGGAAAGAATATATATATTTTTTTTCGATGTACAAAATGGCCGACTACTCGAAACTTCTCGAAACAGCTTTTTTCCAATTGGCGTGACAAATAACTTAATAAATTAATAATAAACCCAAACAAACAAACAAACCCAAACAAACCCAAACAAACTCACTCGATTTACTTCAAATTTAAAAGTTATCTTCCTAATTGCATTTCGCAGAGAAGAACCTACGGAATTTCTGATTAATCGAAAACTTTTCATTTTACGAGCCGTCTATGAGCACTTATAAAGAAATTTTTCACTGAAAATTCATTTCTTCAGTTCGAATACCTACAACTTTTGAATAAAACTATATTTTTTAAATTCCGTACGCACTTCTCTAGGCATTCTAATGTATTAGGAGTACAACTTTGCAGTGACCGTTTTTCTTAGAGAGCCACTGCGGCCGAAGTAGTGGCCCTAGCTCAATAAAAACAGTGGCATTTTAAACTAGAGGCTCTGGCAATGTAAACAATTTCAAAAAGCTAACGGATACGTGTATGCATTATAAAGTTATTGGCACTCAAACATGGCAACCTACGAGCCGAATTCTCAGCATTTGCGGGAACTGCTCCAAAGACAACAAAGGAAGGGATTTTTGCACCGGATTGTGACTGGAGATGAAAAGTGGGTTTACTACGATAATCCTAAACGCCGAAAATCATGGGGACTGCCTGGTCATATTCCGTCATCGACGCCCAAACCGAATATTCACGGATCCAAAGTGATGCTGTGTATCTGGTGGGACCAGCTGGGCGTTGTGTACTATGAGCTGCTCAAACCATCCGAAACCATCACAGGGGAACTCTACCGACGTCAGTTGATGCGCTTGAGTAAGGCACTCAAAGAGAAACGGCCACAATTCAACGAAAGACATGACAAGGTGATACTGCAGCATGACAATGCCCGACCCCATGTTGCAAATGTAGTGAAAAAGTACTTGGAAACGCTGAAATGGGAGGTTTTATCCCACCCGCCGTACTCTCCAGACATTGCCCCTTCCGACTATCACTTGTTCCGGTCAATGGCACACGATTTGGCTGACCAGCACTTCGGTACTTACGAAGAAGTCGAAAATTGGGTCGATTCCTGGATCGCCTCCAAGGACCAAGACTTTTATCGACGCGGGATTCTAATGCTACCTGAAAGATGGGCCGAGGTCGTAGCTAGCGACGGGCAGTACTTTGATTAAAAAATATGTAGCCACTTTTTTATAATAAAGCCTTAAACTTTTGGAAAAAAAAACGGTCTCTGCAAAGTTTTTTGTTCTAGGTAAAAAATTGTGGATGTTAAATCTCACGCCGCGGAACGCTTAAAAAAAAGATAACAATAGAAAATATTGTAATTATGCATAGGGGCACACACCTAATTTTGATGGCAAATTTTTTTTTCCGCCATGCAGTTGTTTATTCCATTATAGTAAGTGATATTACGTTGGAGGAGGCTGACTTTTTCTATCAATTCCATAAATTATGGAGTTTCGAAGTTCCCGGAAACACGTGATGAGATTGGGCATTTTCCAACATTTGAACGGCCATGTTAGGGGTGGGGGTTGGGGATTCATAGAAAAAGCCTTCCCGAATACCCAAACACACAAACACACAAAAAAAACATTTTCACCAACGGTTTTCGGAAAAAAAATCGGAGTTTGGCCATTGTTTTCGGGCCTCTAGGTAAATGTAGCTTAGTTCGTTCCTCAGCGACGAACGGAAGTCATTTTTTTCGAATTATTTAATTTATCGTTCTAATTGGATTATATATACATGGTTCAAGAGCCCCTAGAGTCTCCATACACTTAAGGGGTAGAAGTTCTTTGTTTATATTCCTTAATTTCAATTTTTATTTTGTCTTCCGACTGCGGTGCTAATTTTCGTTTGTCAGAATACTTTTGTTACTTAATGCACGAACAAAAGCAATACTCACTTGGGCACGAGATTCGCCTCGTTCAGATGGTCCAGCGTCAATTCCAGAAAGTGACTCTTCGGCACGAGACAAGCGATAACGCGGTAGAGATCCTTGGCGAAGGTTTTGTACTTGGAGACGGGGAAGTTGGTGATGTTTATCGGAAGAGTACCGAGGCAGAGATGATCCTTCCTCAAGTACCTGAAGAATACGAAAGCACGTTACGAGGGCTCGGCAATCTTGAGAATTACGAGCCTAATCCCAAAAGTAAAGTCTCCTGGTTTGTTTTCTATAGAAATACAAAGAAACGGCAATTTTCAATAATGTTTACGTCATTTTGAAGCTTGAACGTTTATCGATTTTTCTACACAATCGCCATTTCGGTCGATTCATTTTTGCCGGCGTGAATCGTATCTAATGTTTTTTCGCTCATTCAGGCTACGAAAAGCATTGAAACATTTTGAAGATCCTCATTAGAGATCCGTAACCTAAAGATACAAAAAAAAATTGTTCAGATAGTGACGAAAATAAGGAAATTGATAAGTCGAGAATTTTCGTTGCATTCCAACGATGCAAACTTCAACACTACGTTTTTAACATCCGTGCACTTCCGTCAATTGGCGATAACTTTGCAAACGAATTAACCATAATTCTTACGCGTTATTGACTCAGAAATTTGCTGACTTTTCCATACAAATGGTGGAAATATTCCAGGGAGATTGAAGTCAAATAAGAAACAATTATTTTTAGACCAAATATACGAAAACTTTAAAAATTAAAGAAAAATGTTGACTGAAATTCGAAAAATTATGTAAATACTAAAAAATTATTTGTGTTGGTCCGAATGAATAATAAATAAATATAAACACTTATGTAAGTAGTTATAAGTTATATCCTAATTTTAAGAAACCTTGTAAAAACCCAACAAGGGCATAGCCTGGAATGAATAAATGAAAACAAAAAAATATAAACACTTCTCTACGATGCAAGTTTATATAGATTTAGAGTAAATTTCAATCGAATGCATATTTATAGAGCTTTACAGTAAATTAGTTTTGAGTTTTTGAAATTGTCAATGTATAAAACCAACATAACATTTTTTTGTGTAGAATGAAGAATAATATAATTATTTAAAATATTTATTTTTCACTGTTTAGTTTTTTCTTCGAGTCGATGTCATTTTTCGTGATTCTTGAAAAAAATAAATTCTGGAGAAAATTCCAGAGTATTTTCAATATTGGAATAATCGGGAAAGAGCGAGTTTTTCCCGATTATTCCAAGAAGAATTAAATTCCCTGAGTTTTTCCGATTTTTCATATGCGTAAAAGCCACGTTAAGGGAGACTTTGTCCTTGAAATTTAGCGGGAGATGTTAGCGGCTCAACATGAGCAGCTAGAAGAAGAGGAGGGATGCCTCTATGGACCAGGCATTACCGATTAGCGGTAATTATAAGCACATTTGTGTAAACACATTACAAAACTTTAAACGCGTTTTTCTCGAAAACACGTTTTTAAAAATGGCTGACATTCTCCTGACCGCTGTAATTAACATATCGACGTGAAATTTGGAGAGCATACTCAGAAAATATGTCTTCACGGAATGACGGATCGTTTTTTTTCGATAGATACATTTTTGCATTTATTATTTATCTTTTTATGCGAAAAAAAACGCGAAAATTCGATTTTTTTAAATTGCCGCCATTTTCCGAAATTTGTACTAAAGGAAAAACCCATCCGTCATTCCATGACCAAAGGGTCACAGATTGATAATATGCTTTGAATTTGTGTTTCAGATCAACAAAGAGGGGGCAGTGATGTCAGCCGTTTACCTCCCGCGATTTGAGGATCTGTTTTCGCGCAGCTGCAACGGCCGCCATTTTGGTTTTTTTTCAAAAAAAAATTTTTTTTACGTTCTGTATATCATGAATAAAAGCAAGAAAAAAACCGCACTCAAAAAGCTTTACTCGTTTCCTTTAAAAAAAAATAAAATGTAAACACCTGAAATATGGCACTCCAAGGACAAAGTCTCCCTTAAGGGGCTATACCAGTGTGACACTTTAAAAAAATCGGATTTTTTGGTTGCCTTTTTCGCCAGTTTATACTTTCAAGAATATCAATATCATTTTATCGTGCAAAAATCTATAGTTGAGTCTTTAAACGCGTTTTTCTCGACATGAGATTTTTCAAATTTGCTGACATTGTAACTCAAAGAGCAATTATCCGATTGACCTGAAATTTGAACTGAGCATTCTTGAATATATTTACTCTACAGTGACGTAGGATATTTTTGATTGGATAGAAATATACGTCAAATATAGCCAAATATATCCTTAATTTTCTTAATTATAATTGGGATAACCCTGGTACAATGAAACGGCTATTTACACGGCTGATACGAGATGGCAGATCAAGTAATCGGCGGCCAGACTATCGCCGAAGAGAAGTTGACCCAGGACCATACGAAGATCGCTCCTGATGCTCGGGGCTCTGGAGAACACGTCGGAAGACACCGGACTCGAGCGTGTCGCGCAATCAACGCTCATCTTTATCGCGTGGATCCGCGGCACCATCGAAGCCGGTGGATTGTGCGTTAGGATTTCGGGATCGTCTTTTTCGGCGCCGCTTTGGATCGCTTGGAGGTTCGGATCGAGCGAGACGAAGCCCACGATGTCGACCACCTCGTTCAGCTTGTAAGAGATCTCGTCGTATATCTGCGAGTAGCAATAAACGCGAATCAACGTCGAGCGCTAACATCGAACGGTGGCTGTATTCTCATTGGACGGATTCGCTAATGACCTTCACGATGCAAGCTTTACCATCGTCATTGGGAATTGGAAAGTTCAGTATGTGCTCCCTGGACAAAGAGCTGTTCTCTTTTCTTTCCCTCTTCCTCGGAGGCTCCTCCAGCTCCATGGGCTGGTCCACCAACGGCGCCCTCGTGGCTGCCCCTGCGGCGCCTCGAGGTGCCTTCTCCTGGGCCCATTCGTTCAGGCCGGGTATGGATACCACTACGCACGTTTGTCGCTCCGACATCGCGCCGTTGTCCTCTTCGTCCCAGTCCTGTAAGTTCACCCGTCACGCGCGTAAGTAACGTCTCTTCCAAGCACACACCGAAGCTATTGTACTTTGCGAAATGTGGGCAATATCATACACGAGGAACGCCATTCTTCGTACGCCTCGTACCTGTTACTACCCTTAACTTATTAATTTATGCCCCGTATCGTGCTCGGAGCGCCGATCGAGCGGCGGAGAGCGTCGGAAGGGTTCCCCCTCCGTATGGGGAACTCGGGGCAAGTGTTTTGCTAAAGCCGTGTACATACTTGAGCACAAACGTGCACCAGTTTATTCCGACCATGGTTAATGCGTGGACAATGACGTTCAAACTGAGCACGAATTTCTTTCGAACGAACAACAGCGTTTGACTCAGTCCGAGGCTGGGCGCCGAACGACCCGAGGCAGTTTGCTGTGCCTCGACCTGCCTCAGCTTGCCTCGACCTGCCTCAGCTTGCCTCAGCCTGCCTCAACTTGCCTCAACTTGCCTCGGCCTGCCTCAACTTGCCTCGACCTGCCTCAACTTGCCTCAACTTGCCTCAACTTGCCTCAACTTGCCTCAACTTGCCTCAACTTGCCTCAGCCTGCCTCAGCTTGCCTCGCGTTCGTGCTCAAGTCTCTACCCAGCTTAAAAAGAAAGTCAATGCTCGGGCTCATTTACCAAACGCTCGGCGGAGTCTGCGTACTTTGCGCAGCGCTTTTTCAACTCGCCGGTCTCCTCGTCCCTGACGGTGTACTCCCCGAGATAGTACTCCGGATCGTACATGTCCTGGATCATGCCGCGAAATCTGACGAGTCTGCCGTCCTCCATGTCCTCCAGCGATGACGAATTCAGACAGGGAATTTGCCTCAGGCACTCGATATCCTCCAGCATTCTTTTGCACTCGGGCTCGTTCGCCGTGTAGTGCGCCGCTGTCCAATCCTTCGGTTCGACACCTGAAGCCCAATTTTTCTCGTACACGCGCATTTTGTCACTTCGTTTATCAACTGTACTTACTCATTTTGCGCTTGCGACGGAGACTGCCGGAACGCTGCCTCAGTTTGGGCGCGAAAAACGAGACGGCGTTTCCTGCCCCGGCGCGCGGCTCGACCATCGCCATTACCCGGGAAATTCGAATCGCGAAGTTTCGCTGAGAATTGTGAAGAAATTCACGGTAATTCGAACAGCAACGCGAGCTCTTGGCTCACCTTGGAGCACGGAGCGTAAGATTCGAATCGACGATCCTCGGGGTTGTCCGAAGATCTTTTGGTTTGGGAACGTTTGAGAGCCCGAGATCGCGCGTCTCGCCGCTGCGTATTTACGTTTTTTTTTTTTTCGTTACTTTTCATCGAAATAAGATGAATTTTCTTATTTTTATAATGTTTCTCGATGTTCTTTCGTACGTCGAGTGCGCGAATGATTATTGTTCGATCGACGAGAACGAATCGTGCAGGGAAAGTCAAAGGAGCAACGGGAATGTCGAAGGTAACCTTCAATTTCGATGCTGTTTTGTTTTCGGGAGACTAATGTTATTGGAGAGCGATCGAACTAGCCCGATACTCCTCCGCGACTTTTTATCACGGCTTGGCCTGCCTCAAACTGCCTCGGCCTGCCTCAACTTGCCTCGACCTGCCTCAACTTGCCTCGACCTGCCTCAACTTGCCTCAACTTGCCTCAACCTGCCTCAACTTGCCTCAACTTGCCTCGGCCTGCCTCAACGTGTATTTAACATGTTGAGGGATATCGCGGATCTGCCTCGGTAACGCGCCCTTAAAATTCCAGAACTGGATGTCAAGTACGGCGAGCTGTTGCGAAAGGTAGCAGAAGCGGAAAAGTCTTACGTGGCTTGCGAAGCGCCAAAGTGCGGCTGCTACGTCGGAGTCCTAAAGCGAGACCTCAAGCCCTTCGAGAAGGGCATCGACTTCCCGACTATGGAGAACACGAAGACACGGTGAGCGGCGAGCGCGACCTTGAGGTATATGCGAAAAACATTTTTTACGACTGATATCCGCGAGGCAGTTCCTTCGATGCAGGGGCACTCTGTACCAGCTGATAGACGGGCGAGTCTACAGGGACAAGGAGTGCATGTTTCCGTCGCGATGCGCCGGCATAGAACACTTTCTGCTGGAGGTGGCCAAAGACTTTCCGCGCAATGTCGAGTTTGTCGTCAATACCAGAGATTATCCGCAGTCGGGCATACACTTTGGCGAACCCCTGCCCGTCTTCTCCTTCAGCAAGGTCCATTTTCGATTATCCGAGATTATTCGCCCGACGGAATACGTAAAGATCTTTATGTTCGTATCGGCTCGCAGACTCCGGAATACTACGACATCATGTATCCGGCCTGGTCGTTCTGGGAAGGCGGACCCGCCATTTCGATTTATCCCCGAGGCCTGGGACGCTGGGACAAGCACAGAAAGTCCCTGAACGCGTCGGCCGCGCTTCATCCCTGGGATACCAAAGAGGGCAGAGCCTTCTTTCGAGGCTCTCGCACCAGCACCGAACGTGACAATCTCGTCCTACTGTCGCGCAGAAGGCCCGATCTCGTTGACGCCGCTTACACGAAAAATCAAGCCTGGAAATCCAAAGAGGACACCCTCGACGCTCTACCCGCGCCTGAAGCTTCGCTCGAGTCGCACTGCGGCTACAAATATCTCGTCAATTATCGCGGCGTCGCAGCGTCCTTTCGTCACAAACATCTATTTCTCTGTCGATCCTTGGTCTTTCACGTCGGTCACGAATGGATCGAATTTTATTACGAAGCCATGAAACCCTGGATTCATTATATTCCGGTGCGCAAGGACGCGAGTCAGCGGGAACTCGAGTAAGTTACGAATCTTTCATCGGCTATACAGTTGCATGCAAAAGTGTCCGGCTGAAGATAATTTTATGAGCGAGTAACGTTTAAAGGATGCAAAATGGAAACACAAATATATCATGGTAAATTTCTTTTATTGTGCAATCAAAATATGTAATTAAAAAATTGTGCATAACGATTAACAATTATTTGTAAGAAGAATAACACGTTTTGCTGCTTCATGAATGTCCGGCGAAATTCCAAGAAGATATAATTCGCTTCACACAACGAATGAAAAGTTTCACGTGAAATAGCTAAAATTTTGGCGATTGAAAAAATCGACTGTTAACGATATAATAAATAAATTCAAGACTACAGGCAGAGTAGGGCGTAATTCTATTTATAAATACCAATACGGATTTATTCACATCGTGATCTTCATGTGAATATAAATACAAATTTATTCATACTTCACTCATTTGTATGCACATGCATGCATACAAATACAATTGTATTCACAAATATTCTGAACATAGAAATAAATTCATAGAACATTTTTTGAATATTTACAAAAAATCCTGTGAATTAAAAAAAAATCACAAAAAATTGTAAATACAAAAAAAAATAAGTTGTGAATTTTTTCGTATTTAAGACAATTTTGAATCAAATTCCCAATGATTAGGTTACAATTTAGACCAAAAGTGAGTTCTTACGTAGTTTGAGAGAAAACATTGCGACGAGGCAAAGAAATTTTGGAAAAAAATAACTTGTGAGTTTCAAGTATTGCATTATAATTTTAAAAAAAATTCACATAATAATTTGTGAATTTCCTCAAGTTAAAGAAAATTAAAATCGAATTTACGACGATTATATTAAAATTTAAACCACACGTGAGTTTTTACGTATTTTGAGAGAAAACATTGTGCTGAGGCAAAGAAATTTTTGCACAAAAAGTAGTGAGTTTCAAATATTTGTAAATACGAAATATTACATTGTAATCAATCATCAATCAAATATTACAAGGTAAATACGAAAGAGTAAAGGTGACGCGGTTTCTCATTTAGTTCTAAGCCTTTGGCAGGGACAGTGTGTTCTACAGTTGATGCATACAAAACTTGGACAGCACTTTGTGTCTAGTGTAAGAACGTAAGAACTCACTTTTGGTGTAAACTTTAAGGGAGACTTTGTCCTTGGAGTGCCATATTTCAGGTGTTTACATTTTTTTTTTTTTAAAGGAAACGAGTAAAGCTTTTTGAGTGCGGTTTTTTTCTTGCTTTTATTCGTTATATACAGAACGTTAACAAATTTTTTTTTAAACCAAAATGGCGGCCGTTGCAGCTCCGCGAAAACAGGTCCTCAAATCGCGGGAGGTAAACGGCTGACATCACTGCCCCCTCTTTGTTGATCTGAAACACAAATTCAAAGCATATTATCAATCTGTGACCCTTTGGTCATGGAATGACGGATGGGTTTTTCGTTTAGTACAAATTTCGGAAAATGGCGGCAATTAAAAAAAAATCGAATTTTCGCGTTTTTTTTTCGCACAAAAAGATAAATAATAAATGCAAAAATGTATCTATCGAAAAAACGATCCGTCATTCCGTGAAGACATTTTTTCTGAGTATGCTCGCCAAATTTCAGATCGATATGTCAATTACAGCGGTCAGGAGAATGTCAGCCATTTTTAAAAACGTGTTTTCGAGAAAAACGCGTTTAAATTTTTGTAATGTGTTTACACAAATGTGTTTATAATTACTGGTAATCGGCAATACCTGGTCCATAGAGGCTCCTCTTCTTCTAGCTGCTCATGTTGAGCCGCTTGAATTTATTGAAAATTTCAAGGACAAAGTCTCCCTTAATCATTGTGAATTTGATTTTAATTTGTCTTACATACGAAAAAATGCACAACTTACTTTGGGAGTTTTTTGTATTTACAATTTTTTGTGAAAACATTTGCATTCACAGATTATGATGTGAATTTTTTTTAATTAATAGGATTTTTTGTCAATATTCACAATTTTTTCTGTAAATTTATTTGTATGCTCAGAATATTTGTGAATACAATTGTATTTGTATTCGTATTTACAATAAGTGAAGCATGAATAAATTTGTATTTACATTCACATGAAAATCACGATGTGAATAAATTCGCATTCGTATTTATAAATAGAATTACGCCCAACTCTGACTACAGGTACTCTAGAAGATAAATACTATCCTGGGAGACCTAGGAAAACAACTAATCGTGTCGATAAAGTGATCAAAAGAAAGGCTGTCGCAGACGTAAAAGAGCATGCTGCAATCATCGCACGTGAATTACGCGAAGAAAATTTGGCCGACATTAGCCAAAGTACTGTTTCACGTAGACTGACAGAAGTGGGACTTTTTGGTCGTGTTGGAGTTAAAAGACCTCTCATCGGTAAAACAAAAATAAGAAGGCCAGATTAGAATTCGCAAAAAAATACCAGAACTGGACTGTTGAGGATTGGAAAAAAGTGCTCGTCTCAGACGAAACTAAAATCAATTTGTTTGGAAATGATGGGAGGAGGTACGTTCGACGACCAAAAGGAACTAGAAATGATTCGCGATATAAAACACCAACTGTGAAACACGGTGGGGGTAGCATTATGCTATGGCGGGCATTCTCTTGGAAAGGGGCCGTCCATAAATTACGTCATTTTAAAATAGGGGGGGGGGGTTCGTCTGCGGATGACGGTAAATGATGGATGAGCGGGGGGGGGGGGGGGGCGTTTCGAAATTGACGTCATTCTTGTGATACCAGTTACTTCAAAATGTACAATAGTATATTGTACAACTAGAGTGGTTTCCCCGCATGAGTGATGAAAAATATTTTGCAAGTACCTAATGGTATTAATTATTGAACTCATTATTTATTTATTTATTACATAAGGTTTGTCTACATTATATTCGAGAACTTCAAATAACAGCGTACCTATGAAAATAGTTCGATCGAGCCAAAATGAATATGGGGAGGATACGGAGATATTACCCGTGATCCAGGATTTGCAAGAATGGGTGAAAACTCCGTGGGAGCTATCCAAAGAAAACTAAAGAATAGAGAATAATAATATTATATTAATGAAAATTGCCAAAGTACAAAATAATAAAAGATGATTCTATAACAAAATGTGGGAGCTATCCAAAGAAAACTAAAGAATAGGGAAGAATAATATTATTATATTAATAAACATTGCCAAAGTACAAAATAATAAAATATGATTCTATAACAAAATGTTTTAATGTTACCCAATTTTTCTCAAATCCGCAAATGTTTTAATTTTGCCAAACTGGTAATGACGTCAATTTTGCGAGAGGGGGGGGGGGGGTCATTAGGAAATGACGATGGGATGATTGTAGGGGGGGGGTCGAAAATCATTAAAAATCGATGACGTAATATATGGACGGCCCCAAAGGCGTTGATCCAATCTTTAAAATTGAAGGCACTATGAACTCTGCTATGTATAGAGATATATCAAAAGAAATGCTGCCTTATGCTCGTCAGAATATGCCACGAGGATGGATTTTTCAGCAAGATAATGATCCAAAACATCGATCACAGCTCCTTCAGCAGGTTATTAGCACGAAAAATATTCGAGTTTCAGAGTGGCCGAGTCAATCTCCGGACTTGAATCCCATAGAACATTTATCGCAAGAGTTAAAACTAAGAGTAGGAACTGAACATTGTGCCAATAAAGCTGCTTTGTGGGGAAAAGTTCAAGAGTGAAAAAAATATCTCTCAAAATAGAATCATCAAGCTTATTGAATCGATGCCTCACCGATGTGCCGCCGTGATAGCTTCGAAGGGCATGGCTACCAAGTATTGATGAAAATCTTACATTTATTACCGTTTTCAATTTTTTTTTCTTGAGTTACTATATTTTTTCTCTGTATATAGTGCGTAATTCGTACTTGGCCGGATAGTTATGAAAAAGCGAAAATGGTTATTTTGGTTATAAACAATTATGAATAGTTATATATAAGTTTTCAATAACACATTTCGATTGCACAGTAAAATAACTTTTCGATGATATGTTTGTGTTTCCATTTTGCATCCTTTCAGGAACAACACCACTGTGACTCCCTGTTTTTTTGCCATTTTTCAAGAATTTTTTTTTGTGGGAACAAAAAGAGGTATTCGAAAAAAAAAAAATTTGTTTTGTTCGTTGTTTATTGAAGATACATAAAAAAAAAATTTCAAATTTTTCACGCCCCATGGTGACGCTGGGGAAGCTCCCGCGTCAGGTACCGTTGCCTCTGCAGTGGTTCGCGGCACGCGGCAGAACTCTCTTCAAAGTCGATCTGAAAAAAAAATACCGAGTGTTTTCGTTAATAATATGATATTTCGAAGAGAAGTACATAGGGATTTGAAAAAATATTGATTTTTAAAAAATAGGCACGCTTTTGAAATTAAAGGACGATTATCGAGCAAAATTTCTCGTCGAAAATAGGCTATAACTTTTTTTTATTATTGAGATATCGAAAAAATCCTATGTACTTCTTTGGATAATCTAGTTTTATTGATGCAGTCCAAATTTGAAGTCGATCGGATAAAAATTGCTCGAGTTCTGCCGCGTGCCGCACTCAAAAAAGTGGTTTTGAGAAAAACGCGTTCAAAGTTTTAGGTTTGTTAATTTATGCGATAAATTGGAAAAAAAATGTTTTACCTTTAATCAGCGATGCCGGCACCATACAGCTGGCCTTCAAGAAGCAAATCATTGTCCCTGGCATCTTTTCTCGAACTTGTAGAGGCTCTTCTTGCCTCTTTTGCAGCGTCTGTGAGCGAGCGCTCCGCCAGCTCGATCCGCGCTGCGTCGGTTTCAACGCAAAAATTGAAACAATTCGGGCCGATAGTTATCCCCAACGTCTCCAAAACTTTCATGAGGCTTCTCAGGCCATCATTGAATAACAATACCGCGATATCAGCTGCAATATCGACGATTGACGATTGACGACTTGAACATTTTTCAATTATCGCCACCTATGGCTTTTTTTCGAAACTATATTTATAACAATAGCCGGTTTTTGTGAAGGGAGACAAAAGAATAGCTGGGAAAGACCCGCAGGACCTGGGAAAGGCCCGGTATACCTGCCGACCCTGAGACGCGCAGCTGCGCGGGACCCCGAGCGTCACGGAGCGCTGCACCGCTCCACAAAATATTCAATATCTCCGAAAATAATTATTTTTTCGACCTGGGTCCAACGGCATCTTAAACTTAAATGTATTTTAGATTTTTCTAGATGGTTTTCAAAAAATCGATTTTTTGAAGCCGTCACAGTGGTGTCCCTTAAACGTTACTCCATCATAAAATTATCTTTGGTCGGACACTTTTGCGTGCAACTTTATATTCATAGTAGAATTAATAATTTAAAAAGTCGATCTAAGCTTAATGAATTTTATTACGGCGGTCCAAAAGTCATTGAGCTTTAATTTAATATTACAATTATCGGTCGTTATCATGACGTCACATTTGCTTTATACATTTAGAGATTAATTTATGAGTTATTTATCATCAATTCCATCAATAATATATAATTGGTTAAATGATTATAAAAAAAGGTTGAAAAATATTCTCATTACATATTTACAGTAGTAAATCACGCAAGAATTTTTTTCTTCTTTTAATTTCAATTTAATTGAACTTTGTTCTTTCTTCTTTAATTTAATTCAATTTTCGTAACATTTAATTTTCCCCGATCGCAGGCATTTGCTGAATTTCGCGCGAGACAACGACCACCTGTCGCGAAAGATTGCGAATCGAGGCCGTGATTTCGTCTGGAAGAGATTGCGTCTGAGCGACGTGACGTGCTACTGGAGAAAACTCCTCGACAGATACTCGCAGCTCTTGACATACGAGCCGCAATTGCGCTCGAACTTTGTACACATCAGCTGAGAGTGCGTGCCACGGGGCTTTGTCACGAATCGATGATGCTGCCTATCGCGGGTCGTGACATTCTCGTCAGGAATCTCGTGGATCACGGTCGAATAAAGAACACGTACGAGGCGATGAAATATGCAGCACTCTTTTATTCTTACAATAGTTCTTGGTCGTACGTGACTATGGGAGAGATATGATACAATGGGGGAACGGAAAAAAAAATCGTGCAAAATAAGGTGATGGGAAAGAGACGCAGCTCGAAAGACCCATTTTTTTGTGTCCATTTCACAAGTTTTCAAAGTGAAACTCGGCTTTTTCTTTTATTTTCTCTTCTCGCAATTATCCTAGTGCATTTCTGGGCTATTAAGTACTACCTCGTACCGGAAGTGATTACTTTTTTTCGTCTCGTTCGATCTGGGAAATTCTTCGAGAAAAAAATTGGTCAATTATCAACACCACAAAAATGAAGAATTAAATTTATCGAAAATATCCTATCGACAGTTCGAGTTTACTCTCACGAGGCCCGTTCCGTCTGAAGGCACTTCCCGGCGATTCTCACACGCACTTATTTATACGCGCATACGTATAATTTATAAATTACAAAAATATTTCGTCACTCTGGCACACTCGCACAAATCACTGCAGACAAAAAAAACTACGAGTCCGTAGCTCCTTCGGCAATTTTCATTCGCCTTTCGATCGCATCTCATTTTCTCGTTTATTATCATTAACTATAGCGGATTCGAGGAGCCACGCGGCTGCGCCCGCTCGAGATGAAGCGACGATCGTCGTTATCGTTATCGTTAAAAACTATTTTATTATCATCGCGTTTTAATCCTAGAGCGTGGGTGGACGAAGGACAAATTGAGAGACGGAATACTCGTCTTTTTACTCGTACGCTATTTTACGTGATTCTCGCCCGAGTCGACAGCGGCAGTGTAACACGAAATGAGACAAGCGCAAAAGTCGTATCGCAAAAGAAAACAAAAATATTTGGGCTTTCAAGTATTCAAGGCCTTATATACCTTCAAAAAAATGTATCGATTTTTTTTTATTGGCTTAAATGATGTATAAAATGGTTACAAAATTTAAAACGCCTTTTTGCTGAAAACTAAGTTTTCAAAATCGTAGCTCGTACAATTTTCAACCGATTTACTTCAAATTTCAACTGTAGCACCTGAGATAGATTCTCTGGCAAAGTACACACGATTTTTGACATGTATTAACAATTACGGTTTCTATAAACAGATGAACGCCATTTTTAGTCGAAAATGCGACTATTTTTTTTCAAAATGGTGTCAATTAAGTAAAATTAAAAAAAAAATTACCGTGTGTACTTTGGTAGCAAAACTCATTAAGAAAAAAAAAATCGTTCTTGGTACTGATGGGCGCCCATGGAGGGCTTAAAAAAGGCGTTCTCTTTCCACCGGCTACTGGGCCGCCATTTTGTATTTTATAAAATAAAAAATTGATCCAAGTACCTACAGATGTGTAGAATTAACCCTTCGAACCTCATTTTCATTGCTTCATTAGGATGTTGAAAAAAACTCTCGTAAAAGCCTTGCTTCCCGAGCATCCAAAGGTGTATAAGGCCTTAAATCTACAATGACTATTTATTCGTTTCTCCGGCAAAATTGGCAACTCGAAATTCACCATTCGATGAATTGTAACGTGGTAGAAGAAGAGAAGAAAAAAACATCGACATTTTGCTCGTCTCCTTAGGAAACTCGTAATTTGCGATCGCCAAGTATAAACATTGCATTATTACAATGGACTATTTAACAATTATTTATACACGCTGTTTTAGGTCTACGAAGGCACACACCCACGCGTACATTCATCGTGATCCCGAAACGTCTCGAATTTTCTCGGGCTCTATTCCGCTTCTTCGGAAGTGCCCAGAAATTCTGGCAGACCGTCCAGAGGGGGCGAAAAAATACTGACTCGGGTTTAGCGGTGGGCCCTAGAAGCGAAAAAAAAAATACGCGGACAAGAGGAGCAGTCTGCCAATCGCGCCGTTATTCCGTAACGCGATCCACATTCACTCAAATATATCGGCCAAAGATATACGCGAGATGTAGACTTTTTTGTCCATAGCCGCGTCCAGACTAGCCGAGTCGCATTGCGAGGCAGCCTCGGTACGTATGCTTCGAGTGCGGTAACCACGTAGTTGCGAGGCGGTGTCGCGCGACGCTGCCTCGGTCCTCGCCTCGGTCGCCTCGCGAGGCAGCCTCGGTACGTATGCTTCGAGCGTGGTATCCACACAGTGCGAGGCGGTGTCGCGCGACGCTGCCTCGGCCCTTGCCTCGGTCGCCTCGCGAGGCAGCCTCGGTGCGCATGCTTCGAGCGCGGTACCCTCATAGTGCGAGGCGGTGTCGCGCGACGCTGCCTCGGTCCTTGCCTCGGTCGCCTCGCGAGGCAGCCTCGGTACGTATGCTTCGAGCGCGGCAACCACATAGTTCGAGGCGGTGTCGCGCGACGCTGCCTCGGTCCATGCCTCGGTCGCCTCGCGAGGCAGCCTCGGTGCGTATGCCTCGGGCGCGGTAACCACATAGTCCGAGGCGGTGTCGCCCGACGCTGCCTCGGTTCTTGCCTCGGTCGCCTCGCGAGGCAGTCTCGGTACGTATGCTTCGAGCGCGGTCACCACATAGTCCGAGGCGGTGTCGCGCGACGCTGCCTCGGCCCTTGCCTCGGTCGCCTCGCGAGGCAGCCTTGGTACGTATGCTTCGAACGTGGCAACCATATAATGCTCATTTCTTGCCTCGGCTAGTCTGGACACGGCTAATCAACGACGGAATTTTTTCCGATTTTGCATTCTGAAAGGAAAAAAAAATTTCTTTGTTGGAGCGAATGAAAAATTGGCATAGACTTCTCTGCGTATTTTTGGCGCCTCGAGTGGCGCGAGGCAACTCCCCCGATCGGAGAACGGGCCCAACGGGAGCCTTTTTTTTCTCGCCCTCCAGCGCCCCATTCGACACATCATATTTAATTACAAGAGGCTCGTGTTGAGCGACAACGAGTGGCTTTTCGTTGCTCGGGAGGTCTACGTCGAGGCGAGATACCTCGTGAGGCTGAGAGTCAAAAGGACCGTCGCGAATGTCCAGTAGCGATGACTCGTGAGGAAGATCGCGCCGCTTCCGCTTCCTTCACTTCCGACATCCCGATTGAGTGACGTCACGAGCTGCTCGTCCGTGTCACCTGTAGATGTTCCGTTATCACTCTCCACCTTTTTCTCCGATATCCTCTGCTTTTTTTTTCTTGCCTCGCGGAGAACATCGCACCGAGAGCACCACCCTCGGACTCCCTGGTTCTTACCCTCATCCTTCTTCGTTTCGAAGCAAATTTGACAAACAACAACAACAAGAACACCAAAAAAAAAACTTGGACGACGGTGCGCGTGACTAGGTTACAACACTTTTCTCCCCCTTGCTCTTTCTCTCATTTCTCTCGGGCTCGGCGTTTCAACGACCCACTCGCCTCAAGTCCCTTCGAACCTGTATCTCCCGACTTTTTTGCTCTTCCAGGCCGGAAACTTGAGGCCGGATACTTTCTTTTTTCTGGGTCTCATCGCTTTTGCCTCGGATCCTTACGAGCCGCTTCAATACTCGTTCTCCACTGCAAAGATTCATTTGAAACTACAGTTTTAATCGCCTCGTTCTCGATGCCCAAAGCATGCTCTATCATGGACCTTCCTCCCGTACCGGAAGACAATCTTTCCTTTTTCAATCTTTTTTTTTCTACCGCGCGGCCGAAAGTGCTCGCACGATAATTATAAATAAAAATGGCCGTTTGGTATTTATGATGAAAAATTGAAAAAAAAAAATAAGTAAAACGTATCTCGAACTGGCGACAGTTCTACGAAATTCAAGTTCAAGGGCCTGCAAGGACGAGGTTCAAAGTTCAATGTCCCAGAGCAGCGGTCGTTTCGCCGATGATTTCCGTGTGACTCGTCACTTTTCTCTCCCTTTTAATATTCCGAATGCACACGGCCACGATTAAATTATATCGACGTCGCTCCGGGACTAGTCGGCCGCGACGTGAATTTCAATAAGATCGCGCTCTTGAGATTCTCACATTTGCGAGATATTTCGCCTCGCTGTGTTCAGCATCTTCGATCGGCGCTTTTTTTTTACTACTTTTCTACGATTTGTTTTGCAGAAAAAAACAATAGTCGATTTATTATTGTTTGATGATGATTTTGATCGTCAAAAGGGGAGATTTTTAGCCACGATAATCGAGTAATTTTTAAATAGTTTTACCATTAAATTTAATAATTGAATTAATATACTGACTTTTTCATGATTTTTCTTTCCAAAAATACCAAATCTGATTTTTTAAATGATTTTCTTCCAAAAATAACAAATTGTATTTTTTTTATGAATTTTTTCAAAAAATAAGAAGTCTGCATTTTTTAAAATGACTTTTTAAAAAAAAAATAACATATTGCATTTTTTTTATTATTTTTTTCATGATTTTTGTCAACAAATAATAAAATTGCATTTTTAAATAATTTTTTCTTTATTTTTTTTTAAATAACGTAAAGTCCAACATTTCGAAAACCGTGGGACCTTTACTAAACTGAAATTCCAGCATATAGTAGGACATGATCTAACCTATCGATAGTTGCAGGATTATCCATTGACAACTGTATGTATTTAAAATATCAAATTAATCGAATTGAATTAATGATTACTTTGATGATTAAATTACGTACTTTAATAATTAAATTAAAATACACAATATCTTTATTAAGTTAATCCAATTGAGTTAATTATTCATTGCATACTTTAATAATTAAATTGAAATACATAAGTTACTTATCAACTTTATTCAATAAACTGAATTATTAATTTAATCATTAAATCGCATACTTTGATAATTAAATAATTTCGAGCCACAATATTCTGCGGTCGACAAAAAAACACGATTGTCCGATCTGCCAAAATAAAATTCTCCATAAAACGACAAAAGGGCAGCGGAAATTTCCGTAAAAAAAAATTCATTACCGTCGCCAGTCGAGGGAAAAAACTGAAAATGCGGTGAAAATCATAATAGAGCATGCTCGGGCCTGTAAACGACGATGACAAAAAAAAAAGAAAGGAAAATTACTTCCGCTACGTGTGTAAATCAGTGCAAAGTGCAAAACCACTCGGTGCAAAGTGAGAAGAGAGACGAGCAAACGGATAAAAAAAAAACGTGCATCGATGAAAAGTAAAAAAGATCTTGTTTTTTTCTTTCGTGCCAGTTAGCGTGCCGATAGCCCAAAAAACAGGCGAATCCAGGACAAAGTACCGAGGCAACTCCGAAATCCATCGTGTTTTTTTTTTGCTCAACAAGCACCCGTTTGTGTTGTTTTGTAATATTGTTGGAGTTGCTGCTGTTGTTGTTGTTGTTGCAGGAGTGAGTGGTTAATGGTTGCTGTTTTTTTTTGTGGGGTTTTTTCCTCGACCCATGCTTGTTTTTTAAAAATATCTTTGCCTCCTTCCTGGTCCTCTCCGTGCGATGCTCTCCACCGCAAATTTCCAATTTATTCTCGTTACGCGAAGTACCATGCCGCAAAAATAACATTTCCATATCACACGACCCAAAAAATTATCTTCAACGAAAAAAAAAAACCATTTCGCAATATCGCCTTTACTGCCGAGCGATAGTAACACCAATTTTTGATAATCTTCGGTAATTGCGAAATCATTTTTTTTTACCTCGAAAAACCAACAAAGTCATCTATAAAAAAAAATCAAAAATAAGAATTACAGCGAAGACAGGAGGTTAGAGGAAAAGTGGCCAAACGTAAAGAAAAGAGATAGCAGCAAAAAGATTCCGAGAGACGGGAAAAACGATTTACCGTAACCTGATTCGATTTTCGAAAAAAAAAAAAAAAAAACAAACAAAACAAAAAATCGAAATAAAAATTCAAATGCAAACGAACGAAAAAAATGCAACGAACAAACCAAGGCAACGAAAAAAAAAAGTATTAATTATCTTACACTTATGTATATTTACTGTACTGAATGCACCGGACTCTCGAACCACGACGACGACGACGACGATCACGTTCTTTTTTTTTTTATAACTTGTTTTTTTTTTGTTTTTGACAATTTAGACAACACACAGACAAAAATTTTCACTCTATTCTTATTTTCTCTTTTTCATTTATCTCGAGAATATTTTCGATCGCGATCGAGGAAGGAAAAAAAATCCTTCACCTGGCTAATAGAACGTACTGGATGTGATTTCTTTTTTCTGCTCTTTTTTTGCTCATGCTTGTCGGGACATGGATGAAGGTCGCTAAATGAATAATAATTGACGTCATAAGATCGACGCTAGGGGGGGAGAAAAAAGGCATGGAAACGGAATGTTTAGTCTTAATTTTGCAATTGCGCGTGTGCGATGGGAAATTATCGGTAATCGTATTACGGATGAACGACGAGGAGGGAAGGTTCCACTCCAAGTGAATCAGAGTTAAAAGTCGTTATCTTTCGTACTCGCCATTATCTTACTCCTGGGATATCTTTTCGGCCCCTTTAGCCCCATATAATCGTTTTTTCACAAGCTTTTATTTAACTTGACTTTCTGTTAGATGCAAAATGGAAAATCGATATTTCACTCACTTCCCGACTATTTAGAGCCCGAAAATTTTGCAAACAAGCATCTAAAAAGTGACAATACATGATTTAACTTGAAAATAAAAAAATATTCATAAAATTTTCAACTTTTCATGTAAAATTAGCGATATCTAATCATCGAGATAAAATCTCACTAACACATACAAAGAAATTCCTAGCCGACTGTGTTGGTGTGTGACAAGTTCATATGCGGCAATTAGTCGTAAGTACAATCTCGATTACAGTCTTTGTTATTTTTTTTACAAGCATCCCATGTTCCTAACGTACAAACTCGTAAACTCGTAAACTACTAGTAACAACTAAGTAGGTCAAATCAATTAAAGACCAAAAAGTATAAAATCATTTATATGTAAAAAAATATTTTTAAAAACAAGCTTTTATTTTTTACTAAAAAGTAGAACATAATTTTTTTTCACCAAGTATCCTATATGCAGGGTTGCGTAATTTGTAATAGAAAAGTAATGCATTGTTCATTACTTTTTTTAATCGGTAATGAAAAAATATTTCATTACTCATTACATTACATTCTGTAATGTAAAAAAAGTCGATTACTCGTTTCATTATATTTTGTAATGTAAACAAAATTCCAATATTAGTTACATTATATTTTGTATTGTAAAAAATTTTCATTACTCATTACATTGGATTTTTTAATGTATAAAAATTTAATTACTCATTACGTTATATTTTGCAATGTAAACAATTTTCGTTACGCATTACATTGGATTTTGTAATGTAGAGAATGTCCGTTACTCATTACATTGTATTGTGCATTGTAAAAAAATTCCGTTACTCGTTACATTGGAATTTGCATTGTGAACAAATTTTCCATTACTCATTACATTACATTTTGTAATGTGAAACATTTTCATTACAAAATGCAATGTGTAATGACAAAAAATTTCATTACACATTACATTGTAATGGGCGATGGACATTTTTTACATTACAAAAGTCCAATGTAATGAGCAATGGAATTTATTCACATTACTAATGTAATGTAAAAAATCTCCATTACTTATTACAAGGTAATATGGATTATTATTCGTTTCCCATCGGGTCAGATCGACCCAGTGCAAAAACCGCTGCCCCTAATGGGATACGAATAATAATCCTCATTACATTGTAATGAGAAATTGAATTTTTTCACATTGCATTGCATTAGTAATGTGAAAAAGATCCATTACTCATCACCTTGTATTTTGTAATGCAAAATATTTCCATTACTCATTACATTGGACTTTGTAATGTGAAAAAATGCCATTACCCATTACATTACATTTTGCAATGTAGGATAATTCCATTACTCGTTGCATTAAACTTTGTAATGTAAAAAAATCCTTTACCCATTACATTGTAATAGGTAATGAAAATATTTCACATTACAACATTACATGGAATTTTTTTACATTACAAAGTCCATGTAATGTTGTAATGTGAAATATTTTCATTACCTATTACAATGTAATGGGTAAAGGATTTTTTTACATTACAAAGTTTAATGCAATGAGTAATGGAATTATCCTACATTGCAAAATATAATGTAATGGGTAATGGCATTTTTTACATGTACAGTACATTACATTACATTACATGTAATGTAAGGTAATGAGTAATTCCTCATTACAATTGCAGTAATTCTCATTACAATTAAATTAATGAGGAATTACTCATTACATTACATTACATGTAATGTAATGTAATGAGTAAGTCCTCATTACATTACAAGTACCATTACAAGTAATGTAACTTAAAATTCCTCATTACAATTGCAGTAACTCATTACAATTGCAATAATTCCTCATTACAATTACATTAATGAGGAATTACTCATTACATTACAAGTAACATTACAAGTAATGTAATGAGGAATTACTCATTACTCATTACATTACATTTTGTAATGTAAAGTATTCCCATTACTTACATTGGACTTCGTAATGTAAACAATTTCCATTGCCAATTACATTGTAATGGGTAACGGAAATATTTCACATTACAACGTGTAATGTAATGATGAATGAAAATATTTCACATTACAAATACCAATGTAATGAGTAATGAGTAATTCCTCATTACATTACATGTAATGAGGAATTACATGAAAAATTTCCATTCCTAATTACATTACATGTAATGTAATGAGGAATTACCCATTACTCATATACATTACATTTTGTAACATAACATATTTCCATTACGTTGGACTTTGTAATGTAAAAAAATTCCATTACTTACATTGGACTTCGTAATGTGAGCAATTTCCATTGCCAATTACATTGTAACGCGTAACCAAACTATTCCACATTACAACATGTAATGTAACGAGGAATGGAAATTGTTTGCATTACAAATTCCAATGTAATGAGTGATGCATTTTTTTTTACATTACAAAAACCAATGTAAAGAGTAATGGCAATTGTTTTGCATTACAAAATGTAATGTAACGAGTAATGGAAGTTCGTTACATAACTGAACGTAATGTAATAGGTAATGCATTTTTGTGTTCGTTACAAAATGTAAAGTAATGAGTGATGAAAAAGCTAATGCATTACAAAAAGTAATGCACTATTTGCAACCCTGCCTGTGACTACAAACAAAAGCTCAGGTCGCACAAAATCAAGACATAATCATTAATATACATAAATCCGTTAACATACCAACTGTATTCAATTTACTGTGAAACCTTAGATTTCTTCAATAAAAATCCCGAGACTGAGTATAAACGTGTGACAATAATTTCTCCAAATACTACCATGCCAAATTAAACACGGTTAATGAAACTGAACTAATTAAATTTATTAAACATTCAAAAAGTTGAGCGTCCCAGTCTTTTATTTATATATTTATTTACTTGTATATAAGTGACTTGGCGAAAAAATTATTTTCCACTTTTACTACATTAAATGAAAGTTTGTTTGAAAAAAAAAAAAAAACGATTTTTTACACATATTCTTCTAGATACGTGCAATGGCGATTACGTTAGTGCGTGTGTTAGTGGCTGATACTCTCGAAGCAACGATCACGTCGATTATGGTAGTCCAGCTAGTCGGGTCGCTACTCGAGTGCCTCAGTGTGGAGGAAAAAAAAAACATCTATCCATGTGTATCGGCTTTTTGTATTTTATTCTCCTCGTCATTGTCCGCTCGCACACCCCGGCCAATTGTCCCCCCCCCCCCCCCCACCCCTTGGGATTGATTCACGCGGAGAATTAAAAAAAAAAAAAAAAGAGACGACCACTTTTGTCCATTCGGAAAATCACGCACACATGGAGCGCACGGGAGAGCTCTGGGGGTCATCGCGACCAAGAGCAACGCTCAACCGGAAGTGAGACAAAAAAAGAAGTCCTCTCGGTCGAATCACACGAACAATTCCCCCCGTCGTACGCGATTATTGTTATTATTATTATTTTTTTTCTTTATTTCTCATTATAGCTCGCGCGAGTGCTGTAATAATTTTTATCCGCGTTATGAGAAGCACACGTAACGTTGCACACGAAAGCGTTGCATCATTTCCGAGTTTGAACCCCCCCCCGCTCTCGCTCTCGCCCGGAAAGATATCCCACCGGAGTGACGGTATTGAAAAAATGATCAAATTCCTCGTGATAACGGATCGTGAGAAACTGCCCGTGGAGGTGACTCGACGAATGATGTTTGATTCGGTAAACATGTGAAACTGTCTTACTAGCCAGGTAGGAGTTAGTCAAGCGAAAATGTACTGCATTTTTTTTTTCGTTTTGGCGTATCTAAAAAACGTTTGGATTATTCCTTTGTTAGAGGGACACCACTGTGAGGGGTAAAAAAATCGTTCTTTTTCTCCATTTTGTCGAAGTATACATATTCAAGAATATGTGAAAAAAAATTCAAGTAGAAATGTTGAAAATTGACCGAGTTATAGGCGATTTAGTGAAAGCAGGGGGGGGGGCAACGATTTACGTGTACACGGCGACCTCTATTATCGGCACAGCAGCGGGATTGGCTCTGCATTGCGCTCGCCAAAATGGGGGTTGCGCACCATCCACTAGAGCCGATTCTGCGCAGCAGGGGCAGCTGATTGCGGTACCTCTCAACCGGGGTTGCGAATTTTGTAATGAAAAAGTAATGCATTATTCGTTACTTTTTTAATGGGTAATGAAAAAATATTTCGTTACCCGTTACATTATAATTTGTAATGTAAACAATTTCCGTTACTCGTTACATTGGATTTTGTAATGTAGAAAATGTCCTTTACTCATTACATTATATTTTGTATTGTAAACAAATTTCCATTACTCATTACATTGGAATTTGTAATGTAAAAATTTCCGTTACTCATTACATTACATTTTGTAATGTGAAACATTTTCATTACAAAATGCAATGTAACGTGTAATGACAAAAAATTTCATTACACATTACATTGTAATGGGTAATGGATTTTTTTTACATTAGAAAATTTAATGTAATGAGTAATGGAATTTTTTACATTACAAAATGTAAGGTAGTGAGCAATGGAATTTTTTCACAATTACTAATGTAATGTTAAAAATCTCCATTATTCATTACAAAGTAATATGGACCCAGTGCGAATACGGCTGCCCCTAATTGGAAACGAATAATAATCCTCATTACATTGTAATGAGTAATGGAGATTTTTTACATTGCATTGCATTATCAATGTGAAAAGATTCGATTGCTCATTTCCTTATATTTTGTAATGTTAAAAACTTCCATTTCTCATTACATTACATTTTGTAATGTAAAGAAAATCCATTACTCATTACCTTAATGTAATTTGTAATGTAAACAATTCCATTACCCACTACATTGCAATGAGGAATGGAAATTTTTTACATTACAAATTCCATTATAATGAGCAATGAAAATTGTTTACATTACAATATCTAATGTAATGAGTAATGGCAATGGTTTGCATTACAAAATGTACTGTCATTAGTAATGGTAATTTGTTTCGTCACTTAATGTAAAAAAAATGTTTTCATTACAAACTGTAAAGTAATGAGTAATGAAAACGCTAATGCGTTACAAAAAGTGATTCATTTTTTGCAACCCTGCCCTCAATACCCCCCCACTCATGATCCAGCATGCTTCGAGCCTCGCGATAGGGCCTGGCGCTTCTCCCACCATGCGTTACATCGATCGATATTTGTCACGTAGTGGGGGGATGTTGCATCTGTGGAGGTCCCGATAATAGCGGTCGCAGTGTACATTTTCAATCGCGTTTTTCTCGACCTGGCCGGAACCATAACTCTACCTATAATTGTCCGATTTGCAATTAGAAAAAAAAAATTCCGCAACTGCAGTAGCTATCGTTGTACGTGGACGTTTTTTTTTTAATTCAGTATTTTTCAAGCCGCTGAATATAAATAAAAATTTCGTGGTTATATAGTACGAAGTGCAAGAATCCGTGGCGCAGTAGGTGAAAAAAATGTAAAAGGAAAGTCAGTGCTTTGTAAAAAAAAAACAGTTAAAAATACTGCGAACAAAACTCGATTTGGTTGAAGTAAAAATTTCGCGAAATTTGCCCTTTTTTAACGGCCCTAATTTCGTAAAAAAAAACCGCAAAATGGCTACGTACAACGAGAACTACATTTATATAGATTATAACACTTTCATTTTGATGTTTCGGACCAACCATTTTCAAGTTATTGATCCGGCCATTGGACGACATTTTTTATACGGTGGCTCTATTATACCTCAATAACGTTATTAAGGTGGAAGACCAGTTTAGGAATATATTTTTAGTGACATTTTTTACAATAAATAAATTAATAGAATTTCAAACTTTCGGGATGTTTTATACATATTTTCAAATAAATATTATATCTTTTTCGAAGCATTTCCTTCGAAAATATGGAACATAGTTCCTGCCGCCCATCGAAGGTCACTCAAAGGTCACAAGAAGCCTTAAAACAGGACTTTGCTGTTTGTGTACACTCTGGAGGCCACAGTTTTCACCCGAAATCAGTACGGTTTGAAGATTACTTTAAGAACATGTTTCCTTCGATATGAACCTAACTCTGACCAAAGAAAATTGAAAATTGCACTTTTCAGAGGTGTTTAAACAAAAGGGTATAATTCTTGCCATTATTTCATCACATTTTTCGCTGTAAAGATATACTTTAAACAATATTACTCCAAATCTAGGTTCATATAGAGCGTAATTATCTAAAGAAACTATCATTTTATAAAATTATAGGTTAGAAACTTGTTGAGCTAGAGTGTACACAAATTGAAAAAGTCTTCGAGAAAAACGCCTTTGAACCAATATTACCGAAAATTCAAGGCCGTAATGAATTATTTATACTGCTTACCGGTTAATCAGCAACTAGTTTTACAAAAAATTTCCGAAATTAACCAAAAATCCATTTTTTTGAGTAATTTTTTTCATAAAAATTTACACGAAATAAATTCAACGTATACGTTCAACAAAATACCTTTTTTTCCAAATTCTAAAAAAATCATCTAGTGAATGAAAAAAAAAAAAAAATCGTAAAAAGCGACTTTTTTCGGCCCGTCACAGTGGTGTCGTCTGTTAAGAAAAAAGAAATTCTTCCGAGTTCTGATTAAGTGAATTGTCCCATGTATGTACCTGCGTCTAAAATGGTGTCGCCGACCTCGTCGTCGCCGTCGTGAATCTTGTCCTCGAGATCGCCCGAATTTTCCAAATTCCCATAATGAAACGAATTGTCAATTGGATACAACGAGTTCCATCGGACTTTACCTAGGGTGCCTCTGTTGGCGGACCTACAGCCGAACCACCAGTAGCTGCTCGATCGCGGAAACTCGGGAGTGTCTCGATCCACCTGCGTTCAACAAAGAAATAAATAATCCCCAAGTCTGTTCGGATCCGTGAAAAAAAAAAAAAAAACTAAAATAAAAACAAGAAAAAAGGTAAAAAAGTGTCTTTTGCTTACGGCGAAGGTACGATCGTTGAATCGATAATACGCGTTGCCCTTGAAGAAGTACGTGTAACCGTTGTCTCTGATAGCGGCGTCGAGATTATCCGGCACTCCCTCCCAGTTCGATAGGAGCTTCGGATAAGTGCTCTTAACAGGTGGCTTTTGCGCCGGATCGAAACGCCAAAATTTCGTTCCCTTGTAAAAGTAAATCTTGCCGTTTCCGGTCCACACCGTTGCCGCGTCAATGTCATCGGGTATCCCCGTGAAACCTTCGCTTATCTGCTTCGGATAATTGCCGTCCATTTTCTTGCCTATGTACCTCCAGTATTTCGAGCCCTGTGTCAAGATGAAAACACGTGCGAGTGGGGCCTCGCTCTATTAGGGTTCCGTATGACCAATTCACTTTTCTTAAGGGGTTATATACAGTTCAAATTTTCGAAAAATCGATTTTTTTATATATATATATTTTTTCGTAATGTACATATATTTAAAGGGTTAGGCCACTCTAGAGGCCGAAAAAATGACCAATTAACTTTTCTTAAGGGGTTATATACAGTCCAAATGTTCGAAAAATCGGTTTTTTTATATATATATTTTTTTCGTAATGTACCTATATTTAAGGGGTAAGGCCACTCCAGAGGCCGAAAAAATGACCAATTAACTTTTCTTAAGGGGTTATATACAGTTCAAATTTTCGAAAAATTCGTTTTTTTTATATATATTTTTTTTTCGGAATGTACATATATTTAAGGGGTTAGGCCACTCTAGAGGCCGAAAAAATGACCAATTTACTTTTCTTAAGGGGTTATATACAGTTCAAATTTTCGAAAAATCGATTTTTTTATATATATATTTTTTTTCGTAATGTACATATATTTAAGGGGTTAGGCCACTCTAGAGGCCGAAAAAATGACCAATTTACTTTTCTTAAGGGGTTATATACAGTTCAAATTTTCGAAAAATCGATTTTTTCATTTATTTTTTTCGTTACGTACATATATTTAAGGGGTTAGGCCACTCTAGAGGCCGAAAAATGACCAATTAACTGTTCTTAAGGGGTTATATACAGTTCAAATTTTCGAAAAATCGATTTTTTTATTTATTTTTTTCGTTACGTACATATATTTAAGGGGTTAGGCCACCCTAGAGGCCAAAAAATGACCAATTAACTTTTCTTAAGGGGTTATATACAGTTCAAATTTTCGAAAAATCGATTCTTTTATATAATTTTTTTTATCGTTATGTATATATATTTAAGGGGTTAGGCCACTCTAGAGGCCGAAAAAATGACCAATTAACTTTTCTTAAGGGGTTATATACAGTTCGAATTTTCGAAAAATCGATTTTTTTATTTATTTTTCTCGTTAATTATATTTAAGGGGTTAGGCCACTAGAGTGGCTGAAAAAATGAGCAATTAACTTTTCTTGAGGGGTTATATACAATTCAAATTTTCAAAAAATCGATTTTTTTATATAATTTTTTTTATCGTTATGTACATATATTTAAGGGGTTAGGCCACTCCAGAGGTCGAAAAAATATGCTTTTTGGGGATTTTTTTTCAGAAAAACTACAAAATAAATCGAGATTACAAAAAAGGATGTTTGTCATACATATCAGTGAATGTATACAATAATTTTTTTGAAGCGATTAATTTCGAAATGGCGGCTGTGCAGCGTTTTTCTCAAAACTGCATTTTTTTAAGTTGGCCGGAAACATAACTCAGACAATTTTCAACCGATTCACTTGAAATGTTCAATATATCTTGAAAAATACATCTTCTATGGGAGTACGTAGGATTTTTTTTATATTGAACATTTGTTATTAACAATTATCTGGAGATTTTTTAGGCAAATTTTTCACTTTCCAAAAATTTGCCTAAAAAATCGTCAGATAATTGTTACTAACCAATAAACTATGCAGTATAAAAAAAATCCTACGTACTTCCATAGACAATGTATTTTCCAAGATATAGTCAACACTTCAAGTGAATCGGTTGAAAACTGTCTGAGTTATGTTTCCGGCCAACTTAAGGGGCCAGTCCACTTTGAACATTTCGAAAAATCGATGTTTTCTTTTTACTAATTTCGAAATCGATGACGAGCAATCAGAAGGGACTTTGTATGGTGCAGGAATTCCCGTTGAGTTCAGGTACGAGTTTTTCATAGTATAAACTTCAAACGCGTTTTTCTCAAAACAACGTTTTCAAAATCTCGCTCCATCATATCTCTAAAACTAATAAACCGATTCTCTTGAAATTTGAACCACATATTGTAAACGTGATTCGCAACAAGATTACCCTCGATGGTTTTAAAATTTTGATTTTTACTCTTTTTTAGCGAAAAACTGCGAAAAAACGCGTTTTTTCGTTCTTCATCTGCCATTTTTTTTATTTTTTTGATAAAACTTTATATCCGAGGGTCATTTTGCAGCTGGTGTCATACTGAATCTAACGGACTTCGATTTTTTGTTTCACACAAGCCGTTGCCGAGTTGTGACGGAGCTTCCTAGCCCATCTATTTTTGAGGCCTTACGTTAACGGCGGGGTAAAGTTAATTCGGCGAAAAAAAGGCATGTTTTTAAGATTTTTTTTGGCCCAACGAATAGTGTTTGTTTATTGAAAAATTTACATATAATAAAGTAACATTTGAACAACATTCTCCTAAATTTGCATTGCAAAATATTCAAAATTGAGCGAGTGAAAATTAAACCCCGGAGGCGCCTCGAAAAAAAGTTGGTTTGCGGTGTGCACCATAACTCGCAACGGAATCATTTGAAACAAAAAAATCAAAATGCATTTGTTAAAGGAGATGTTTCTCGAGGTAATGACGGGAGGATTTTTTTTCTCGATTTTTCGATTTTTCGTAGCACTTGGGAGCCAAAAACCCGATTTTTGCTAAAAAAATCGGCTAATTTGTTGTTGAAAAATTAGTAATTATTAAAAACAAAAAACAAAAAAGCTCTCGACAATACCTGGTGAATTATGTGAAGAAGTACTGTGCAAAATTTCAAAGCGATTGGTCCAGTAGATTTTGAGTTATCGTGCACACGGACTTCAAATATGACAAGTCTCAGAAAAACGGTTTGAAAAACGCAGAAGAGAAGAGAACGGCATGGAGCAATAGACGCTCAAATACTCATAAATTCGTCAATTTTACTCCGATCGACTTGAAATTTTAACACAATATTCTTGATATATTATGATTTCATTTAAAAAAAAATTTTAAATGAAAAAACATTTTAACACTTTATCCCGCCCTTAAACTATCGTTTTTGTACTTAAAAATGAATAAAAATGAATTCATTTTTTTTTAAATGTATTTCAAGACTTTATTTATCAAGCCCAACGACTTTTATATTCATATCGTTTATAAAATCTTTATTCCAAAAAGAATTTTCGAAAATTTGATTCCAAAACCAAAAAAAAAATTGATTCGATTTTTTTAAAATTCCACAATGATTTTTAGAAAATTTCACAAAATTGGGTGCTAACTCGTTTACCTTTCGTGTTGAGGCTATTTTTGTCAATAAAAAAAATTGCATTAACATAAGAGGTAAACGAGTTAGCACCAAATGATTTTGTATGTGTGATTCCAAATATTTTTTTTATTCCAAAATGATTTTTTGGAAAATTTGATTCCAAAACGAAAAAAAAAAAAATTGATTCGAAATTTTGTCTTATTCCAAAATGATTTTTGGAAAACTTCCCAAATTTGGGTGCTAACGTTTACCTCTTATGTTAATGCTGTTTTTCTCAATTAAAAAAAAAATTGCATTAACATAAGAGGTAAACGAGTTAGCACCAAATGATTTTTTATGTGTGATTCCAAATATTTTTTTTATTCCAAAATGATTTTTTGGAAAATTTGATTCGAAAACCAAAAAAAAAAAAAAATTGATTCGAAATTTTGTCTTATTCCAAAATGATTTTTGGAAAACTTCCCAAATTTGGGTGCTAACGTTTACCTCTTATGTTAATGCTGTTTTTCTCAATTTAAAAAAAAATAGCATTAACATAAGAGGTAAACGAGTTAGCACCAAATGGTTTTGTGATTGATTTCTTATTTGATTCCAAATATTTTTTTGATTCCAAAATTATTTTTGGCAAATTTGATGCCAAAAGTAAAAAAAAATTGGTTCCAAATTTTTTTTTATTCCAAAATTGTTTTTTTGAGTTTTGAAATTAAACGAGTTAGCACCGAATGGTTTCTTGATTGATTTTTTATTTGATTCCAAATGTTTTTTTGATTCCAAAATTATTTTTGGCGAATTTGATTCCAAAAGTAAAAAAAATTGGTTCAAAATGTTTTTTTGATTCCAAAATTATTTTTGGCAAATTTGATTCCAAAAGTAAAAAAAATTGGTTCCAAATTTTTTGTTTATTCCAAAATGATTTTTCTAAACTTTTCCAAAATTGGGTGCCAACTCGTTTGCCTCTTATGTTGATGCTATTTCTTTGAATCGCAGTCTTCACGAGGGCTGTATTGTTTACCTTGAAGAAATACGTTTTGCCATTTTTGTAAGTGAACGCAGCGTCGATATCGTTGGGCAAGCCTTTCCACGATTCGCCGATCCGTTTCGGATATCCGGTGGCGATGCCGTTGCCCGTCAATTTCCAGTACTTCTCGCCTGCCCTTACCAACCAAACATTGATGACCAACGACAACAACACAAAACGGCCCAACCCGAGGCGAAAAGAAAGCAAACAAAAGCTGACCTTTGAAAACGTAGACGTGACCTTGGGCCGAATTGAACATGGCGTCGATCTTTGGATTGGTGCAGAGGTCGGGATCCTCCTCGCCGGTTGTCGGTACGCCGACGTCGTGGCCGTCGCTCGCCGCGGGCTGAGTCTTCTCACCGTAGAGGGCCTGAATCGCCTCGATGTCGTCGCTGTCCAGCACGTACTCGTTCCTGTACGGTTTATAGACCGGCGCCATAAGGGCCTCGCGCACGTCGCTGTGACTCAGGCCGAGCGAGTGACCGAACTCGTGAGCCGCAACTTGGAAGAGATTCGTCCCGCGGTAACTGTTCACCGTCCATTCCTCCGTGTCGTCGAAATGCGCGTCACCACCGTATATCGGGAAGTAAGCGTGCGCCAGGGTACCGCCCGGACCGTCGAAAGGATCACCGTCACCGTGCTCACCCTCCGCAAATTTTATCTCTATGTGCACGTTCTTGGAAAAACGAAACAAAGCTCGTCGCTCAATCTTTGCGGCCATTTTTTTTTTTTACGTATTTATTTATTTATTCATCTATTTATAATTTTGTATTATTTTTTTATATTTTTTTCCGTCCATCCATCTATCCATGCATCTATCCCTGAGTTAAAATGAATATATACATAAACATATATAATGGTATATTAATCGATCGTATACAATTGTATACAAAAATTGGCCCGATAGAATTTTATATATCTGTATATAAACGTATACAATTGTATGTACTAATATACTATCGTACGTAACTCTATATTAGTATATACAATTTTATACGTTTATATACAAATATATAAAATTCTATCGGGCCAATATTTGTATACAATTGTATATGATCAATTGATATACAATTATATATATTTATGTATATATTCATTTTAACTCGGGTTTATATTTTATAATTCAACGTTTCAATGCAAAATACGTTGATATGTTTTGTCATGTAGAAAAAAAGCTATTGTGACACATGTTATACCATTCGAAGAAAGCGATGACATTTTGTCAGTAAAATATCAAGAATAAACTAATATTAATCAACTGATCAGAACTGGAAATTAGCTACCCGAGTAAAAATGATTGCATATGCTTAGATACAATTATATAGAAATGATATACAATTATATATATTTATATATAGGTTTATATATAATTGTATATAACTCTATACATTCGTATATATAATCCGATATAAATGTACTTCCATCAAATTTGATTTGATAAAATTATACATATTTCTGTATATAATGATATATGGACCCGAGTAAAAATGAATATATATAATCATATATAATTGTATATTAATACATCATATACAATTGTATACGTTTATATACAAATATATACAATTCTATCGGGCCAATTTTTGTATACAATTGTATATGATCAATTAATATACAATTATATACAAAAATTGGCCCGATAGAATTGTATATATTTGTATATAAACGTATACAATTGTATACGTTTATATACAAATATATACAATTCTATCGGGCCAATTTTTGTATACAATTGTACATGATCAATTAATATACAATTATATATGATTATATATATTCATTTTTACTCGGGTATGTAAGAAACCCAATAATTGCAATCAAATTTGGTAAATATATTGCATCGATGCATAATTTGTTAACTTTTAATAAACAATCTTTTGATGTACCTGCTTACATACGCGAATAAAGCCAAAGAAAACTTTTTTTACATCTAATCGTATATGAAGCCATATAAAGCTATATACAATTTTATATACCGTAAATAAAATTTTCACGTATATATATATATATATATATATATATATATATAATTATATACAACACTATATCGAATTATATATAACTGTATATAATATTACATCTAATTATATAAACCGTGAGTAAAAGTTTCACGTGTATATATAATTATATAGAACACCATATTGAATTATATATAACTGTATACGATATTATATCTAATTATATAAACTCCCTATAAAAATAGTATCTCCATACATCATTATATACAGAACTGTGTATAATTTTGTCAAATCAAATTTGACGGAAGTACATTTATATCGGATTATATATACGAATGTATAGAGTTATATACAATTATGTATAAACCTATATATAAATATATGATTGTATATGATGTATTGGGTCCACACTGAGAAAAAAAAACCAATCGAATCAAAAAAATATATTGGTCGAACCAAATAAATAATGTGCTGCTGGGGAATGCACCGATATATGAGATTGTTGCAATACTATAAAATATTGGAAAATGTAATTGATTAAGGCAGGATTCTACTTTGAAACTTTGAAACTTTGAAATTGGATGAAAACACCCACCTGGAACACGTCGAAGGCATATTATATGGCCCAGGCATCGCTGATTGAGGGTAAGATAATTTTTTCTACGATTTATCACTCACCAAAACTTTAAACGCGTTTTTCTCGAAACGACATTTTCAAGTACCGTGGTCGTGATAACTCAAAAAGTACTGAACCGATCCTTATGAAATTTGGAACACATATTCTATACGTGTGTACCAACCGACCTAACTACAATCAACTTAACATTTTGATTAGAACTATTTTTTTATTGCAAAAAAAGACCCAAAAAAACGCATTTTTTTCGTATTTTAGCCGCCATTTTGTTAATTTTGCACGTATATAAAATATTCTAGTTAGGTCGGTTCCTGAAGACATACTGAACATGAAACTATTCGATTTTTTGTTTCAGACCATCCGTCGGGAAGATTTCACGACCACGGCAACGGTACCTGCTTTTCGAGGCGTTGGCTTTAAACATATTTTACGTGTACAAAAAATGAATAAAATACATTTAAACATTTTTTTTTATGTACTTAAAGAGTGTATTTATTGAACAGTTTAAACCCCATATCGATATCTTTAATAGTATTCGCAGAAAAAATTCACGAAAATAGCGTTTTTTTCATGGTTTCAAAGTAGAATCCTGCGTTAAGGGGTAAGGCCACTGTAAATTTTTTGAAAAATCGATTTTTTTTTTATTGGCTTAAAAAATAGTTTAAACCCTCTAGTTTAAAAATAGTTTAAATCCTTTTAACTTCTTTTTTAAATTTTTTCCAATAAAAAACTATTCGCAAAACTTTAAACGCGTTTTTCTCGAAACATGGTTTTTCAAAATGGCACGCAGCATAACTCGAACAATTTTCATTTTTTTTACTTGAAATTTTAACCAGATGTGAACATTTACATTATCTTGAGAATGTCGATCGGAATTTTCAAGAACTTTATTTATTGATTTTTTATTAACAAAAAACTTGCCGTTTTTTTCGTCAAAAATCAATTTTTTTTTTCAAACGCACGCCAAATCCACAAAAATTGATACTTTTTAAAATCCGATCGACATTCTCTAGCTATAGCCCTCTAGATTAATGGTTTTTTTTTTGTTCTAGATTCAAAAGTGCACCAGTGGTGCTGCGTGCCGCGGAGCCCTGGAAGCAAAACATGTCCCGGGAAGATAGCTGTGGAACCGCCATTTTGTTTTTTTTTACTGTAAAAAAATTTTATAATAAAGTTTAATGTATGCCCGATAACACCATTAAAAGTTTTTTTTTCAAATACCTTCAATTTCGGGAGCAAAAAATTAGTGAAAAAACCTTTTTTTTTGGGCCGTTACAGTGGCCTTACCCCTTAAAATAAAATATTATTTTATTCGAAAAAGCTCGTCTGTTCTCTGAATATCTGCGTTATCCTTCAAATAAAATGATATTCTATTGAAATCATTCTATATACAATTCGTAGATGTATAGATGAAATAATTAAGCGGTTGCTACAACATTTTTTATTTCGTACAAAAATATAATCAATAGAATAAATTATTTTGTTACTGCAACGAAACGAATATGCCATGGGACGCAAGTTCTTCAATTTGTTTTAAATCTTAAATAAAAAGTGAGCATTAGAATGATCATCCGCGATAATAGTGGATGAGAATGTCAGTTATCCAATGGAATATCCAATTTTACAATTGAATCAACGAAATCTCATTCAATAACACCAATGATATTGGATCAATGATTTTTATCTCAGTGCATCCTTCAGTGCTTCCCTCTGCTACTTTCTCCACTGCCTTTTTGACTTCCACTCCCCATTTCCTTGGGTCTCCATTTAGCACTCCTCTCGCCTCCTCTTCGAGGCATTTCACGAAACAATAAACCATTTTATTTAGAAAATTAATTACCTTCGTGTTGGCCGGTTTTTGGGTGAAGATGAGATCGGTATGGGCGGACCAGACCGCGAAGGCCTTAGCGACGTCCTTGTCGACCTGATTCCTCGTTAAAGTCTTGGTGCTCGGATATCTGGTGATTTTGTAAGCCAAATGACGAACCTTCCATCGCGAGCCTGTTCTTCGACAAAAGCACCACCGATACCAAAAACATCGAAAAGAAAAAAAAATATCCCTTTAAAACCGGACGAAAATCCACAGTCATTCTTACGTGAAGATGAAGAAAAAAAAAACACATATACAAAGTGTCGTGTTACGAATGGACAATCCTGCAACTGTCGATATGCAAATCATGTCCTACTATATGCTGGAGATAAAAATCATCTGCTTTTGGTTTTTCGCAAGCCATTTTTACAAATAAAAACTTTTTTTACCCAATTAAAAAAAAATACTCTTGGCTATTTGGTTTATTTAGTTTATTTCTCTTTGTTTATTTCTAACCTTAAATCTTAAGGAAACTTTATCGAAAAAAAATCCTATGCAGAATTTTCATACAAACTAATTCGTGCCAATTACTTTAAGGTATTCCTTTCACGAACCCAAATATTTTACACTTAACTGATTTTCGTCTATAATGAAGTAAAAATACATCCCAGTATACTGGTAAAATTTCAAGCCAAGTTACCGAACCTTTAACGAAAAATTACGGCCCTAAAAATCTCCTCACTTATACGGCGCTTTATGGACATGTCACGCTGGCCACACGTCTTTCTAATAATTTATACACTAAATAACTCTAGATGCCTAATACAAACTGCTCACAGGTGTAAAAAAGTCTAAAGATTCCGTAACAACAATAAAACAGAGGATCACCGAACGTTTAAAGAAAATATTAATGTTAAAACTTGGAAAAGTGTGGTTAGCAGAAGAATTTTTGTAGCCGTGACGTTTCAAATAAATGTAAAAATGTCTCAATCTACTAAATTTGCGCGAATTTTGTCATTCTAGTTTATCGTTGTGTATAATAATCCATTATAACTTGTTTTTTTTATTAAGCGCAATTGTAATTTACCGACGATTCTGAAGGCCCTGCTTATGCCCCCACAAAATACGGCCCTCCGCGAAAGGAATACCTTAAAAAGTTGCTTAGTTATTGTCGATTCGTATCATTGGTAGAATTGACGTGCGAAAAACCAAAAACAGATGATTTTATTTTTTTTTATTTTTTTATTTTTTTTAAACGACACACAGCGCAAAATCTTTAAAACTTTCGACACTTTTACTGAACTGAAATTTCAGTATATAGTAAGAAATGATCTGAACTATCGAAAGTTGCAGAATTATTCATTGATTACAGGGCAGCCTGTGTGTGCTTTAAATATCAAATTAATTCAATTATTAAATTACACACTTCGATAATTAAATAAAAATACATAATTCTTTTATTAAGTTAATCCAATTGAATTAATTATTAATTTAATTTACATATTACATACTGAATTAATATTCAATTCAATCAAATTTCTGTATTCAATATTATTCAATATTATTTAATATTATAAATATAAATAAATTTAACATTCAATATCTGAATTAAATTGCATAAATTAATTATTCCAAGCCACAATTTTCTGCGGTCGATAAAAATTACTACAGGACACCCTGTATATATATATATATATATCATCGCAAGTTTTATGCAACTGCCTTGCTTTTTTTCCCTCCTTTTTGCCTCGTTTTTTTTTGCCCCAATTGACTTAATTATTAATTTAATTTACATATTACATACTGAATTAATATTCAATTCAATCAAATTTCTGTATTCAATATTATTTAATATTATTTAATATTATAAATATAAATAAATTTAATATTCAATATCTGAATTAAATTGCATAAATTAATTATTCCAAGCCACAATTTTCTGCGGTCGATAAAAATTACTACAGGACACCCTGTATATATATATATATATATATATATATATATATCATCGCGAGTTTTATGCAACTGCCTTGCTTTTTTCCCTCCTTTTTGCCTCGTTTTTTTTGCCCCAATTGACTTAATTATTAATTTAATTTCCATATTACATACTGAATTAATATTCAATTCAATCAAATTTCTGTATTCAATAATATTTAATATTCTGTTTTCAATTTTCTGTATTTAATATTATTTAATATTATTTAATATTATAAATAAAAATAAATTTAATATTCAATATCTGAATTAAATTGCATAAATTAATTATTTCAAGCCACAATTTTCTGCGGTCGATAAAAATTACTACGGGACACCCTGTATATGTGTATATATATATATATATATATATATATCTCATCGCGAGTTTTATGCAACTGCCTTGCTTTTTTCCCTCCTTTTTGCCTCGTTTTTTTTTTTCGTACACATTTGTGCACGTACACGTGTACAGGTGCTCCATTAGATCGTCGCCGCATCAGTCATTATCGTTTTACACCCGCCACAATGTCCCGCGTGCATCGTGCGATTGCGCAATCGCCCGAAGGTTTTAGCTCCTCTTAATTTATATATCGGCGCGATACGGTTCGTACTTTTTTTTTATTCCTCGCCGAAACGAAAAATAAGAAAGAAAGAAGACAACAAAAGAACATTGTAACGCTCAACTGTGTTGGCTATTAAGAATTTCCGGACTATCGACGCGATTTCCTCACAGTCGCGAGATCGATCGTCGATACTCCGATCTCGCGAATTGATCAACGTTCGACGAAAATTCGTCGTCTCGAGTCGGTGCCCATGAGCGACTTTTTCTCGCTGTCGTACCACGTTTACGATTTACATTTTTTTTTTAAGGGGAGTAAAAAACGCGCATTTTTCTTCGATCCGCTGTCGATGAACCGAAACGTCGCGAAATCATTGCTTCGAGAGAAAAAAAAGAAACGGCTATTTCGTACAGACGAGTGAAACTCTCGACTTTTGTCTCACGTTTCATTACATCAGATTATACTTGCCAAATATTTCACGCTCTTTTCTACGTGATATAATCGCGATTTCGAAAAAAAAAAAAAAAAAAAAAAAAAAAAACTATTGTCGATGTATTTTTTTCCATAATAAATAATAGTAACCAAAAAATATCAGGACTACTGTTACTATCATTATTCGTTTCCTCATACTACTGTATAAATTAGAATTATATATTAGATTAGATAAATTATAAAATTATATATTAGAATAATAATAATTAATATAATTAGATTATAATATATAATATATAATATATATTATATAATATATTATATTATATTATTATTTATTATATATATATATATATATATATATATATATATATATATATATATATATATATATATATATATATATATATATATTAATTTATAATATATTATATTATAAATTATATTAATTAATTAATATAATATATAATATAATTCGATAAATTACTGTATAAATTAGAATTATACTTTATACTACTGTATAAAGAATTATACTGTATAAACATTATACTACTGTTACTATCATTATTCGTTTCATTATTATTATTATATTCTTCATTATAATGACGGCAACAATTTATCAATATGACAATTATGTATCAAAATATTTGTATTATTTGTGAATAAATCATAAATTATGTTGGTAATAAATACTCGTGAATAAATCATAAAATATTACAAATATTCTGATAATACAATTTTTTAAATAAACAAATAAGTAAAGGTGCTGGAAAGCAAAATAGAAAGAGGAAAATCTAAAATGAAACGAGACATTCAATACGATTGAAGCAAAATCGATGCGTCGACATATACTGCATAGGAATACTAACACAGGCAAAAAGGTATACACGTGGAAAAATATTGGAAGAAGTTAATTAAAATTAAATTAAATTTCAAAAAAAAAATATTTTTTTCAATTTTTATCGAACAGAACATGTCAGGGATATTTTCCCAAAGGGGCTCGAATTGACAATTACATGTAAGTAAAAAAACCTCTGTTTTATTCGTACTTAAAACTTCAATCATTTTTTTCTCAAAACTGTATTTTTGTAGTCGGTGGACACGATTTTCAGAGTCGTAATTTCTCGTTAAGGGATCATAGCAGTGTAAAATTTTAGAAAAATTGAATTTTTTGTTGCATTATCCGATAGTATACACGATTGTAAACACGGACCTGTCAAACTTCCACACTCGAAACTTTAATCGCGTTTTTCTCGAAATGTCATTTTTCAAAACGGTAAACACTCAAAGGAAAAGTTTTCACGCCAGCCGTCTCAAATTTTGACACAGCATTCTTCACGCTATTCTTCATCTTGCTATGGAAGCTTTTTTTAAATATAAAATCCTTGTATTTTTTTAATGAAAAAATGTCGAAAAAATAGTCCAAATTCGTTACTTTTTATCAAATCGTCGCCATTTTGTCAATTTTTATTAAAAAAGAAAAACCTCCATAGCAAGATGGCGACATTCATACTGATTAATAATCTTTTCACAAATTGTTTTATATAACATTTACGGCCGTTTTCAACTGTTGCTAAAATGTAAAAAAAAACGTTTAAAAAATTATTTTCTGTTCTTCGTGAGTGCTTTGATTTGCCATAAAAAAATCAGACCGATTAGCGTATTTTACCAATCGGAAAAAAAAAATCGCGAAAATCAGCCATTTTAACCACTATACAGGAATGTATCTTTACTTGAAAGTAAAAGACGAAAATCAGTTAATCGTTAAATATTTGGGTTGCGAAAGGAATTTAAAAAAAAATCCACTGCTAATAAATAATGAAAATTGTTCAATAATAAAATAAAATCATAAAATTATTTTAATAATAAATAATAACAATGACTATCATTATTTTTATTATTATGTACCTTGAAGAATATATCGTTTCGATCTCCCATCGGACGATCCTATCTTGTCCTTGACACCGCATCTCGGTGCAGCCATCAGATGAGCCGTCTCGTTGTCCAGTTTCCCTTGAAGAGTTAAACGAAAAAAAGTCGTTACGCTCTCTGTTGAATTTTCATCGCAATTACGATCGAACGGATCAGGAGGCGTCGCGATAAAGCAGGAATTTGCGGCAGCGAAACGGTAAAGCGGAAAAATGGAATTTCGTGATTTGCGCGTCAAGAAAAACAACGTGTTGGCCTGGCGAGGAACTGGCAATTAAGTCTTCAGGGACGAGGTAAAGATGTACAATTGAATGTTGTAAAACGCGATAAAAGGACGGAGCAGAAGAACGGTTTTTCCCTCCCGAGGCATCAATAAACCCGTTAATTGTAGATTATTTCGCATCCTCGTATAAATCGCCAAGTCTGAAACTCGCCGAGCTTCAATTTGCGGAACAGAGCAGGGAAAGGAATCTTCGCGGCAGTGTGGAGCTCAGCTGGTTGAAGAAATGAAAAAAAAAAAAAAAAAAAAAACTAGTGATAAAGACAAAGTTATCAAGCCCCCATGGCCTTGACACGGATTTCGTCAAGTTGAAGCTACGCACACACCTAGCTATCCGTCTCTTTCTGTTCACGGGCCCCTTTCGTTCTCCAGGACTTTCCAACAAACGTCTATTACTTCCCACACAACTCGCATCGACTCACGATCGCGAATCGAACTTATGAATAGGCGCGTAGGCAGTTGGACAGTTATCGAAACGCCTTCAAGTCCAGTCGGGATGTACAATTGAAATTGCAATAATCAAAAATGGACTGTTTCGAAATGATCTGACCAGGCGGCTGGCACCTCCTATCCCTTACCGTATATAAAAATGCTGCGCTTTTCGACCGCTTTATTTAGTTCTGCTACATCTCCCCGTGGCGCTAGTCGGTTTCTGACAATTTCTTATTGCGCAGGCGCGGCCCGTACTGCGTACATAACATACATAACCACCGCAACGACGAATACGATTATTTTGACCCGTGATTTTGACGTTTGCAGTTTAAATCGAGGTGCAGAATTGATTAAATTACTGAAATTGCTTATACTCGTGTACTAATGCCGCGTATTGTGCGCGGTTGTACCTCAGGGTACAATATAAATATTTATCGCTAAATAATGGATTCTCCATTCCAATAAAAATTCTCCATCCAATAAAAAATGCTTCAGTTCTCGTTATATAAGCATATAATCAGAGATGGAGCTCTTCTTTTAGATTTAGTAATGACCTTTTGAAAAAGTTATAATTTGATACCAAATAGTTCCGTTTCCCTATTTATCTTCATGATTATTTGTTGGCCCGATAATTAGACAACAGAGTTAGCAATGGACAATTAATGAATAATAGATAAATTAATAACACAACAATAGTAGTATGATAAATTGTGTGTGTGCATAGATATACACGATATGAAACCATCAGTGTGTATTGTTGGTGGTATATGGGTATTGCTCGATTATATGTGTGCGTGCGTACACATACATTGCCCCTGTGCGCGCATCAGGATTGTTCGAAAACAACTAGCGCTGTGAGTGGCAAAGTAGGACACTACAAACAGCGGACAATTCGCGTAGCAAAAATTCCAAAAGATGCCAGCCCCCTGGACCTGACATTTTGTTTCATCAATAAAACGTATTGTTTATTTGAAAAGTACAACTATTTAATCTAAGGTACAAACATTGAGGTTATGTGTGGACAGTCCCCTGGCCTACTATTCCTGTACGATAAACGAAAACGCGTTCTGTCCTGGCTTTTTAGTTCTTGAAATCGCCACTGCCTAGCGTTGGCTGTTGTGTGACAACCTTCGGCTCTAAAGACTTCGATCAGCTGAACGATTCAATACTTTTGTGGCTTTCGCCTGTTATCGTTATGGCGACGTTATTTATTGTGCTCAAATGGAAAATCATTAGAACGGAAAATCATTCCAAATATACTAATCGATTTTTATTCATGTAAGATATTCGAAACACCGGCGCAACATACATGTATATGCATGCCTGTCACACGACTACTAGCGCCACAGCGCGGCTAGGACATTTTGCGAACAGCATTTCTCTACCAGTGTCAGGGGGCTGTGTGTGGATGACGCTCGCGAAATGGCGGTATCCAACATGGCTGATGTGAAAAACCAAGATGGTCGTTCGGTGATCGGTAAAAATGGTCATTTCGGTATTCGCGATCAGCCCCCTGACACTGGCCTACTATTCGTATACGATAAGCGAAAACGCGTTTTGTCCCGGCTTTTTAGTTCTTGAAAGCGCCACTATCCAACGTTGGCTGTTATGTGACAGCCTTCGGCTCTAAATACTCCGATCAGCTGAACGACTCGATTCTTTTGTTTCGTGCTGTTATAGTTATTGTGATAACAGCACGTACTGTTACAGCGATAACAGGATCCATCATATACGCGAATAATGATTTTCGTAAAGTTATCTACACTAGACTTTTATTCATGTAAAATATTCGAAACACCGGTGCCACGTGTATATATATATATATATATATATATATATATATATATATATATATATATATATGCATGCCTGTCACACCACTACTAGCGCCACAGTGCGGAAAGGACATTTTGCGAACAGCATTTATCTACCAGTGTCAGCCCCCTGTGCGCGATCCACAAAAGTTTTGGCGCCTCTCGCGGCCTTAGGCGGAAGCTCTACTAGTATAGTGAAGTTTGCCGAAATAGGTTCATAACAGTGGACAAAATTGAAACAACGATAAATTACTCGGGATTCTGCTGCGTTCTAGGGTGCAAGATGGATAATAAAAGTGAATGTCGTTCCATAAGCGACCTAAAGATAAAGTCTTTTTTTTAAGTGGTTGTTGGCTCTGAAACGACTCTCTGTGGGTCATCAACGCGAGTTTGTAGTCACTCCACAAGATTTTTTCTTTTCAAGCTTGCATCTTTAATAACAAAATAATAAATCGAGCAATATTAAGTTATCTTTGTTATGTACAATGTAAAGGATGTCTCAAAATGACGTGATATTTTAATTTATTAATAAAACGTATTATTTACTTGAAAAGTACGATTATTTTTGTTTTAATATAAGGTAAAAACATTGAGGTTATGTGTGGAACACAATATCCGATAAATGGCCGTCGTCTGGGAGCAGCGTGGCGTGGCAGTCCTGCTAGAATATTTACAGCAGTGTGGGAGGTTACGCCATCTTGTTTAAAGAATATGTCTTCCAACTCCATGCCGTTCAGTTCATTCCATAAAAAGTTCGTTATCACATGACGATAACGAACACCATTAACGGTAACCGCATTTCCCGCAGAATTCTCGAAAAAGTACTTCCCAATCACTCCCCCAACGCAAAATCCACGCCAAACAGTGACTCGCGGTCAGAATTGAACCGCTAACCTCAAACTTTGTGATTAAATTCACCGCAGGATTGCGAGATGGTGCGTTATGATTACCAAAATATGTGCGGACTTGTCGAACCGTCTCTGCAAAACGTTTACCATTTTTGTAGCGAATTTTCACAATATCTATGCGTGGCTAGATCGTGTAATTGTCCATTACTAAACCGCAATACTGCCCGATGCCGGTTGTCAAAGATTAGTACCCTATGTTCGCCACCAATAAAAAATGGCGCGCAATTTAAAATGTCAGGTCACTTTTAGACGCCTCTCACCAGTATTTTCTTATTCTAATCGTTGGGTGGGGTCCTCGATAGTCTAAACCCAAATTTTCGACCGGATTCTGCAGGAGCTTCAGCCGCCGTCTCGAATTTTAGGGGCATTTGTTTTTGTGACATAACTCGCCTATTTTCAACATTTCACTGAAAATGGTCATAACTAAACTCATGGACAATTTAATGCTCTACAACTTTAGTTATGACCATTTTTTGTCCACGATCGATATTTTTCGACTTGAACCTTAAAAAGGGGGGTGAGATTAAATTGCGGCATTATTTCGTTTATTTTCAACTTTAGCGCATGAATGGAGATGAACAATATTGTAGGAAATAAAATTCTCTACAACTTTAGTCACTACCCTTTTTTCCCTAGGGTCAATATTTTACGTCCAATAAGCGATAGCAAATCTAACGAAACTTCATTGTCTTGCTTACCCGAGACGCGCCGTCACCTTGGCATACCACGTCAAACAAAAACGCATTTTATTCTAAATTAAGATAGTTCGAGTTTCATGTTACAGAAATCCATGCAGTTGTCTAATGCTTCGTGAAATAATTCTTCCATTTACATATTTTTCTTTGCCGTAGGCGTAAGTACGAATATATGTGCCCTAGAAAAAAAAACGGTAACGACAAAAGTTATAAAAAATGTTATTCCCTACAAGTTTGTTCGTCATTTTTCATGCGCTCAAGTTGAAAATAAACGAAATAATGCAATAATTCAATTTCACTCCCTTATCCCGGTTTAAGTCGGAAAATATCGATCGTAGACAAAAATGGTTTAAATCAAAGCTGTAGAAAATTATATTTCCTACATGTTTAGTTATGACCATTTTCAGTCAAAATTAAAAAATGGGAGAGTTATTTAACAAAAACAAATTCCCGTACATTGAAGATATCGGCCGAGGCTTCAGCAGCATCCGGTCGAAAATCTGGATTTAGATCAGAAAAGAAAATACTCGTATTTAATGATTGCAATTTCCGGTGATTTTCTCGTACATCCCTGGGCTATTTCTCCACGGCTCGTCTGGCATGGAAACAGCAAAGAAGAAGAAAAAAAAACGCGGGTCCAGGACGCGTGTGTCAATAATGGTAGACGCGCAGACGAGAGTTATCCGCGTGAGTCAGCCTGTTAAGCGCCATCAGTTCTATCCGAGAATTCATCGCTTCGCTCCCCTTCCCCTGCGGACGCGTTTCATCGAACGCGATCTCTGAATCATCCGGGAAACGGAAGAGACACAAAGACCAGAGTGAGAGCGTTGCCACGAGGAATTCGCGAAAGTTTGTCATCGTGTGATTTGCCAATTTGACGATTGACCGAGATTTTTTTTTCGTTGGAGGCACTTCGGGTCACCTGGTCACTGACCCAGCTGATCTTTGAGGGGATCTCAACAAATTTCTTGGCTTTTTGAGCAGCCTCCGAGAGGAAGAAAAAGAGGCGAGGGGCGAAGTGGATGACAGGAAAAAATGCCATCATTGTGCAGTCCGGAGTTGGTCATCGCAGTCCTTGAGGAGAGACTGCTCTTCCAATGAATTCATCCGGTGGATTATGGATGATTCATACCATACGGCTGCAGACGTACATGTACCAATGATGGAAAAGATAAAGAATTCGAAAAGCCTGACGCGTATACAACAATTACGCGACTATTACTCTCTCTCTCTCTCTCTCTCTCTCTCTCTCTCTCTCTCTCTCTCTCTCTCTCTCCTCTCTCTCTCTCTCTCTCTCTCTCTCTCTCTCTCTCTCGCTCGCGCTCTCTCTCTCTCTCGCGCTCTCTCTCTCTCTCTCGCGCTCTCTCTCTCTCTCTCTCTCTCGCTCTCTCTCTCTCTCGCGCTCTCCCTCTCTCTCGCGCTCTCTCTCTCTCGCGCTCTCTCTCTCTCTCGCGCTCTCTCTCTCGCGCTCTCTCTCTCTCTCGCGCTCTCTCTCTCTCGCGCTCTCTCTCTCTCGCGCTCTCTCTCTCGCGCGTCTCTCTCTC